>OY804577.1:115531128-116131128 GCA_963680875.1 Bathymodiolus brooksi
CTCGTAAGGCAAAATCTAGGGATAGGCGTAAGACATGTGTATAAGCGTGTGTAGATGGTACATATATACTTAATATTATAATTTGACAGCAATCTAACTCAGCAATTTTTAATATATTGGATAGGATAATGAAGAATTATTCATTATACAGTCACAGGAAATAAAGTATATTATACAAACGTCTAGAAGCCAAGTGACAACCATACAATATATCTGTCCACTGGATCTCAAAGTTACTTTAAAGGATACTAGGTTAATACTAAATATTATATACGTCTGAAAATTAAACCAAACAGTGTTAGAATTAGATTTTAGAGCTGTCAAATTTTTGTTCTTCCCTCGACGGGATTTGAACCCACACCATTGTTACACTGCAGCACCATTCGCTTAGCCTTACGTCCAGCGCCCTAGACCACTCGACTACATCCACTCCCTAAAAAAGGAGCTTCAATAGTCGTAGTGTTACCTTGTCTCGTAAGGCAAATCTAGGGATAGGCGTAGACATGTGTATAAGCGTGTGTAGATGGTACATATATACATAATATTATAATTTGACAGCAATCTAACTCAGCAATTTTTAATATATTGGATAGGATAATGAAGAATTATTCATTATACAGTCACAGGAAATAAAGTATATTATACAAACGTCTAGAAGCAAGTGACAACCATACAATATATCTGTCCCACTGGATCTCAAAGTTACTTTAAAGGATACTAGTTAATACTAAATATTATATACGTCTGAAAATTAAACCAAACAGTGTTAGAATTAGATTTTAGAGCTGTCAAATTTTTGTTCTTCCCTCGACGGGATTTGAACCCACACCATTGTTACACTGCAGCACCATTCGCTTAGCCTTACGTCCAGCGCCCTAGACCACTCGACTACATCCACTCCCTAAAAAAGGAGCTTCAATAGTCGTAGTGTTACCTTGTCTCGTAAGGCAAATCTAGGGATAGGCGTAAGACATGTGTATAAGCGTGTGTAGATGGTACATATATACTTAATATTATAATTTGACAGCAATCTAACTCAGCAATTTTTAATATATTGGATAGGATAATGAAGAATTATTCATTATACAGTCACAGGAAATAAAGTATATTATACAAACGTCTAGAAGCAAGTGACAACCATACAATATATCTGTCCCACTGGATCTCAAAGTTACTTTAAAGGATACTAGGTTAATACTAAATATTATATACGTCTGAAAATTAAAACCAAACAGTGTTAGAATTAGATTTTAGAGCTGTCAAATTTTTGTTCTTCCCTCGACGGGATTTGAACCCACACCATTGTTACACTGCAGCACCATTCGCTTAGCCTTACGTCCAGCGCCCTAGACCACTCGACTACATCCACTCCCTAAAAAAGGAGCTTCAATAGTCGTAGTGTTACCTTGTCTCGTAAGGCAAATCTAGGGATAGGCGTAAGACATGTGTATAAGCGTGTGTAGATGGTACATATATACTTAATATTATAATTTGACAGCAATCTAACTCAGCAATTTTTAATATATTGGATAGGATAATGAAGAATTATTCATTATACAGTCACAGGAAATAAAGTATATTATACAAACGTCTAGAAGCAAGTGACAACCATACAATATATCTGTCCCACTGGATCTCAAAGTTACTTTAAAGGATACTAGGTTAATACTAAATATTATATACGTCTGAAAATTAAACCAAACAGTGTTAGAATTAGATTTTAGAGCTGTCAAATTTTTGTTCTTCCCTCGACGGGATTTGAACCCACACCATTGTTACACTGCAGCACCATTCGCTTAGCCTTACGTCCAGCGCCCTAGACCACTCGACTACATCCACTCCCTAAAAAAGGAGCTTCAATAGTCGTAGTGTTACCTTGTCTCGTAAGGCAAATCTAGGGATAGGCGTAAGACATGTGTATAAGCGTGTGTAGATGGTACATATATACTTAATATTATAATTTGACAGCAATCTAACTCAGCAATTTTTAATATATTGGATAGGATAATGAAGAATTATTCATTATACAGTCACAGGAAATAAAGTATATTATACAAACGTCTAGAAGCAAGTGACAACCATACAATATATCTGTCCACTGGATCTCAAAGTTACTTTAAAGGATACTAGGTTAATACTAAATATTATATACGTCTGAAAATTAAACCAAACAGTGTTAGAATTAGATTTTAGAGCTGTCAAATTTTTGTTCTTCCCTCGACGGGATTTGAACCCACACCATTGTTACACTGCAGCACCATTCGCTTAGCCTTACGTCCAGCGCCCTAGACCACTCGACTACATCCACTCCCTAAAAAAGGAGCTTCAATAGTCGTAGTGTTACCTTGTCTCGTAAGGCAAATCTAGGGATAGGCGTAAGACATGTGTATAAGCGTGTGTAGATGGTACATATATACTTAATATTATAATTTGACAGCAATCTAACTCAGCAATTTTTAATATATTGGATAGGATAATGAAGAATTATTCATTATACAGTCACAGGAAATAAAGTATATTATACAAACGTCTAGAAGCAAGTGACAACCATACAATATATCTGTCCCACTGGATCTCAAAGTTACTTTAAAGGATACTAGGTTAATACTAAATATTATATACGTCTGAAAATTAAACCAAACAGTGTTAGAATTAGATTTTAGAGCTGTCAAATTTTTGTTCTTCCCTCGACGGGATTTGAACCCACACCATTGTTACACTGCAGCACCATTCGCTTAGCCTTACGTCCAGCGCCCTAGACCACTCGACTACATCCACTCCCTAAAAAAGGAGCTTCAATAGTCGTAGTGTTACCTTGTCTCGTAAGGCAAATCTAGGGATAGGCGTAAGACATGTGTATAAGCGTGTGTAGATGGTACATATATACTTAATATTATAATTTGACAGCAATCTAACTCAGCAATTTTAATATATTGGATAGGATAATGAAGAATTATTCATTATACAGTCACAGGAAATAAAGTATATTATACAAACGTCTAGAAGCAAGTGACAACCATACAATATATCTGTCCCACTGGATCTCAAAGTTACTTTAAAGGATACTAGGTTAATACTAAATATTATATACGTCTGAAAATTAAACCAAACAGTGTTAGAATTAGATTTTAGAGCTGTCAAATATTTGTTCTTCCCTCGACGGGATTTGAACCCACACCATTGTTACACTGCAGCACCATTCGCTTAGCCTTACGTCCAGCGCCCTAGACCACTCGACTACATCCACTCCCTAAAAAAGGAGCTTCAATAGTCGTAGTGTTACCTTGTCTCGTAAGGCAAATCTAGGGATAGGCGTAAGACATGTGTATAAGCGTGTGTAGATGGTACATATATACTTAATATTATAATTTGACAGCAATCTAACTCAGCAATTTTTAATATATTGGATAGGATAATGAAGAATTATTCATTATACAGTCACAGGAAATAAAGTATATTATACAAACGTCTAGAAGCAAGTGACAACCATACAATATATCTGTCCCACTGGATCTCAAAGTTACTTTAAAGGATACTAGGTTAATACTAAATATTATATACGTCTGAAAATTAAACCAAACAGTGTTAGAATTAGATTTTAGAGCTGTCAAATTTTTGTTCTTCCCTCGACGGGATTTGAACCCACACCATTGTTACACTGCAGCACCATTCGCTTAGCCTTACGTCCAGCGCCCTAGACCACTCGACTACATCCACTCCCTAAAAAAGGAGCTTCAATAGTCGTAGTGTTACCTTGTCTCGTAAGGCAAATCTAGGGATAGGCGTAAGACATGTGTATAAGCGTGTGTAGATGGTACATATATACTTAATATTATAATTTGACAGCAATCTAACTCAGCAATTTTTAATATATTGGATAGGATAATGAAGAATTATTCATTATACAGTCACAGGAAATAAAGTATATTATACAAACGTCTAGAAGCAAGTGACAACCATACAATATATCTGTCCCACTGGATCTCAAAGTTACTTTAAAGGATACTAGGTTAATACTAAATATTATATACGTCTGAAAATTAAACCAAACAGTGTTAGAATTAGATTTTAGAGCTGTCAAATTTTTGTTCTTCCCTCGACGGGATTTGAACCCACACCATTGTTACACTGCAGCACCATTCGCTTAGCCTTACGTCCAGCGCCCTAGACCACTCGACTACATCCACTCCCTAAAAAAGGAGCTTCAATAGTCGTAGTGTTACCTTGTCTCGTAAGGCAAATCTAGGGATAGGCGTAAGACATGTGTATAAGCGTGTGTAGATGGTACATATATACTTAATATTATAATTTGACAGCAATCTAACTCAGCAATTTTTAATATATTGGATAGGATAATGAAGAATTATTCATTATACAGTCACAGGAAATAAAGTATATTATACAAACGTCTAGAAGCAAGTGACAACCATACAATATATCTGTCCCACTGGATCTCAAAGTTACTTTAAAGGATACTAGGTTAATACTAAATATTATATACGTCTGAAAATTAAACCAAACAGTGTTAGAATTAGATTTTAGAGCTGTCAAATTTTTGTTCTTCCCTCGACGGGATTTGAACCCACACCATTGTTACACTGCAGCACCATTCGCTTAGCCTTACGTCCAGCGCCCTAGACCACTCGACTACATCCACTCCCTAAAAAAGGAGCTTCAATAGTCGTAGTGTTACCTTGTCTCGTAAGGCAAATCTAGGGATAGGCGTAAGACATGTGTATAAGCGTGTGTAGATGGTACATATATACTTAATATTATAATTTGACAGCAATCTAACTCAGCAATTTTTAATATATTGGATAGGATAATGAAGAATTATTCATTATACAGTCACAGGAAATAAAGTATATTATACAAACGTCTAGAAGCAAGTGACAACCATACAATATATCTGTCCCACTGGATCTCAAAGTTACTTTAAAGGATACTAGGTTAATACTAAATATTATATACGTCTGAAAATTAAACCAAACAGTGTTAGAATTAGATTTTAGAGCTGTCAAATATTTGTTCTTCCCTCGACGGGATTTGAACCCACACCATTGTTACACTGCAGCACCATTCGCTTAGCCTTACGTCCAGCGCCCTAGACCACTCGACTACATCCACTCCCTAAAAAAGGAGCTTCAATAGTCGTAGTGTTACCTTGTCTCGTAAGGCAAATCTAGGGATAGGCGTAAGACATGTGTATAAGCGTGTGTAGATGGTACATATATACTTAATATTATAATTTGACAGCAATCTAACTCAGCAATTTTTAATATATTGGATAGGATAATGAAGAATTATTCATTATACAGTCACAGGAAATAAAGTATATTATACAAACGTCTAGAAGCAAGTGACAACCATACAATATATCTGTCCCACTGGATCTCAAAGTTACTTTAAAGGATACTAGGTTAATACTAAATATTATATACGTCTGAAAATTAAACCAAACAGTGTTAGAATTAGATTTTAGAGCTGTCAAATTTTTGTTCTTCCCTCGACGGGATTTGAACCCACACCATTGTTACACTGCAGCACCATTCGCTTAGCCTTACGTCCAGCGCCCTAGACCACTCGACTACATCCACTCCCTAAAAAAGGAGCTTCAATAGTCGTAGTGTTACCTTGTCTCGTAAGGCAAATCTAGGGATAGGCGTAAGACATGTGTATAAGCGTGTGTAGATGGTACATATATACTTAATATTATAATTTGACAGCAATCTAACTCAGCAATTTTTAATATATTGGATAGGATAATGAAGAATTATTCATTATACAGTCACAGGAAATAAAGTATATTATACAAACGTCTAGAAGCAAGTGACAACCATACAATATATCTGTCCCACTGGATCTCAAAGTTACTTTAAAGGATACTAGGTTAATACTAAATATTATATACGTCTGAAAATTAAACCAAACAGTGTTAGAATTAGATTTTAGAGCTGTCAAATTTTTGTTCTTCCCTCGACGGGATTTGAACCCACACCATTGTTACACTGCAGCACCATTCGCTTAGCCTTACGTCCAGCGCCCTAGACCACTCGACTACATCCACTCCCTAAAAAAGGAGCTTCAATAGTCGTAGTGTTACCTTGTCTCGTAAGGCAAATCTAGGGATAGGCGTAAGACATGTGTATAAGCGTGTGTAGATGGTACATATATACTTAATATTATAATTTGACAGCAATCTAACTCAGCAATTTTTAATATATTGGATAGGATAATGAAGAATTATTCATTATACAGTCACAGGAAATAAAGTATATTATACAAACGTCTAGAAGCAAGTGACAACCATACAATATATCTGTCCCACTGGATCTCAAAGTTACTTTAAAGGATACTAGGTTAATACTAAATATTATATACGTCTGAAAATTAAACCAAACAGTGTTAGAATTAGATTTTAGAGCTGTCAAATTTTTGTTCTTCCCTCGACGGGATTTGAACCCACACCATTGTTACACTGCAGCACCATTCGCTTAGCCTTACGTCCAGCGCCCTAGACCACTCGACTACATCCACTCCCTAAAAAAGGAGCTTCAATAGTCGTAGTGTTACCTTGTCTCGTAAGGCAAATCTAGGGATAGGCGTAAGACATGTGTATAAGCGTGTGTAGATGGTACATATATACTTAATATTATAATTTGACAGCAATCTAACTCAGCAATTTTTAATATATTGGATAGGATAATGAAGAATTATTCATTATACAGTCACAGGAAATAAAGTATATTATACAAACGTCTAGAAGCAAGTGACAACCATACAATATATCTGTCCCACTGGATCTCAAAGTTACTTTAAAGGATACTAGGTTAATACTAAATATTATATACGTCTGAAAATTAAACCAAACAGTGTTAGAATTAGATTTTAGAGCTGTCAAATTTTTGTTCTTCCCTCGACGGGATTTGAACCCACACCATTGTTACACTGCAGCACCATTCGCTTAGCCTTACGTCCAGCGCCCTAGACCACTCGACTACATCCACTCCCTAAAAAAGGAGCTTCAATAGTCGTAGTGTTACCTTGTCTCGTAAGGCAAATCTAGGGATAGGCGTAAGACATGTGTATAAGCGTGTGTAGATGGTACATATATACTTAATATTATAATTTGACAGCAATCTAACTCAGCAATTTTTAATATATTGGATAGGATAATGAAGAATTATTCATTATACAGTCACAGGAAATAAAGTATATTATACAAACGTCTAGAAGCAAGTGACAACCATACAATATATCTGTCCCACTGGATCTCAAAGTTACTTTAAAGGATACTAGGTTAATACTAAATATTATATACGTCTGAAAATTAAACCAAACAGTGTTAGAATTAGATTTTAGAGCTGTCAAATTTTTGTTCTTCCCTCGACGGGATTTGAACCCACACCATTGTTACACTGCAGCACCATTCGCTTAGCCTTACGTCCAGCGCCCTAGACCACTCGACTACATCCACTCCCTAAAAAAGGAGCTTCAATAGTCGTAGTGTTACCTTGTCTCGTAAGGCAAATCTAGGGATAGGCGTAAGACATGTGTATAAGCGTGTGTAGATGGTACATATATACTTAATATTATAATTTGACAGCAATCTAACTCAGCAATTTTTAATATATTGGATAGGATAATGAAGAATTATTCATTATACAGTCACAGGAAATAAAGTATATTATACAAACGTCTAGAAGCAAGTGACAACCATACAATATATCTGTCCCACTGGATCTCAAAGTTACTTTAAAGGATACTAGGTTAATACTAAATATTATATACGTCTGAAAATTAAACCAAACAGTGTTAGAATTAGATTTTAGAGCTGTCAAATTTTTGTTCTTCCCTCGACGGGATTTGAACCCACACCATTGTTACACTGCAGCACCATTCGCTTAGCCTTACGTCCAGCGCCCTAGACCACTCGACTACATCCACTCCCTAAAAAAGGAGCTTCAATAGTCGTAGTGTTACCTTGTCTCGTAAGGCAAATCTAGGGATAGGCGTAAGACATGTGTATAAGCGTGTGTAGATGGTACATATATACTTAATATTATAATTTGACAGCAATCTAACTCAGCAATTTTTAATATATTGGATAGGATAATGAAGAATTATTCATTATACAGTCACAGGAAATAAAGTATATTATACAAACGTCTAGAAGCAAGTGACAACCATACAATATATCTGTCCCACTGGATCTCAAAGTTACTTTAAAGGATACTAGGTTAATACTAAATATTATATACGTCTGAAAATTAAACCAAACAGTGTTAGAATTAGATTTTAGAGCTGTCAAATTTTTGTTCTTCCCTCGACGGGATTTGAACCCACACCATTGTTACACTGCAGCACCATTCGCTTAGCCTTACGTCCAGCGCCCTAGACCACTCGACTACATCCACTCCCTAAAAAAGGAGCTTCAATAGTCGTAGTGTTACCTTGTCTCGTAAGGCAAATCTAGGGATAGGCGTAAGACATGTGTATAAGCGTGTGTAGATGGTACATATATACTTAATATTATAATTTGACAGCAATCTAACTCAGCAATTTTTAATATATTGGATAGGATAATGAAGAATTATTCATTATACAGTCACAGGAAATAAAGTATATTATACAAACGTCTAGAAGCAAGTGACAACCATACAATATATCTGTCCCACTGGATCTCAAAGTTACTTTAAAGGATACTAGGTTAATACTAAATATTATATACGTCTGAAAATTAAACCAAACAGTGTTAGAATTAGATTTTAGAGCTGTCAAATTTTTGTTCTTCCCTCGACGGGATTTGAACCCACACCATTGTTACACTGCAGCACCATTCGCTTAGCCTTACGTCCAGCGCCCTAGACCACTCGACTACATCCACTCCCTAAAAAAGGAGCTTCAATAGTCGTAGTGTTACCTTGTCTCGTAAGGCAAATCTAGGGATAGGCGTAAGACATGTGTATAAGCGTGTGTAGATGGTACATATATACTTAATATTATAATTTGACAGCAATCTAACTCAGCAATTTTTAATATATTGGATAGGATAATGAAGAATTATTCATTATACAGTCACAGGAAATAAAGTATATTATACAAACGTCTAGAAGCAAGTGACAACCATACAATATATCTGTCCCACTGGATCTCAAAGTTACTTTAAAGGATACTAGGTTAATACTAAATATTATATACGTCTGAAAATTAAACCAAACAGTGTTAGAATTAGATTTTAGAGCTGTCAAATTTTTGTTCTTCCCTCGACGGGATTTGAACCCACACCATTGTTACACTGCAGCACCATTCGCTTAGCCTTACGTCCAGCGCCCTAGACCACTCGACTACATCCACTCCCTAAAAAAGGAGCTTCAATAGTCGTAGTGTTACCTTGTCTCGTAAGGCAAATCTAGGGATAGGCGTAAGACATGTGTATAAGCGTGTGTAGATGGTACATATATACTTAATATTATAATTTGACAGCAATCTAACTCAGCAATTTTTAATATATTGGATAGGATAATGAAGAATTATTCATTATACAGTCACAGGAAATAAAGTATATTATACAAACGTCTAGAAGCAAGTGACAACCATACAATATATCTGTCCCACTGGATCTCAAAGTTACTTTAAAGGATACTAGGTTAATACTAAATATTATATACGTCTGAAAATTAAACCAAACAGTGTTAGAATTAGATTTTAGAGCTGTCAAATTTTTGTTCTTCCCTCGACGGGATTTGAACCCACACCATTGTTACACTGCAGCACCATTCGCTTAGCCTTACGTCCAGCGCCCTAGACCACTCGACTACATCCACTCCCTAAAAAAGGAGCTTCAATAGTCGTAGTGTTACCTTGTCTCGTAAGGCAAATCTAGGGATAGGCGTAAGACATGTGTATAAGCGTGTGTAGATGGTACATATATACTTAATATTATAATTTGACAGCAATCTAACTCAGCAATTTTTAATATATTGGATAGGATAATGAAGAATTATTCATTATACAGTCACAGGAAATAAAGTATATTATACAAACGTCTAGAAGCAAGTGACAACCATACAATATATCTGTCCCACTGGATCTCAAAGTTACTTTAAAGGATACTAGGTTAATACTAAATATTATATACGTCTGAAAATTAAACCAAACAGTGTTAGAATTAGATTTTAGAGCTGTCAAATTTTTGTTCTTCCCTCGACGGGATTTGAACCCACACCATTGTTACACTGCAGCACCATTCGCTTAGCCTTACGTCCAGCGCCCTAGACCACTCGACTACATCCACTCCCTAAAAAAGGAGCTTCAATAGTCGTAGTGTTACCTTGTCTCGTAAGGCAAATCTAGGGATAGGCGTAAGACATGTGTATAAGCGTGCGTAGATGGTACATATATACTTAATATTATAATTTGACAGCAATCTAACTCAGCAATTTTTAATATATTGGATAGGATAATGAAGAATTATTCATTATACAGTCACAGGAAATAAAGTATATTATACAAACGTCTAGAAGCAAGTGACAACCATACAATATATCTGTCCCACTGGATCTCAAAGTTACTTTAAAGGATACTAGGTTAATACTAAATATTATATACGTCTGAAAATTAAACCAAACAGTGTTAGAATTAGATTTTAGAGCTGTCAAATTTTTGTTCTTCCCTCGACGGGATTTGAACCCACACCATTGTTACACTGCAGCACCATTCGCTTAGCCTTACGTCCAGCGCCCTAGACCACTCGACTACATCCACTCCCTAAAAAAGGAGCTTCAATAGTCGTAGTGTTACCTTGTCTCGTAAGGCAAATCTAGGGATAGGCGTAAGACATGTGTATAAGCGTGTGTAGATGGTACATATATACTTAATATTATAATTTGACAGCAATCTAACTCAGCAATTTTTAATATATTGGATAGGATAATGAAGAATTATTCATTATACAGTCACAGGAAATAAAGTATATTATACAAACGTCTAGAAGCAAGTGACAACCATACAATATATCTGTCCCACTGGATCTCAAAGTTACTTTAAAGGATACTAGGTTAATACTAAATATTATATACGTCTGAAAATTAAACCAAACAGTGTTAGAATTAGATTTTAGAGCTGTCAAATTTTTGTTCTTCCCTCGACGGGATTTGAACCCACACCATTGTTACACTGCAGCACCATTCGCTTAGCCTTACGTCCAGCGCCCTAGACCACTCGACTACATCCACTCCCTAAAAAAGGAGCTTCAATAGTCGTAGTGTTACCTTGTCTCGTAAGGCAAATCTAGGGATAGGCGTAAGACATGTGTATAAGCGTGTGTAGATGGTACATATATACTTAATATTATAATTTGACAGCAATCTAACTCAGCAATTTTTAATATATTGGATAGGATAATGAAGAATTATTCATTATACAGTCACAGGAAATAAAGTATATTATACAAACGTCTAGAAGCAAGTGACAACCATACAATATATCTGTCCCACTGGATCTCAAAGTTACTTTAAAGGATACTAGGTTAATACTAAATATTATATACGTCTGAAAATTAAACCAAACAGTGTTAGAATTAGATTTTAGAGCTGTCAAATTTTTGTTCTTCCCTCGACGGGATTTGAACCCACACCATTGTTACACTGCAGCACCATTCGCTTAGCCTTACGTCCAGCGCCCTAGACCACTCGACTACATCCACTCCCTAAAAAAGGAGCTTCAATAGTCGTAGTGTTACCTTGTCTCGTAAGGCAAATCTAGGGATAGGCGTAAGACATGTGTATAAGCGTGTGTAGATGGTACATATATACTTAATATTATAATTTGACAGCAATCTAACTCAGCAATTTTTAATATATTGGATAGGATAATGAAGAATTATTCATTATACAGTCACAGGA
This sequence comes from Bathymodiolus brooksi, assembly GCA_963680875.1. NCBI lineage: Eukaryota > Metazoa > Mollusca > Bivalvia > Mytilida > Modiolidae > Bathymodiolus > Bathymodiolus brooksi. The sequence continues at coordinate 115,543,035 of OY804577.1, forward strand.
AATAAAGTATATTATACAAACGTCTAGAAGCAAGTGACAACCATACAATATATCTGTCCCACTGGATCTCAAAGTTACTTTAAAGGATACTAGGTTAATACTAAATATTATATACGTCTGAAAATTAAACCAAACAGTGTTAGAATTAGATTTTAGAGCTGTCAAATTTTTGTTCTTCCCTCGACGGGATTTGAACCCACACCATTGTTATACTGCAGCACCATTCGCTTAGCCTTACGTCCAGCGCCCTAGACCACTCGACTACATCCACTCCCTAAAAAAGGAGCTTCAATAGTCGTAGTGTTACCTTGTCTCGTAAGGCAAATCTAGGGATAGGCGTAAGACATGTGTATAAGCGTGTGTAGATGGTACATATATACTTAATATTATAATTTGACAGCAATCTAACTCAGCAATTTTTAATATATTGGATAGGATAATGAAGAATTATTCATTATACAGTCACAGGAAATAAAGTATATTATACAAACGTCTAGAAGCAAGTGACAACCATACAATATATCTGTCCCACTGGATCTCAAAGTTACTTTAAAGGATACTAGGTTAATACTAAATATTATATACGTCTGAAAATTAAACCAAACAGTGTTAGAATTAGATTTTAGAGCTGTCAAATTTTTGTTCTTCCCTCGACGGGATTTGAACCCACACCATTGTTACACTGCAGCACCATTCGCTTAGCCTTACGTCCAGCGCCCTAGACCACTCGACTACATCCACTCCCTAAAAAAGGAGCTTCAATAGTCGTAGTGTTACCTTGTCTCGTAAGGCAAATCTAGGGATAGGCGTAAGACATGTGTATAAGCGTGTGTAGATGGTACATATATACTTAATATTATAATTTGACAGCAATCTAACTCAGCAATTTTTAATATATTGGATAGGATAATGAAGAATTATTCATTATACAGTCACAGGAAATAAAGTATATTATACAAACGTCTAGAAGCAAGTGACAACCATACAATATATCTGTCCCACTGGATCTCAAAGTTACTTTAAAGGATACTAGGTTAATACTAAATATTATATACGTCTGAAAATTAAACCAAACAGTGTTAGAATTAGATTTTAGAGCTGTCAAATTTTTGTTCTTCCCTCGACGGGATTTGAACCCACACCATTGTTACACTGCAGCACCATTCGCTTAGCCTTACGTCCAGCGCCCTAGACCACTCGACTACATCCACTCCCTAAAAAAGGAGCTTCAATAGTCGTAGTGTTACCTTGTCTCGTAAGGCAAATCTAGGGATAGGCGTAAGACATGTGTATAAGCGTGTGTAGATGGTACATATATACTTAATATTATAATTTGACAGCAATCTAACTCAGCAATTTTTAATATATTGGATAGGATAATGAAGAATTATTCATTATACAGTCACAGGAAATAAAGTATATTATACAAACGTCTAGAAGCAAGTGACAACCATACAATATATCTGTCCCACTGGATCTCAAAGTTACTTTAAAGGATACTAGGTTAATACTAAATATTATATACGTCTGAAAATTAAACCAAACAGTGTTAGAATTAGATTTTAGAGCTGTCAAATTTTTGTTCTTCCCTCGACGGGATTTGAACCCACACCATTGTTACACTGCAGCACCATTCGCTTAGCCTTACGTCCAGCGCCCTAGACCACTCGACTACATCCACTCCCTAAAAAAGGAGCTTCAATAGTCGTAGTGTTACCTTGTCTCGTAAGGCAAATCTAGGGATAGGCGTAAGACATGTGTATAAGCGTGTGTAGATGGTACATATATACTTAATATTATAATTTGACAGCAATCTAACTCAGCAATTTTTAATATATTGGATAGGATAATGAAGAATTATTCATTATACAGTCACAGGAAATAAAGTATATTATACAAACGTCTAGAAGCAAGTGACAACCATACAATATATCTGTCCCACTGGATCTCAAAGTTACTTTAAAGGATACTAGGTTAATACTAAATATTATATACGTCTGAAAATTAAACCAAACAGTGTTAGAATTAGATTTTAGAGCTGTCAAATTTTTGTTCTTCCCTCGACGGGATTTGAACCCACACCATTGTTACACTGCAGCACCATTCGCTTAGCCTTACGTCCAGCGCCCTAGACCACTCGACTACATCCACTCCCTAAAAAAGGAGCTTCAATAGTCGTAGTGTTACCTTGTCTCGTAAGGCAAATCTAGGGATAGGCGTAAGACATGTGTATAAGCGTGTGTAGATGGTACATATATACTTAATATTATAATTTGACAGCAATCTAACTCAGCAATTTTTAATATATTGGATAGGATAATGAAGAATTATTCATTATACAGTCACAGGAAATAAAGTATATTATACAAACGTCTAGAAGCAAGTGACAACCATACAATATATCTGTCCCACTGGATCTCAAAGTTACTTTAAAGGATACTAGGTTAATACTAAATATTATATACGTCTGAAAATTAAACCAAACAGTGTTAGAATTAGATTTTAGAGCTGTCAAATTTTTGTTCTTCCCTCGACGGGATTTGAACCCACACCATTGTTACACTGCAGCACCATTCGCTTAGCCTTACGTCCAGCGCCCTAGACCACTCGACTACATCCACTCCCTAAAAAAGGAGCTTCAATAGTCGTAGTGTTACCTTGTCTCGTAAGGCAAATCTAGGGATAGGCGTAAGACATGTGTATAAGCGTGTGTAGATGGTACATATATACTTAATATTATAATTTGACAGCAATCTAACTCAGCAATTTTTAATATATTGGATAGGATAATGAAGAATTATTCATTATACAGTCACAGGAAATAAAGTATATTATACAAACGTCTAGAAGCAAGTGACAACCATACAATATATCTGTCCCACTGGATCTCAAAGTTACTTTAAAGGATACTAGGTTAATACTAAATATTATATACGTCTGAAAATTAAACCAAACAGTGTTAGAATTAGATTTTAGAGCTGTCAAATTTTTGTTCTTCCCTCGACGGGATTTGAACCCACACCATTGTTACACTGCAGCACCATTCGCTTAGCCTTACGTCCAGCGCCCTAGACCACTCGACTACATCCACTCCCTAAAAAAGGAGCTTCAATAGTCGTAGTGTTACCTTGTCTCGTAAGGCAAATCTAGGGATAGGCGTAAGACATGTGTATAAGCGTGTGTAGATGGTACATATATACTTAATATTATAATTTGACAGCAATCTAACTCAGCAATTTTTAATATATTGGATAGGATAATGAAGAATTATTCATTATACAGTCACAGGAAATAAAGTATATTATACAAACGTCTAGAAGCAAGTGACAACCATACAATATATCTGTCCCACTGGATCTCAAAGTTACTTTAAAGGATACTAGGTTAATACTAAATATTATATACGTCTGAAAATTAAACCAAACAGTGTTAGAATTAGATTTTAGAGCTGTCAAATTTTTGTTCTTCCCTCGACGGGATTTGAACCCACACCATTGTTACACTGCAGCACCATTCGCTTAGCCTTACGTCCAGCGCCCTAGACCACTCGACTACATCCACTCCCTAAAAAAGGAGCTTCAATAGTCGTAGTGTTACCTTGTCTCGTAAGGCAAATCTAGGGATAGGCGTAAGACATGTGTATAAGCGTGTGTAGATGGTACATATATACTTAATATTATAATTTGACAGCAATCTAACTCAGCAATTTTTAATATATTGGATAGGATAATGAAGAATTATTCATTATACAGTCACAGGAAATAAAGTATATTATACAAACGTCTAGAAGCAAGTGACAACCATACAATATATCTGTCCCACTGGATCTCAAAGTTACTTTAAAGGATACTAGGTTAATACTAAATATTATATACGTCTGAAAATTAAACCAAACAGTGTTAGAATTAGATTTTAGAGCTGTCAAATTTTTGTTCTTCCCTCGACGGGATTTGAACCCACACCATTGTTACACTGCAGCACCATTCGCTTAGCCTTACGTCCAGCGCCCTAGACCACTCGACTACATCCACTCCCTAAAAAAGGAGCTTCAATAGTCGTAGTGTTACCTTGTCTCGTAAGGCAAATCTAGGGATAGGCGTAAGACATGTGTATAAGCGTGTGTAGATGGTACATATATACTTAATATTATAATTTGACAGCAATCTAACTCAGCAATTTTTAATATATTGGATAGGATAATGAAGAATTATTCATTATACAGTCACAGGAAATAAAGTATATTATACAAACGTCTAGAAGCAAGTGACAACCATACAATATATCTGTCCCACTGGATCTCAAAGTTACTTTAAAGGATACTAGGTTAATACTAAATATTATATACGTCTGAAAATTAAACCAAACAGTGTTAGAATTAGATTTTAGAGCTGTCAAATTTTTGTTCTTCCCTCGACGGGATTTGAACCCACACCATTGTTACACTGCAGCACCATTCGCTTAGCCTTACGTCCAGCGCCCTAGACCACTCGACTACATCCACTCCCTAAAAAAGGAGCTTCAATAGTCGTAGTGTTACCTTGTCTCGTAAGGCAAATCTAGGGATAGGCGTAAGACATGTGTATAAGCGTGTGTAGATGGTACATATATACTTAATATTATAATTTGACAGCAATCTAACTCAGCAATTTTTAATATATTGGATAGGATAATGAAGAATTATTCATTATACAGTCACAGGAAATAAAGTATATTATACAAACGTCTAGAAGCAAGTGACAACCATACAATATATCTGTCCCACTGGATCTCAAAGTTACTTTAAAGGATACTAGGTTAATACTAAATATTATATACGTCTGAAAATTAAACCAAACAGTGTTAGAATTAGATTTTAGAGCTGTCAAATTTTTGTTCTTCCCTCGACGGGATTTGAACCCACACCATTGTTATACTGCAGCACCATTCGCTTAGCCTTACGTCCAGCGCCCTAGACCACTCGACTACATCCACTCCCTAAAAAAGGAGCTTCAATAGTCGTAGTGTTACCTTGTCTCGTAAGGCAAATCTAGGGATAGGCGTAAGACATGTGTATAAGCGTGTGTAGATGGTACATATATACTTAATATTATAATTTGACAGCAATCTAACTCAGCAATTTTTAATATATTGGATAGGATAATGAAGAATTATTCATTATACAGTCACAGGAAATAAAGTATATTATACAAACGTCTAGAAGCAAGTGACAACCATACAATATATCTGTCCCACTGGATCTCAAAGTTACTTTAAAGGATACTAGGTTAATACTAAATATTATATACGTCTGAAAATTAAACCAAACAGTGTTAGAATTAGATTTTAGAGCTGTCAAATTTTTGTTCTTCCCTCGACGGGATTTGAACCCACACCATTGTTACACTGCAGCACCATTCGCTTAGCCTTACGTCCAGCGCCCTAGACCACTCGACTACATCCACTCCCTAAAAAAGGAGCTTCAATAGTCGTAGTGTTACCTTGTCTCGTAAGGCAAATCTAGGGATAGGCGTAAGACATGTGTATAAGCGTGTGTAGATGGTACATATATACTTAATATTATAATTTGACAGCAATCTAACTCAGCAATTTTTAATATATTGGATAGGATAATGAAGAATTATTCATTATACAGTCACAGGAAATAAAGTATATTATACAAACGTCTAGAAGCAAGTGACAACCATACAATATATCTGTCCCACTGGATCTCAAAGTTACTTTAAAGGATACTAGGTTAATACTAAATATTATATACGTCTGAAAATTAAACCAAACAGTGTTAGAATTAGATTTTAGAGCTGTCAAATTTTTGTTCTTCCCTCGACGGGATTTGAACCCACACCATTGTTACACTGCAGCACCATTCGCTTAGCCTTACGTCCAGCGCCCTAGACCACTCGACTACATCCACTCCCTAAAAAAGGAGCTTCAATAGTCGTAGTGTTACCTTGTCTCGTAAGGCAAATCTAGGGATAGGCGTAAGACATGTGTATAAGCGTGTGTAGATGGTACATATATACTTAATATTATAATTTGACAGCAATCTAACTCAGCAATTTTTAATATATTGGATAGGATAATGAAGAATTATTCATTATACAGTCACAGGAAATAAAGTATATTATACAAACGTCTAGAAGCAAGTGACAACCATACAATATATCTGTCCCACTGGATCTCAAAGTTACTTTAAAGGATACTAGGTTAATACTAAATATTATATACGTCTGAAAATTAAACCAAACAGTGTTAGAATTAGATTTTAGAGCTGTCAAATTTTTGTTCTTCCCTCGACGGGATTTGAACCCACACCATTGTTACACTGCAGCACCATTCGCTTAGCCTTACGTCCAGCGCCCTAGACCACTCGACTACATCCACTCCCTAAAAAAGGAGCTTCAATAGTCGTAGTGTTACCTTGTCTCGTAAGGCAAATCTAGGGATAGGCGTAAGACATGTGTATAAGCGTGTGTAGATGGTACATATATACTTAATATTATAATTTGACAGCAATCTAACTCAGCAATTTTTAATATATTGGATAGGATAATGAAGAATTATTCATTATACAGTCACAGGAAATAAAGTATATTATACAAACGTCTAGAAGCAAGTGACAACCATACAATATATCTGTCCCACTGGATCTCAAAGTTACTTTAAAGGATACTAGGTTAATACTAAATATTATATACGTCTGAAAATTAAACCAAACAGTGTTAGAATTAGATTTTAGAGCTGTCAAATTTTTGTTCTTCCCTCGACGGGATTTGAACCCACACCATTGTTACACTGCAGCACCATTCGCTTAGCCTTACGTCCAGCGCCCTAGACCACTCGACTACATCCACTCCCTAAAAAAGGAGCTTCAATAGTCGTAGTGTTACCTTGTCTCGTAAGGCAAATCTAGGGATAGGCGTAAGACATGTGTATAAGCGTGTGTAGATGGTACATATATACTTAATATTATAATTTGACAGCAATCTAACTCAGCAATTTTTAATATATTGGATAGGATAATGAAGAATTATTCATTATACAGTCACAGGAAATAAAGTATATTATACAAACGTCTAGAAGCAAGTGACAACCATACAATATATCTGTCCCACTGGATCTCAAAGTTACTTTAAAGGATACTAGGTTAATACTAAATATTATATACGTCTGAAAATTAAACCAAACAGTGTTAGAATTAGATTTTAGAGCTGTCAAATTTTTGTTCTTCCCTCGACGGGATTTGAACCCACACCATTGTTACACTGCAGCACCATTCGCTTAGCCTTACGTCCAGCGCCCTAGACCACTCGACTACATCCACTCCCTAAAAAAGGAGCTTCAATAGTCGTAGTGTTACCTTGTCTCGTAAGGCAAATCTAGGGATAGGCGTAAGACATGTGTATAAGCGTGTGTAGATGGTACATATATACTTAATATTATAATTTGACAGCAATCTAACTCAGCAATTTTTAATATATTGGATAGGATAATGAAGAATTATTCATTATACAGTCACAGGAAATAAAGTATATTATACAAACGTCTAGAAGCAAGTGACAACCATACAATATATCTGTCCCACTGGATCTCAAAGTTACTTTAAAGGATACTAGGTTAATACTAAATATTATATACGTCTGAAAATTAAACCAAACAGTGTTAGAATTAGATTTTAGAGCTGTCAAATTTTTGTTCTTCCCTCGACGGGATTTGAACCCACACCATTGTTACACTGCAGCACCATTCGCTTAGCCTTACGTCCAGCGCCCTAGACCACTCGACTACATCCACTCCCTAAAAAAGGAGCTTCAATAGTCGTAGTGTTACCTTGTCTCGTAAGGCAAATCTAGGGATAGGCGTAAGACATGTGTATAAGCGTGTGTAGATGGTACATATATACTTAATATTATAATTTGACAGCAATCTAACTCAGCAATTTTTAATATATTGGATAGGATAATGAAGAATTATTCATTATACAGTCACAGGAAATAAAGTATATTATACAAACGTCTAGAAGCAAGTGACAACCATACAATATATCTGTCCCACTGGATCTCAAAGTTACTTTAAAGGATACTAGGTTAATACTAAATATTATATACGTCTGAAAATTAAACCAAACAGTGTTAGAATTAGATTTTAGAGCTGTCAAATTTTTGTTCTTCCCTCGACGGGATTTGAACCCACACCATTGTTACACTGCAGCACCATTCGCTTAGCCTTACGTCCAGCGCCCTAGACCACTCGACTACATCCACTCCCTAAAAAAGGAGCTTCAATAGTCGTAGTGTTACCTTGTCTCGTAAGGCAAATCTAGGGATAGGCGTAAGACATGTGTATAAGCGTGTGTAGATGGTACATATATACTTAATATTATAATTTGACAGCAATCTAACTCAGCAATTTTTAATATATTGGATAGGATAATGAAGAATTATTCATTATACAGTCACAGGAAATAAAGTATATTATACAAACGTCTAGAAGCAAGTGACAACCATACAATATATCTGTCCCACTGGATCTCAAAGTTACTTTAAAGGATACTAGGTTAATACTAAATATTATATACGTCTGAAAATTAAACCAAACAGTGTTAGAATTAGATTTTAGAGCTGTCAAATTTTTGTTCTTCCCTCGACGGGATTTGAACCCACACCATTGTTACACTGCAGCACCATTCGCTTAGCCTTACGTCCAGCGCCCTAGACCACTCGACTACATCCACTCCCTAAAAAAGGAGCTTCAATAGTCGTAGTGTTACCTTGTCTCGTAAGGCAAATCTAGGGATAGGCGTAAGACATGTGTATAAGCGTGTGTAGATGGTACATATATACTTAATATTATAATTTGACAGCAATCTAACTCAGCAATTTTTAATATATTGGATAGGATAATGAAGAATTATTCATTATACAGTCACAGGAAATAAAGTATATTATACAAACGTCTAGAAGCAAGTGACAACCATACAATATATCTGTCCCACTGGATCTCAAAGTTACTTTAAAGGATACTAGGTTAATACTAAATATTATATACGTCTGAAAATTAAACCAAACAGTGTTAGAATTAGATTTTAGAGCTGTCAAATTTTTGTTCTTCCCTCGACGGGATTTGAACCCACACCATTGTTACACTGCAGCACCATTCGCTTAGCCTTACGTCCAGCGCCCTAGACCACTCGACTACATCCACTCCCTAAAAAAGGAGCTTCAATAGTCGTAGTGTTACCTTGTCTCGTAAGGCAAATCTAGGGATAGGCGTAAGACATGTGTATAAGCGTGTGTAGATGGTACATATATACTTAATATTATAATTTGACAGCAATCTAACTCAGCAATTTTTAATATATTGGATAGGATAATGAAGAATTATTCATTATACAGTCACAGGAAATAAAGTATATTATACAAACGTCTAGAAGCAAGTGACAACCATACAATATATCTGTCCCACTGGATCTCAAAGTTACTTTAAAGGATACTAGGTTAATACTAAATATTATATACGTCTGAAAATTAAACCAAACAGTGTTAGAATTAGATTTTAGAGCTGTCAAATTTTTGTTCTTCCCTCGACGGTATTTGAACCCACACCATTGTTACACTGCAGCACCATTCGCTTAGCCTTACGTCCAGCGCCCTAGACCACTCGACTACATCCACTCCCTAAAAAAGGAGCTTCAATAGTCGTAGTGTTACATTGTCTCGTAAGGCAAATCTAGGGATAGGCGTAAGACATGTGTATAAGCGTGTGTAGATGGTACATATATACTTAATATTATAATTTGACAGCAATCTAACTCAGCAATTTTTAATATATTGGATAGGATAATGAAGAATTATTCATTATACAGTCACAGGAAATAAAGTATATTATACAAACGTCTAGAAGCAAGTGACAACCATACAATATATCTGTCCCACTGGATCTCAAAGTTACTTTAAAGGATACTAGGTTAATACTAAATATTATATACGTCTGAAAATTAAACCAAACAGTGTTAGAATTAGATTTTAGAGCTGTCAAATTTTTGTTCTTCCCTCGACGGGATTTGAACCCACACCATTGTTACACTGCAGCACCATTCGCTTAGCCTTACGTCCAGCGCCCTAGACCACTCGACTACATCCACTCCCTAAAAAAGGAGCTTCAATAGTCGTAGTGTTACCTTGTCTCGTAAGGCAAATCTAGGGATAGGCGTAAGACATGTGTATAAGCGTGTGTAGATGGTACATATATACTTAATATTATAATTTGACAGCAATCTAACTCAGCAATTTTTAATATATTGGATAGGATAATGAAGAATTATTCATTATACAGTCACAGGAAATAAAGTATATTATACAAACGTCTAGAAGCAAGTGACAACCATACAATATATCTGTCCCACTGGATCTCAAAGTTACTTTAAAGGATACTAGGTTAATACTAAATATTATATACGTCTGAAAATTAAACCAAACAGTGTTAGAATTAGATTTTAGAGCTGTCAAATTTTTGTTCTTCCCTCGACGGGATTTGAACCCACACCATTGTTACACTGCAGCACCATTCGCTTAGCCTTACGTCCAGCGCCCTAGACCACTCGACTACATCCACTCCCTAAAAAAGGAGCTTCAATAGTCGTAGTGTTACCTTGTCTCGTAAGGCAAATCTAGGGATAGGCGTAAGACATGTGTATAAGCGTGTGTAGATGGTACATATATACTTAATATTATAATTTGACAGCAATCTAACTCAGCAATTTTTAATATATTGGATAGGATAATGAAGAATTATTCATTATACAGTCACAGGAAATAAAGTATATTATACAAACGTCTAGAAGCAAGTGACAACCATACAATATATCTGTCCCACTGGATCTCAAAGTTACTTTAAAGGATACTAGGTTAATACTAAATATTATATACGTCTGAAAATTAAACCAAACAGTGTTAGAATTAGATTTTAGAGCTGTCAAATTTTTGTTCTTCCCTCGACGGGATTTGAACCCACACCATTGTTACACTGCAGCACCATTCGCTTAGCCTTACGTCCAGCGCCCTAGACCACTCGACTACATCCACTCCCTAAAAAAGGAGCTTCAATAGTCGTAGTGTTACCTTGTCTCGTAAGGCAAATCTAGGGATAGGCGTAAGACATGTGTATAAGCGTGTGTAGATGGTACATATATACTTAATATTATAATTTGACAGCAATCTAACTCAGCAATTTTTAATATATTGGATAGGATAATGAAGAATTATTCATTATACAGTCACAGGAAATAAAGTATATTATACAAACGTCTAGAAGCAAGTGACAACCATACAATATATCTGTCCCACTGGATCTCAAAGTTACTTTAAAGGATACTAGGTTAATACTAAATATTATATACGTCTGAAAATTAAACCAAACAGTGTTAGAATTAGATTTTAGAGCTGTCAAATTTTTGTTCTTCCCTCGACGGGATTTGAACCCACACCATTGTTACACTGCAGCACCATTCGCTTAGCCTTACGTCCAGCGCCCTAGACCACTCGACTACATCCACTCCCTAAAAAAGGAGCTTCAATAGTCGTAGTGTTACCTTGTCTCGTAAGGCAAATCTAGGGATAGGCGTAAGACATGTGTATAAGCGTGTGTAGATGGTACATATATACTTAATATTATAATTTGACAGCAATCTAACTCAGCAATTTTTAATATATTGGATAGGATAATGAAGAATTATTCATTATACAGTCACAGGAAATAAAGTATATTATACAAACGTCTAGAAGCAAGTGACAACCATACAATATATCTGTCCCACTGGTATATATATACGTCTGAAAATTAAACCAAACAGTGTTAGAATTAGATTTTAGAGCTGTCAAATTTTTGTTCTTCCCTCGACGGGATTTGAACCCACACCATTGTTACACTGCAGCACCATTCGCTTAGCCTTACGTCCAGCGCCCTAGACCACTCGACTACATCCACTCTCATAACTGGACGTAAGGCTAAGCGAATGGTGCTGCAGTGTATCAATGGTGTGGGTTCAAATCCCGTCAAGGGAAGAACAAAAATTTGACAGCTCTAAAATCTAATTCTAACACTGTTTGGTTTAATTTTCAGACGTATATATATATATATATATAAACGTCTAAAATGTTAGCACAACGATATCAAAAAAAGATGTTAAAATGTAACACAAATAACTATAAGTCTACAAAAAGACTATAATTATAATTAAATCGACGGATATTTCGCTTGACCGACAAGCTTTATCAGCGTCTGTAATCTGATTTATCATTTTTGTTTGTTTGCACAGTATCGTTAACACTTGTTTCCGATCCGACATCTCGTAGGTTCATACTTTGGCTACTTTTTCAGACGTTTATATATATATATATACACTTGGCCATAAGTTAGGGACCACCAAATTTGAAATGGAGAATATTTTTTACATCGCGCTTTTTTCTTGCTAAAATATATATGTCTTATACATAAACATATATTCTTTCATGATACCTGTAATTTTTTATCGATCTATTAATTAGAGAACGACGAAACAGGTTTTTATAAGTTCACCTGTACCTTTACAAAACGCAAGTTTGGCGGGGGTTTCAAATCAGTATCTGCATGTACAGTACAGGTAAAACTTTAACCTTTGTAAACTTTTATTCAACATGGCACATCGAAAACTGTCAGATGCACAGAGATGGCAAGCGGTTGGCATGGTAAGGGGTGGTATGTCCTACATAAAGACTGCTGAACGATTCAATGTAAGCCACTCGGTCATTGTTCGATTAAAGCAGCGCGTGAACCAAACCGGGAGTGTAAAAGAACGGAAAAAGGACAGGAAAGCCTCTGAAAACGACATTAAAAGAAGATAGACTCCTTAAAAGGCTCGCCAGACAATGGCCATTCAGCACTGCAAACACGCTGCGAAGCCGATGGATTGTCAACAGGCGCATTAGCAGACGGACCCGCAACAGACATCTTAGCAACACAACGTTTCGTACTTAAGCGTCCGCTACTGACAATACGCCACAAAACAGCCAGGCTTTAATGGGCACGTGACCATATGGGATGGAATATCAGGTCGTGGCAGAGAGTGCACTGGTCGGATGAAAGTTGTTTTTGTTGACTCCAGTTGATGGCCGCGTCCGCGTGTGGAGACCGAGAAACACAGCATTTCTACAGGAACATATTGTGTGCACAACTGCATTTGGTGGAGCTGGTGTTACTGTTTGGGGAAGCTTTTCTCTAAACTGTAAGCTTGACTTGTATGTCCTTGATGGGACTTTAACAGGACAAAAGTACCGTGATCAGACCCTGTGCCCATTAGTTGTGCCTCATTTTGACTGTGATCCATTAACAAGTCGACCAATTCTAATGGATGCCAATGTTAGACCACATAGGGCCTGTATAGTGCAAAACTATCTGCAACAGGAGGCAATAAAGCTACTACCTTGGCCAGCCATGTCACCGGATATGAATCCAGTAGAGCATTTATGGAACTATTTAGGACGAAAAGTGAACGCACATACCCCAAAGTGTCAATACTTCAGGAACTGGAGACTATTTTGGTACAGGAATGGCAACAGTACCCTCAACACAGACTGAGACGCTTGATTAAGGGAATGAGGAGACGTGTTCAGGAACTGCGCAGGATACGAGGCAGTTAGACTCGTTATTGCCTGTATCATGAGTAATACATGTTGAACATTGATTAGTTTTCATTTTCCAACCAGATTAAACATGCTTTGATTGTGCAAGTATTTTTAACAGAAGTCCAAACTGAAACTTTTTTCACTTAATTTTCAGTTCAATTCTGCGTACTCACTTCAGCGAGCTATAGTACTTCCGGTTACTCATCTTTGAAAAAATACCTGATCTTTTTTGGTGCTCTGTGTTATATTGTGTTCATCCATAAAAGACTTTGCTCTGCCTAACTGCAGGCTTTTTCACACCATTGAGAAAAATATTTTTATTACAGTGAAAAACTGGTGGTCCCTAACTTATGGCCAAGTGTATATATATATACGTCTGAAAATTAAACCAAACAGTGTTAGAATTAGATTTTAGAGCTGTCAAAATTTTGTTCTTCCCTCGACGGGATTTGAACCCACACCATTGATACACTGCAGCACCATTCGCTTAGCCTTACGTCCAGCGCCCTAGACCACTCGACCACATCCACTCTATATATATATATATACACACTTGTTTCCGATCCGACATCGCAGTTTCATACGTTGGCTACTTTTTCAGACGTTTATTTATATACGTCTGAAAATTAAGCCAAACAGTGTTAGAATTAGATCTTTAAGCTGACACATTTTTGTTCTTCCCTCGACGGGATTTGAACTCACACCGTTGATACACTGCAGCACCAATCGCTTAGCCTTATGTCCAGTGTCCTAGACTACTCGACCACATCCGCTATATAAAATTGTACGATGTTGCATTTATTTGACGACCTATGATTGGATAAAATCATTCCTAAGAATAACGACAGAAGGCAGATATCTAGAGGAAATGGAAATCTAGAGAATAAGATTAACACGCTTTACTTGCCATTGGAAAATTCCATTCCTAAAATTAACGATAGACGCAGTATCCAAATGTTTTTCCTTTAAATACTCGTGTAATAAAGTTGCCGCCGCAATATTCTGTTTAATATTTTTTTGTGCATTCATTTTAAGTCTCTTTTGTTCGATTTCCTCATCGGTAGTTGAAATAAATCTCCTCTTTTTCTGCATTGTGTTACGTTAGTCCGTGACACACCGATGCAGACGATAGATAAACGTGCAGTTACGAAACAATGCAGACGGAAAATTAGAGAAGGTTAGTGGGTGGTGCTTAATTTTGTCTAGTGACAATTACATCTTTAGCATTATAACTTCCAAGAAAGTCCGTCAAACATAGTTCGTGGAAAAAACTTAGTTACTGTTTCAAGTTATAGATCAGCAGCAAAAATGTTCTAAGCTCCCGTGACCGACTTAGAGAGGTTAGACCTTATAGAATACGAAGCGCGCTTAACTACGTTCATAGTGAGATGATTAGAAGGTCAAATACTTGTTTTGTTAGCAAGTAAATCATGGTCCAAAAAACAAGATAGCCAAATTTGGCTAATATTACCTGTGCCCGAGGAAGATTGATCTCATTTTTAATAAATTGCATTACTTACAGAAATATGTATCCTAATTTGTAGATATATCATTATATGTAATTAAAATGTTCCATAAAATTTCATGTTAGACTTATTATATGGTCTTCACCATGGTTACATTCATTGAAGTCACAATCTTTTTTTGATGTAGGTATAATTACCTCATTGCTTTTCTTGTTTTTTTTTAGTATTAATTCTTTTATCTCTACTTTGCAGTAAATAAAGGTTAAAGAAAACAGAAGGTGCAATAAAGAATGAACAATCCTGAGACACTGACAACATTGGGCACACACGACACAGGAAGAAGACAAACAAAGCACAAAATCACAACACAACACAGAAAAATAACAAGATGGGCAACACGAACCCCACCAAACACCGGGGGTGAATCCATGTGCTCGTGAAGGGTAAGAACTTCTTCCTGCTTCTTATACGTCACCCGCCGTGTTACTCATATATATGGTTAATCCCGATAACAATCATGTCGGTGATAGAGGAAAGTAAAATCAACTAAAAAAGTAAAAGATCCATTCTCATTTCAGATATGGATATTTCATAACGGTCTATCAGATCGTGAAAAAGACCGTAAAATATTCGTAGCAATGACTTCAACCAATTAGACAAATCGAAATATTCAGCTATATGTACATATGGCTGTATCGTTGTACGACTTTGTTTTAAGATATTTCAGATTCTGGAATTTTAGAATGTCCAGATATTTTCTTTTCTTTTTATCACATTTGATATCTATAAGTGCAATACAATTATCCCAAGTTCCTTTGTTCACAATTTCTTTTATTATTACAAGGATTATTTTTACACATTATTCGTTGTTTTACTGTCACCCTCCTGGTCTTTATCCCAGTCTCTTATTTGTTGTACAGATTGTGGTAGTTCCTTCCCACTGGTCTCAGGTAATAGAAGTTGTAATAATGTAGCAACAACACAACATGTTCCAAAGATAATGCCCGGACCCCATTCTATGTATGTGGCCTGGAAATAGATTAACAAAATCATATAGGAAACGGAGAACGTACCTTAAAACAGACAGACACAATTTGCGTTAAACAACAATACGCGTAGCAACATCAATATCTTTTTATTTAAACACATTCATTAGCTTTGACTATATGTATAGCGTAATTACATGATCAAATTAAGGGATAGTGTTTGAAATTTGCGAAATTTTGTTGTTGCAGATACAGGTAATTTACACATCGAATAGATAAAATAGAAAACTTCCATTGTACTGTCAGGCAATTTAAAAACTACATACTATATTTGATAACTGAAGATTCTACAAGCTGTGAATTTGCAACATTACCACTCACAAAGATAAATAGTATCGGTATTTCAACATCACATAATTTTGTTGTGTAAAGGGGCGATTCAGTGAAAGTTATTCCATGGATTATTACTTAGTAGTAGTCTTACCAGAACTGAGGCATATGGTGAAAGCATACCACCAACACTTGCGAATATAGATCCTAGACCAATGCCAGTGTTCCTATAATAAGACATTAATTTCATATGATTCTTATAAAATTAATGTATATCGTTTTGGTGTCTTTTGATTGGACAAGAGCACTGTCACCTGTTTGTTTTTTATTTGTTCATAACTCGATGAACTTTTGCGTTTTTGATTCGTTCATAACTCGATGAACCTTTTTTGTATAATCAGCATAAACAATATGGCGACCGACGACGAAAACTACGATAGTGTCAGATTGAAAGACATATTTACAACAATACACACAAATAATTAAAATGTCTACCTTGCAAACATCTTTTAGTTAAATTTTATCAAAATTGAAGCGTACGTTTCAAGCTGGAAGTCTTCATATGACGTCATGTTGTTAATGTGCCAACGTCGTCAACAACATGTCGCGGAATTTCAATTTGTGTGATTTTTAGACCAGGGATATGCAAGCATATATTTTTATGTTCAGTATTGCATTGAAGAATTATAAGGATTAAACAGTTCTTTTCAGGAGTTCATGTATGTGTACACGGTGCCGATGCACTCACAAACTTTACATAAACGTCCTTTGGACGTTTATTCAGTTTATGAGTGCATCGGCACCGTGTACACATGCATGAACTCCTGAAAAGAAGCGTTTAATCCTATAATAGAATTTGTAATACAGCCACAATAACCGAATACGAGTTATGAGTGCACGTGGTTAGTACCACTTCAAGCAATATTCCAGGTATATTATGGGATCCGTAGCTATAATCCGACGTCCCGATAGTCCCGTCGGCCGAGAGTCCATTTGTCCAATAGTTCGACGATTCGTTGATCAGAAAGTCCGGTGGTCCGACAAAAAACACTCTTCACAATCTTTTGCTGAAGAAAACATTATACATTATTAAAAACTGGCCGATTTATTTAGTCCCAGCAGAGTTCGGCTTCCAGAGGTTCCACTATAATTGCGATTTTGAATTTGCACTTTGATGTTTAGATCTACTGAACGATGATACGAATGTTCTGACTGCCCTTACGTGAATTTCCCTAATCGTAATCTTAACAATTTTAATATTAAGGAACTTCCGGGAGATCATTGAACATTTTCTGGTAAGATGACAGATGGGAGTCGGCGGCCGATCCACAATTTTTTTTAAAAGTAGGTTCTAGTCGATTTCAAGCCCAATTTAGCAATTTTTCTTGCGATTTTTCAAGCATTTTCCAGAAAGAGATGGGATCCAACAAAAGAACCCCAGGACCCACCATTTATATTATTTGTGGATACTTAAATACCGGTAAACCAAGAATGCATTGGATTCGGCGAGTGCGGACGACAAAGTATGTAAATGTTCGTACCTCCATGCAACAGCATGGAAAGTGAATGGTGTGCGTGTGTGTTTTTCTTCAAGATTGTATCACCACATATACAATGCATCTGCAAATACAGCCTGATTGTCCCCCATTTGTCTGACTCTCGGAACATCGGACTATAGGGGCGTCAGATTATAGATCAGACCCCATATCATTGGTGGTAATTTTTATCGGCGTAGAAAGCCAGTCGCAAGTCATTGACAAACTTTATCACAGAACGTTTGATTGGGTACAAATCTCCATGAGCAGTATTCGGCCTGGCAGCACTAGTGCCTAGTGATATGCACTGATTGCATATATACATTGCTTGAAACATTCAACGTTATCACTTGCATCATTACAGCATCTGTCAAGCAATTCACTTCATTCCAAATAAACTATAACACCATATGTGTAAATGTCGCAATTCCTCTTAGACCATGTACTATGTTTCAACCGGCTGTTGATCAATAAGTAAAGGTCAGCAACAAATTAAATAACGAAACGAAACTAAATAAATATCAAAATGTATGCTCTTCTGTTGGAAATGTACCTAGACAACATGTATGTAACACGACACTTATATGCTATGAATTGACATTTGCAAAGAACAATGTGACATGCATTTTAGGTCAATGCAGTATATTCACTGTTGGTATAAGACATACATGGAACGCATATTATATGATTCTTGCTCTTTGTGAGAAAGTTTTTTTTTTAAATATATCTCGGGAAACCACGTACCTTAAATTAGTGGGGTACAATTCTGGTGTGAACAAAAATATCAAACCAAATGATCCCGTAATTCCAAACTTCCCAATAAAGCTAAAAATAACTGATACTGTCTCAAAGGTTGTGCTTTTATCTATCCGAAAATACAAAGAAAACAATAATGCAATACTACAAATTGGATTAAGCGTATACTGAATCATATGACACTACAAAAATACAATAATATTATTGTTTGAAACTCAATTTAAAGAACAAAGAAAACCACTACAGTGTCAGAACAGCCCCAAAAATTGTAAGAAAAAACACACACAAAAAAACATATACCCTTACATTTAACACATATACAAGACCGCTGACTTTCTTGTACTGGCTTGGTACAGGCATTGTAGTACAATGTGGTTGTGCCAAACTATTGTCATTGACATTTTGATCAAATGTCGCAGGGGCAAACAAGTTTCATGGTCATGGGCTCAAACCCCATTCTTAGTGAAATACTAACATTATAATTGTTAGTGAGATAGACCATGATACGCAATACACCTTACAACAATTAATGTCACAATGACATGGCATGCTTTGAACATTTGTTCCTGTCGTTTTACTATAACGGGGTTAGTGTTGCTCAATCTTTAGTTTTTTGTGTAGTGTATTGTAGACCATTATTAGTATATTGTCTTTTTTCCGTTAATCATTGTATAGTCTATCCCCCTTCCATTTACGGTTTCTGATTATCCCCCTTTGGTAATTTCAAACTTGTCTTGAAGTTCGGATGAACAAAATACTTGTATGCAAATACTATATTTTACAAACCTTTAAACGTTCGGAATATTACTGAAGCTATCAGCGATACACCAGCAATACTATGAAATATTACAGAAATCTGTCTTCTTGTTAATCTGAAATAAATGGAATATACCTCCAAATCATGTAAATTCTTTGTATACTTTTTTTATTATGTCATCGTTTTCATGAGACAACAAATAGTTCCTAATGTGTGTTCATTTCAAATGCCTATTTATACCTTTTAACTGATGAATTGTATTTAAATGAATTTGCAGCTAGAATAAACTTACTGATAAATCAACAACACGACGGAACACTCAATCAATGCATTGAGTACTATGCTAACCGGAAGGATCATTTGAAATTCAAGATTCGAATCCAGAGATTCAATATTCAGTATCATGATTACCCAAAAGAGAGAAAAGCTAACAAAATGAGATTCCTTCTGAGCAATTAAAGGTCTACATGAGTAGACTTAAAACAATCAATTATCATGACATAATATTGTTCATTGAAGCCCTACGACGCTTTCTTTGACAAAGGAAGGCAACTCTTAATCATATATGATAAATACGCTTAGATCGGCATGTATGTATGCTGGCTTACTCTAGAGATTAGCAAATGTAGCGTGTCTTGTCGCCACCATGACTTGGTTGACCGTTATGAAATATCTGTGTCACAAATGACCATGGATATGTTCCACTTGTCGTAAGCATCTCCCGGTCCTTTCCTCGTTCATGACTTGTCACCGGGTTTGTAACTAGAGCATCTGAGTTCACCCCCGGTTTTAGTGGGGTTCGTGTTACTCGAACTTTAGTTTTATATGTATGTTTTGTAGATCGTTATTTGTCCATTTGTACTTTTTCTTTTGGTCATTATGTTGTCTGTTCTTCTTCGATATACGGATTCTTATTACCCCTTTGGTATCTTCAAACTCTTCTTAATAGTTCTGAATCCTGAATCTCAAATGATCATTCTTGGCTTTCGTCCTTATCACCTGTCGTGCATCAATTGCGGGGAAATAAACGTAGTGCACCAATAGTCCATTTACCTTACAGCGAAGTCTTTTCGTATGAAATTGTCATACAATAACCATAGTTTATATTTTAATTGTTAATATTACTTGTTACGATGATGTGCAAACCATTCCGTTATTGATAATAAATAACCTTTTAACCAAGATCATAAACAGTCCCATTGCAGGCAATTCTACTCCAAGATTTATGAACAAGTTCAAATATCTGTTTCCAGCTAACTGATGTGAAGTAAGGATCAAACCATAATATACCACAGAGTTTGTTAGCCTGAAATGTATATAAAATGAACACAAACATTTTGTAGAATTACTTTAGACAGACGTCATTCTTTACAACGTCACAAGTAAAAGAAAAATTTGAAGATACCAAAGGGGCAATTAGAAACCTTAATTCAAAGGACCGAAAATAAGAAAAAAGAAAAAGGGGAACAATAGTCAAACAAATACTACATAGAAAACAGAAGATTGAGCAACACGAACCACACTAAAAACGGGTTGAGCTCATGTCATGTGGAAAGATAACCAGTTCCTGCTTCACTAGTGGTATTCGTCATGTTACTGATAAACCATACTAACATCATGTGATATGGAATACATTGTCAGACACCAGTATGCGCCAAAAATACAAATACCAAATAAAACATGAATCTCGACAAAACACATGTTCCGATGAACCGAACATCGTTTTTACGCCGAAGTTGTAGCGGACAATAAAACACAAAAGTATGTTGACAGATTGCAATATGCTGAATGTAAGTAATCACGAGAAAAGTCCCTAAATTAACAACATATTCTAAATGTAAAAATATCGTAGTATACTGTTTTTGTGTGACAAATCATTGTTCTCATTAACGACGTGTGCTTAGTGTGTATACACCGGATGTGAATGGTATCTAGTCATACAGGCTCTTGCCTGGTTACACCAATTGGAGCATGGGTACTATTATATTATGTGGCTTTTTTTTCTTCAATCATCTTGCCATTGCTATATATTTACTGCATAAGAAGTATTGATAGGTACTAAATAATTTTATAAATGGTTGGTTTATTTTGTTTAACGCCACTTTCAACAATATTTCAGTTATATCGTGGCAGTCAGTTTTATTGGTGGAGGAAACCGGGATATATGGAGAAAACCACCGACCTGCTGCAAGTCACTGACAAACTTTATCACATAATGTTGTATCGAGTACACATCGCCATGCACGGGGTTAGAATTCACAACTTTAGTGGTGATAGGCACTGATTGCACATGTAGTTATAAATCCAACCTCCATACGATGATGGTGGTCATGATAATAAAATAAAATTCCCACTGATATCCTCATTAACTATTTTATCAATTATGCATACTTACCAAGTAAATGCTATTATAGCCAAAATCTTTAATAGTCTTTTATGTCTCACTACAGTAAATAGATTGTCCCTCTTTTGATTGGAATCTTCTTTGGGAACTTCTTCTGATTTTGTAAGTGACGTCATTTCATTTTCAGATTCCAGAAGTGGTAAAACATCATCTAACTTGACTTTATTGATTTTAGCTATTTTATTCACTTCAATCCTGGCCTGTTTCGTCCGATTATTTGCAATCAGCCATCTAAGAGATTCATGCAATATCCTAGAATGAAAAATGTGTAAGAGAAGTTTGAAAGGTGTATTCAGAATCCCTTAATCGAAGAGCTAAAAAGGACAAAACAGACAAACAATGATCAGCAAAACACAACACAGAAAACTTCAGATTGAGCAAAACGAGCCTACTGAAAAATCTTGGATGAACTCCAGTAACGCGGAAAGTAAGTGTTTCCTGTTCCACTCGTAACATCCATCGTGTTACTCTTGTGGTAAGTCATGAATGAGGAAAGAAGGGCAGAATTATTTTGAAGACAAACTGAACGTATCTGCAGTCATCAGTGACACAGATATTACCTAACGGTTAACCAACCCATGATTGTGACCATTACATATTCGATTGATTGAGTGATTTGTATTTAACGCCAACTTTAGCAATATTTTAGCTATATCGTGGCGCAAACGAATTTTATTATTAAAATATTATTAAACATTCGAAGTGATGACTCCAAATTAACCACTAGGAATTCTTGGCTCATTTGCTTCTTCGTTAGCAGCAACCCTCTGAAGAGGACATCCTGATATGAACCATAAGCTCTAGAATAGGTCGTATCAACTGAGATACATATACTCCAAATGCAGACACTGTTGAGAAGTTGCTATAGTTCGTTTGACTTCTATAAATCTCCAGAAAAAAATTCTTAAAAATCAATTTTCAAATCAACAATTTTTTTTCTGGATGTTTATTAATATATGATATTTACGAACTCTGACAATTAATTTCAATATTGTTGGTCAATTATTAAAAAATGTTACCCATTTGGTCTCTATGTTAATTATATTTTCTAAAGTGATGAAATCTGGATGGAGTGAGTACAAATCACAGACTGTACCATGTGACATAGGATATTTAAATATTAAAGGACATCAGTAACAATTGACTATCACCTTAATGGTCAGTTAATGAGTAGTCTTTTAATATTTAAATGTCCTATGTCACGTGGTACAATGAAATATAAATTGAAAGCACGTCTATTATTTTGCTTTGATGGTTGGGCTCTTACAATATTTGTACTCACTTCATGTAGATTTTTACACTTCAGAAAATGTAATTAACATAGAGACCTAATGGGTAACTTTTAAATAATGGACCAAATTTTTCTAATTAATTGTCAGAGTTCGTATATATCATATATTAATAAACATCTAGAAAAAAAATTGTTGATTTAAAAAGGGGTAAAATCTAAGAATATAAAGGCCCAGCCCATGTGTAAATTTGCACAACTCTATGCCTGCCATGAATTATTTCGATTCTAATAGGACAAATACGGTAATTTTTAACCATTCGTGAACTGTATACACACGGCATTTGGTGGCTGTTCCATTTACCTCCTTCGGAAATTTTGAATTGATTTTGAATTATTTGTATTTGAACGAGATATTTTAAAACAAAGATATGGATGTTAACACGAAAAACATATTTATTGTGTATTTTCCAACATAGATTCGATTGAACAATTCCTGCGGAAAAATATTTAAAAAAAAAGTCGGAGTTCATTCGTTCATCATTTCGAGCGCCAACAAGATGGCGGAGCGGAGTTGTCAAACATAATATCGAACACTTGAACAGTTGTTAATAATCGACAATTATTGTTAGATATGAAATTAAAAAATAAATTCCAATGAAAAAAAAAGCTTGTATTGTCCACATAAAAAACAATTCCGGAAAAAATACTTATGACAACCATCTATCGACTTTCACTTTTGTAATATATCGTCATCCTGTGACGTTGTGTACAAGGGACGCTGGTTGACACAAGCTGGTTACTGATTTATTTTACGATTTTGTGAGCATTTTACTTGTTTGAGTAGCAAAATTCAAAATGCCATCAAATTGGAAAATATCAGTAACTTAAATACATCACCGTCTAGTTATCAATGTATACGTAGAAAAACAAGGTTAGTGTATTTTGTTATTCATGGCCGACACATCAATGAATGGAATGTATGTCTATGTGACTGTGCGTACTGGGGATTCCCAAATGTAAATTTTCAAAACAAATGATAAAAAAATACTTAGTTACAGAATATTTATTTATAACTGACGGGGAATTTTTATTTTAAGAACTAAAAATACGCTATATGCCGGTGTTTTGTTTGTTTACACTCGATCGTCACGGTAATTTCACAGCGGGAGTCACAATGGAACAGCCAGATTTGTTGTGTACTGCACTTGCGCTAAATATAGAGCTGTTGAGTATTATTGTGTGTGCCGTTTTATAGACGTCATATTAGAATAATAAACATCTAGAAAAACAATTGTTGATTTAAAAACTGGATTTTTAAGACTTTTTTTCTGAAGATTTATAGAAGTCAAACGGACTATACATATGAATGAAAAGTTCACGATTGGAAAATTGAAATGATCTTGTTTCGTCACGAACCGGTCGTCACTATCAATTGCTTGACGTACGTCAAGGTATGAAGATGACATAGCTATAACAACAAGAAGCAAGGTAAACTCTCAGTGACTACATATCAGAAAAAAATATACAGTCAATGTAATTGACTACTAATAAAAATAGAATGAATGCATTATAAAAATGAGAAAAATTCCGTGAATGCGAACTCCTATAAACAACGGTATTGTTAACTTGTACTTTGAAGCTTGTCAGCCTCTCCTACTCTATGGATAACATTCGTCGTATACATTGCATACATTTGTATATTAACGACAAAAATATCGTCTTATTAAAAATCACAACACAAAAAAACAATGTATTGACATAAGCTCCTTATGGAATATCGTATGTGTCACAATTATTAGATACCATTTTGGAGTATTCATTGCTCACAATAACTACAGTTTTCTATGTTCTACTTTGTATGAATCATACGAGAATATATAATTTATTATACTATGCTATTAATAACATGGTAAGCATTAAAAAAAAAAAAAAACAACAACACAACTTATGATAATTACCCCCCCCCCTCCCCCCATCCAATTATTTCAATTTTTTATTCATCTATTGGAAAAATATCGTCTTATTAAAAATCACAACACACAAAAAAAATGTATTGACATAAGCTCCTTATGGAATATCGTATGTGTCACAATTATTAGATACCATTTTGGAGTATTCATTGCTCACAATAACTACAGTTTTCTATGTTCTACTTGGTATGAATCATACGAGAATATATAATTTATTATACTATGCTATTAATAACATGGTAAGCATTAAAAAAAAAATTTAAAAATAACACAACTTATGATAATTACCCCCCCCCCCCCCCCCCCCCCCCCCCATCCAATTATTTCAATTTTTTATTCATCTATTGGAAAAACGTACCAATAAGCAGCAATAGTATGAATTCCATGGGATCCAAACATAAACTGAACATATCTCCAATTTACATTTCGCATCAAGTATCCGACAACAGCAACAACAAGAACATTTATTCCCCAGGCAAATGCTCCCATTGCACTCACAATTCCTCTATTCTCCACCGGAACTAGTTCAAGAACGTAGACGGCCACAGTTAGCTCAATTCCCTATAAGATGTAAAATATTTTTATACGATAGAATATAATCATAATCTTCCCATGACTATATGTTTATAATATTTGAGCGCACATAATATAAACTGACTAGAAAATAGGAGGGAGGAGGAGCTTATAAGATCAAATGAAGTGATTAGCCTTCGCAAGCACCTGGGTTCACTCTATTTTTTGGTGGGGTTCGTGTGGCTCATCTTTTTGGTTTTCGGTGTTGTGTTTAATTGTCCGTTCTTGATTGTCTTTTTGGTTTTCTCCAACATTTAATTTTTCATAAAAGTCTGATTGTTTACTCTCTTCCATGTATCTATTACATAGGTCACTAATATGTTCCTTGTCAAGATCGTCGCGATTTGTGTATGCAATCTGCTTGTCTTAAAATATCACAGCATTTAATATAACAAATTATAATGAACTAATTTATTTTATCATGATCATGGAATTTAATAAGCATAGCAAAAATAAATAATAGGAGGAAATAGTTGACTATAATACTAGTAATGTTTTAACCATTACCTATATATCACATACCTGTTGAAATGCCCCAGTGAGAAATCTCAATACAATATACATGTAGTAATTACCAAATGAGGCAACAATAGACATCGAGGTTACAGTCAGCATAGATGTAACCATAACAGGTTTTCTGCCGTAATTGTCTGATAGTAACGGAAATACAAAAGAACCAACCATTTGGCCAGCAACATATATTGTCTGAGTGAGTTCTCCTAATCCAGCTTTGTCACAAACTAGATTCCACTAAAACAAACATTTTATTGATACTAATTATTATTGAATATTATTGAGTAACATTCAAAATAAGTAGTGGTTGTCGACATTGCTACAACAACATAATACATATTCAACTCTGACAAGCCTTGACACAACGGGTGCCAAATATGGAGCAGGAAGAAACCCCTTACCCGTCCGGAGCACCTGAGTTCAACCCCGGTTCTTAGTGGGATTCGTGTTACTCGATCTTTAGTTTTGAGTGTAGTTTTTGTAGATTGTTGTTTGTCCTTTTGTCCTGTTTCTTTTGGCAGTTATATTGTCTGTTCTTCGATTTACGGCTTCTAATAAAATAAGGGGGGAGGGGGCTAATAGCGACATTGTATTAAAACGGTTTCAAAATTATAAATAATGGTCTCCAATTTATACCACCACATGGACACAATCTACCCCCTTAAAGTCTAAAACTCTCTTAGAGCAATGGAGAAAATAAATCCGATTTTTATCGAAATCTTGGATGGAAATAGCCAATTACTTGAATGATAAAAAATATAATTTGAAAGAAACGTTTGACTTATTATGCTTTTATCATCAACATGATGAATGAAGCTTCTATTGATTACTGTAGTATTACTTGGTGGTAAATAGTAAATGAACAATCAAAGTGTTGAAAAATGTAACTTGCGAACAAGGAAGTTACTGAATCGAGGATTCCTAGTTGCTTAGTCGAAGTTGTCACTTCGAATGTTTTACAGTTACCATCATGACTCAAAAATATGCTCCGTTTGTTGTAATCACAATCCAACCCTATCTTCATGCATGCATGACTTATCATCGGTTTGTAACAACAGTAACACGACGGGTGCCACTAGTGGAGCAGGAACTAATTACCCTTTCGGAGCATGAGAAAGTTGTCATTATTATACAGTCATGGGTTCATCTACATCTGATTCAACCCACAATTTCTTTAGAAATGCCTGTACCAAGTCAGGATCATTACGGTTTTCACAGTTTTCCGGTTGTTGACTGATTTCGTCTGTTTATATACTTATGAGTTTTGACTTTCCCTTTGTAAGATTGTTCTGAGTTCGGTAATTTTGTTATTATCCTTACTTATCTACAGATGATAGAGGTAAAGTAGTCATTTACGTAATCAACGATGAAAACTCAATTTGCACATTCCCGAATTAATTCTAAAATTATACGTTTATAATAGAAGTTATTTCCTTTAGCGCCGATACCTCCTCCATGCAAGAGAATTTGAAAGGACAACATGTTTTTCCTTATAATTTGCAGATATTTGAACTCTGTAGAAAAAAAACCCAGAGAATTATTGCATAGCAAAAACAAATTAAAATGCTGTACAGATCATGAGTAAATGAATGTTATTTTCATGCCATGAAAGGTGACTCTTTTGCCTTTATTAAAGAAATATAACTCCTATACAAATGTATAATTTTAGAATCAAGACGAAAATATAGAAATGATTTATTGACACTTACTTCTGTGACAAATGTGTCATGTTCTATATCGTATTGGTAACCTTCCAGACATGGTACGTTGATGACACTAGTGACGTTTGACATATTTACTCCGAAGACAGTATGACATTTCTCATAGGACACGACTTCATATGTCGTATTGTCATTCTCGGAGTAACCATAGTAGAAGAGGTCTTTTGTAAACGCCTTACATTTATGTGGAGGACTGTATCCTTGGTGAAATTGAAATATTTATTTTTATATATTTCATATCAATATATTTAGTCTCCTATAGAAACTTCAATTAGATTTTTACATGCCGTATTACATATTTAGAATATTAATATCTATTGAAAGTCATTGAAATCACATCGGTGGTGTCATGGTTAGCGTGCTCGCCTCGAGAGTGGTAGATTGAGGGTTCGAGTCCCAGTCGGGTCAAACCAATGACTATAAAATATGTATTTGCTGCTTCCCCGCTAAGCAAGCAGCCATAATGAGTAAGAGCAGTTACATACTTGTTGGTTCGGAATCAGCTTTATGTCTCCGAGTGGAGCGACATGTCTGTCCGTTTTGTACTATTCCAACACGCTTAATTGGATCTTTAAATACTAGCCAACTGAAATGTCTATACATGTGCAAGCGCAGAACGCAGATGAGGCATACATGTGTTAAGTGTACTTACCAACAAAAACATAAACTAACATGGGAAAGCCAATAAGAAACACGCATATGAAGTAATTATAAATAATCTGCTGGATAGTATGACGTTTATATTTCCCTAAAGCTCTCAGTATATCGTCCACATCAATAGTGTTAGCCATTTTATTTTACTAGATCCTCATATACAACGAACTGCATACGTTTTAATTGTTAATGAATATATCATATTATGAACACTACTCCGGTACATATACCCGAGACTACATTGTGATTACATAAGACAAAATAAATAAATTACAGATTTAAGACATGCTAGGTCAGACATATTTATATTATATAACTTCTAAACTTAATATATGCTTGATATTTGAGTTCATGTCGTCAAATGTCTTGGTTTTTTGTTATGAACTTATCTTCTTCTTAGTACCTTTAATTTTATGTAATTGTTGTGTTTTAGTTTGGTTTATGGTGCTTAACGCCACTTTCAACAATATTTCAGTTATTTCGTGGTGGTCAGTTTTATTGGTGGAAGAAACCAGAGTAACCCGAAAAACCACCGACCTGTCGCAAGTCACTGACAAACTTTATCACATAATGTTGTATCAAGTACACCTCGCCATTAACTCACAACTTTAATGGTGATAGTCACTGATTGCACAGGCAGTTGTATATCCAACTACCATACGATAATGACCGCAACGGCCTCTCTAAGTTCTGTGAAAAGAAAGTTGAAATAGTGATGGTCAACAATTCCACCAATATCAACAAAACGGTCAACCACATATCACCTTGTGTATTTTTTTTATATACCTGGAATTATTAGTCATCTTTATTTATCTATACAATTATCTGTGATTTTCTCTTAGGAATAACTATGTGTGCCATTTATAGATGGATTCTACGTTGATATTGGTGGAAAGGTTGACTATTATTGCTTACGCTTTCTTTTCATAGTACATTACAGCGCTACATGTTCAAGATATGCGTATAAGACATTTAACATCTGCTAGTGGACTATCTATCCCTAGAGGGTATCAAACCCCTAATAGTCTGTGTTTCGGCACTGACATGATTGTTTAGACATTATTACACTGACAGTTCCTAAGTAATGTAATCCTCTTCAATACAGTTCTCCTCCCTCAGACAAATGTGATCTTATCTAATTACACTGACAGTTCCTAAGTAATGTAATCCTACTTAAATACAGTTCTCCTCCCTCAGACAAATGTGATCTTATCTAATTACACTCACAGTTCCTAAGTAATGTAATCTGCTTCAATACAGTTCTCCTCCCTCAGACAAATGTGATCTTATCTAACTTTGATTATACTGTTTACACCCTCTCATTTTCTTGCTACCAAAGATTTTTAATTTATTTGGCATTCCAATAATTTAATACCTAAATGATTCAATGATAGCAATAGTTACCCCTATTTCCGATTGTACCGCTACCACAATAACAATCGAAATATGCTTTGATTTTTATCTCCCATTCCATAGGTTCATCTACTTTAGTTTCTTTTCAAAATACAATCGAACACATTGGTGTTTTTACCCATTCGAACAACCTGTTTCGTTATTATTTGCCATGCATACCATTATAATGATATTCGTGTGGTTTAACAGTAACACACATGGGTATCGCTAGTGAAGCAGGAACTGCAAACCCTTCTGGAGCACCTGAGATCTCCCTGGTTACGGCGTGGGTTCGCGCCCGGCTTTGTAAATAACAAAAAGGGTGCACTCGACTCGCAGCCGCAAGTGATAAAGTTTACCAGTTGCTTGCCCATGGCCGGTGGTTCTCTCCGGGTACTCCGGCTTCTTCCACCACTAAAACGGGTCGCCATAATATAGCTGAAATATTGCTGAAAGTGGCGTTAAACACCAAAATTCATTTATTCATTCATTCATGTATTTAATAGTATTAACAAAATAGATTAAAAATTGTTACTGCTTATAATATTATCTCGTCAACAAAGATCAACATAAGTTTTTTAAAGTTTTTTTATGGGATCCATTCAACAGAAAGAATACTATTGTATGTTAAAAACAAAAACCAATATATTATTCATTGAAATAGAAGCAAATGGTTAGCACATTTTATTTTCCTTCTTTTGTCTGCCGTTTCCATGCTTTCAACTGCTCTAATGTTTGTGGCATTTCTTTTCCGCGCGTGTCAGGAAGTAACATTTGAAGTATGGTGACAGCGATGCAACAAATCCCAAATATAACTCCTGGACCCCATTCAATATACGCAGCCTAGAATAAAATAGGGAAATTAATTAAATTACGGTTTAGAAATAACATTATTCACAGTTTAACCTATTGAATGATTTCGCGGTATATATGTCATAAAGTTATACGACTGTCAATATTTGACGAACGTATCATGGTTATACTGTTGTCCTTCCATTAACAGTCTATTCTAACATGGCGTCCTTCTTTCGCTTTGTAGACAAACGAGCGATTTATCGATGGTATAATCTCATTCGCACATGCGCCGGTGAATGTGACTGACTTTTCCGTCGTAAATGTACATGTTGATGAATTATCGTCTGTTCGTATTTGGCAGCATAAATTGTGTGCGACACTAACGTAAATATAAATTACCGTCTTCCAATCAAGGCATACTACACCGTATTTGTACGCTTAGACATATCAGAATCGAAATAAATCATGGAAGCCAGAATGTGTTTTGAGTTTTAACATGGGTTGGCGGATATTAGTAAATTTTATCCGCCAATCCATGTTAAAACTCAAAACACATTCTGGCTTTCATGATTTATTTTTTAATTATATTCCGAGAACACATCTTTATAACTGGTTCGTTTTAACTTTCTATGCATTGTTACAAACGAGGAAATGAACCGCCAATTCCTTCTCCTGTATTTTACTTTTGTCGTTCCATGTTATTTTCAGGAAACGCCACCGCATGTTCGTGGACAATTGTGGGTAATATGCTTGGAGAGTCCCGGATGTAGATTAAGAAAAAAAAGTAGGTGCATTGTAGCAGCTACAGAAGACTAATTGTTTCGTCCTTACCCAACCCACCATATTTTTTCAGTGGCAGACAAAAGTCGTTGACCCGGTTGACACATCCCGTACATCATTTCTGTATAGTTTTTATATATTATTGAACTTGTGTTTGTCCTGAATATAGCTGAAATACTGCTCGCTGGAACTTAATAAAAAAAATCATTTAATCAATTAACTAACAAACCCAGCGATAAAGATTATAAAAGGTATTATAAAATTGTACCGATAAATACGTACCAAAAGAGAGGTATATGGAGCAAGAACACCCCCTATCCTCCCTGCTGATGACCCGATACCTATACCTATATTTCTAATAAAACAGAACACACCATTAGTATAGACGACTTTGAATTGATTTTTGGTGTTTTAACGCCACTTTCAGTAATATTTCAACTATATCATGGCGACCAGTTTTAGTAGTGGAAGAAGCCGGAGTACCCGGAGAGAACCACCGATCATGGGCATGTAATTGGTAAACTTTATCACTTGCGGCTGCGAGTCGAGTGCACCCTTTTTGTCATTTACAAAGCCGGGCGCGAACCCACGCCGTATTGGTGATGAGTTGTTAGGTAATCCAACTATCTAACTCATTGAGCCACCCGGGCCCTTAGTATAGACAAAAGTGGTTGTATTGTGGCAAACTATAATACTGTCATGCCAATAAAGCTATTAAAATATGGTACCCAATATTTTGTGTAGATATGTTGGTTTCTTTGCATGAATCAAAATGCAATATTTGTATATTTTTAGTGGTCTTACCTTATCAATATATCCGAAAAGAAAAAAACCCATTTCAGATGATTTAAATGTATTGTTTTCTGGTCGATAGTGTATTTCATACATTACTCCTTAGCATTGGAGGAGCTTCAGATTACCTCTGTTAGTTTCTTCAAATTTTCTTATTAGTATACATAGACAATTGTTATTAATATTCCTTAATATTTGTAATTTGTTTCATCTGTATTATTACATGAAGAGTAGTAGATATGCTACCATAAACTTTTGTTAGGTAATTTTCTGCTTTATGTCACACAATCTGAAAGTGATAATAATCTATCTAATTAAAATTAAATATCTAAACTTAATTATTTTCTTTGCTTGATCGCTGAACTTTAATGTGATGTTGTTAGATCTTCCACGCAGCGGCCAAGCAAGTGTAGAGATCTATTTTAAATATATTGGATAATAATTAACTTAGGACGGCATTGCATAATAACATCTCGATAAAAACCGAATATGTCTCGAGCCGCATCAGTGGTGTAATTGTTAGCGTGCTCCGCCTTGGGTGTGGTAGATAATGGGTTCGAACCACCATCAGTCAAAATAAAAACTATAAATTTGGCATTTGTCACTTCTCCGGTAAGCACACAGCACTAAGAAGTAAGAGAAAAGACTGATAGGCTCAGATTCAGAGCAATGTCCAGAGTAGAGCGACATGTCTACCGGTGGACTGTTGTCTCAGATTCAGAGCAATGTCCAGAGTAGAGCGACATGTCTACCGGTGGACTGTTGTCTCAGATTCAGAGCAATGTCCAGAGTAGAGCGACATGTCTACCGATGGACTGTTGTCTCAGATTCAGAGCAATGTCCAGAGTAGAGCGACATGTCTACCGGTGGACTGTTGTCTCAGATTCAGAGCAATGTCCAGAGTAGAGCGACATGTCTACCGGTGGACTGTTGTCTCAGATTCAGAGCAATGTCCAGAGTAGAGCGACATGTCTACCGGTGGACTGTTGTCTCAGATTCAGAGCAATGTCCAGAGTAGAGCGACATGTCTACCGATGGACTGTTGTCTCAGATTCAGAGCAATGTCCAGAGTAGAGCGACATGTCTACCGGTGGACTGTTGTCTCAGATTCAGAGCAATGTCCAGAGTAGAGCGACATGTCTACCGGTGGACTGTTGTCTCAGATTCAGAGCAATGTCCAGAGTGGAGCGACATGTCTACCGGTGGACTGTTTTCTCAGATTCAGAGCAATGTCCAGAGTAGAGCGACATGTCTACCGGTGGACTGTTGTCTCAGATTCAGAGCAATGTCCAGAGTAGAGCGACATGTCTACCGGTGGACTGTTGTCTCAGATTCAGAGCAATGTCCAGAGTAGAGCGACATGTCTACCGGTGGACTGTTGTCTCAGATTCAGAGCAATGTCCAGAGTAGAGCGACATGTCTACCGGTGGACTGTTGTTTCAGTTAGATAACACTATAAAATTCAGCGTGTTGGTCCGGTTTACTCAACCTAGGATCTGGATTTCTATCAGCGTATGTCGTTGTCGTTATTGTGTTCAATGATTTGAGGTGACATATGGCTGTTCGTTTGGTTTATATTGATGGAACTGTTTAACATCACTGGAAAAACTGGTTTATGGTTATTTTCGGACATTTTGTATATTAGTTTTCATTGAAGTGTCTTTACGATGAATACTAATTATAGATTAATTTACAAAAGTATGTATGAATACAAGTAGTTCTTCTACATAAATGATGCAAGTGATGTTACACAAATGTCTATCAGAATGGACTCAAACATGATAAAAGTACCTGAGGTTTGTTGGATACAGTTCCGGCGTGTACAGAAATATTGCACTAAAAGAGGAGCTGATACCAAATTTTCCGATAAAGCTGAAAATAATTGAAGCTGTGGTGAAGTTGCTGCTGTATTCTGGAAAATCAATGGAAAAATATATTCATTTTCTACAATGTATTTATACATTGTTTATGTTGTTTTTCTTTCTCTCGCATTATGACTAAATTCCATATTAATAACATAGCATAGCAATCCATTATGTTTCAACATCTACCTGTGACAATCACTTATCTCATATATTATTGCCGATTTAGTCATGATATTACTACTTATCCAATATGTTTACCTACGTGCTGATATACTGTTATTTTGTAGACATATACTTATCATGAATATTACAGAGTTATTGCACACATAATGTTGTTCCAAGCAAGTGCAATTAATATTCTTCGAGGAACAATATTCATCAATTTTCGTGCAATAAATCTTTGACTGTACAACATAACGTTAGACATGATGAAGACACTATTTTAAAATTTCTGTGATTTCATGCAATGAAGAGAAATTGCACTACTGCACATATCTGGTAATATTCCACACTTACCATTGTTTAGATTCTACTTGAAATTTTATAGTGCTAAACAATAAGATGAAACGAATTCTATAGTAACTTGTACAACATGTCCACAAATGTTTGTTTTGTATTGTATTTGGTTGGGGTGAGAAAATGTAAATAACCGTTAATGCGACAATTTGTAATCGCGAAATATTTCAATCGACGAACTGCGAACCTAACCATACACGGGACGTGTTCTTCTTTAGTGTCGATCATATTGCTTTGTCATTCCCTGTCATCCGTGTGCTATAGCCTTTAAAACAAAATATATGTATATAAGTAAACTATTAATACTTCCAATTACCTTCAAATGATCCAAGTATAGCTGAAATAATCAGAGAAACACCAGCTATTCCATGGAAGAACATAGACAGTTGTCTTCGATTTACCCTAAAAGGTATAAAATTGTGATTATTAATATTGGTACTTAGATAACATTTGTTTGCATAAACTAGAAGCATGGTGTTTTATACACTGTGTCACATGATCATGATCCATTTTAAAAAAAAAGGTACTTATTTTATTCATATCTTCTCATTCCTTACCTTTTTGCATTGAAAATGAAAGGAGGCCCACCATCAAAAGGTAAATGGACCATGTTTTTTTTCTCCCTTAACATATTGAATGAATAAATACGTCCTTCATTTTCTCTACGGAGATTTAACATTGCATAGTCGCCATTTTTGTTTCCAGTCATACGCGGAGTTGTTAACCTCGCTTTGTTAATTTTGCCTCAGTCTAAAAGCACAGATGTGCTGACTATTCGGCTGAAGTTTTAATAGGAGATGACACTCCACTGAAAAGGTACTGTCTTCCGAGCTAGAGATGTCCATAGAGACCACAGACGGACTATTACAAACAATAGTAGAATTGCTGTCCACCAGATGTACTTACCTTTGGGCTGGAAATTACAGTCAAACATAGAGGTACAAATGTTTTAACCTAGTGGTTGTAACAAGTTTGAAAGTATAATATAACGTGTATAGTTTGCAAGATCTCATTCAACTTTGATATGTATACTGTCATTTTTTCTAGGAATTTGTAATTCTGGTGCATACATTACATATGTCAGTTTTTCCCATTCCCGTTCATCATGCAAGCAGCTAAGTCTAACTAATAATTTATAATAACATCTTGCAGCAAACCATTGATGTATGTGATG
This sequence comes from Bathymodiolus brooksi, assembly GCA_963680875.1. Lineage (NCBI taxonomy): Eukaryota > Metazoa > Mollusca > Bivalvia > Mytilida > Modiolidae > Bathymodiolus > Bathymodiolus brooksi. Next base: position 115,578,903 of record OY804577.1, read on the forward strand.
ATCATATACTTACTTATTTACAAGGAGAATAAATATTACAGTTGAGGGAACTTCTACTGCTTGATATATAAAAATGTTAAGATATCTGTTTCCAGCAATCTGTGATGAATTCAAGATTAATCCAAAATATGTCAGAGCATTTGTTATCCTGTAAGTAGAACAAAAACGCATTAGGGTATGTTTATTTTCACACTTGGTCATTGTTTTCCAGGATTAAACCTCTGACACTTGCATGTAACAGACTAATTGGGATGATGCCAAGTTGTTTATCAACGTGATTGGGACGACTACTTCATCAAGAAACATTCGTGGTGAGTTCATGTTCCGCTGTGTTTATTTGTTTTGCCCCCTTAATTGGTGTTTGTTTTCTTTTTTAATGTGGGGGAAATGTCTATTTCTAGAATGTAAATAATCCTCGTGTCGGGATTCATTTCAAATTAAAGCGAATCTTCTGTATTCCAAAGCTATTAACAATGTTATCAATAGTGAAAAAAGTTGTAGTATAAATACTTCCTGCTTACATATACAAATACTTCTAAAGGTTCATATCCAACACACAATGTCAAATTAATGTACACTTGGATCATACTTTTCATAAGATCATCTTGTCCTGTGCCGATACGCATTTCAACCCAAAAGCTTATCAAGGGGCCGCTCTTTTTTATACAGGTTTTGCTATTTTAAAACTTTAATATAACTCTGGAATCCTGCTCAGTTGATAATAAACAAGAATACATACCAGGTGAACGCCATTATAACTGCCGTTTTTAGTAATGTCTTGTGTCTAACTATGCTGAGAATGTTTTCACTCCTGTCCGTTTTCTTGCCAGTTATAATAGCGCTTGTATCTATTTTGTTGTCAGCGATAACAGCGCTTGTGTTTATTGTATTGAGAGCGATAACAGAGTTTGTGTCTATTGCGGTGGCAGCGATAACAGTGCTTGGGACTACTTTGTTGTCAGCGATATTAATGCTTGCATCTATTCCATTTTCCTGTATTAGCAATGGTAGTACTTCTTCAATATCCACATTATTAAAATTTGCTATCTTTTCCACAAGCTTTTTTGCTTCTTCCATTCGTTTGTTTGCTACCAGCCATCGTAGAGATTCATCAATTAGCCTAGATAATGGATGCAGTTGTGTTATTTACAATGAGAAACAAGAATAAGCTCTCTAATGCTACATACATATTTTCACTTTCTCTTATTCACGTTTTCCACCACTAATGTTTAAGTTGAAACTATAAGGTTTATCTATTCGTTTCTGTATGTTGTGCTTGCAAAATCACTGTTCTGAATTGACTTAGACATATATGGTTTAACGAGATGCGTATGGCATTTTAAAACTCATAGTAAAATTTTAAAATATGTTAAAACTTTATAACTGTAACGTCAGCATTCCACGAGGCTGAGATCAACATTTAATTTACATATGCTTTGTAACATTTTTATTGCTTGTATTTGTTGTGTTGTATAGTGTATCTTGTCTTAATACGAGGAAAATCAGAAGACTAATCAGAGCACCTTGTGCAATTCCCGTGACAATGGGAGTTTCCTCTGTCCTTTCTGTTGGTATCTTTACGGTTGATTGGAACCGATTCTTACTTATTGTAACTGCATTACTGTTGCCCACTACCTTTTTTGTTAGTTCTTTAGCTGATATATGTATTTCGTATACAACAGATGCATACTAATTATGACAAAATGGAAAAAAGTTGATACATTATCGCGTAAACCCGAAATAGAGAAAAGTCTAAATTATTACACGAACTCCCGATATAAGCATACTTAAAGTTGAAATGGCGGTATCCGGCTACAATAAGTATGCCATTGTTCTACCGACATACCACTGTTTCTAATGAAAGCGTAATATTGTTTTTGTTTAATGTTTTTGGGGTTCACATTTTAATATGCTTAATATGTTTTTGTACAGGAACTACTAACCAATATGTAAATAAAGTTGGTAGACCTGCTAATCCTAGAATCCAATGAATGTTTCGCCACGAAACATCTCGTAGTAGATATCCAAATAATGCCAACAGTACCATTGTTATTGACCAAAATACTCCTCCAATTGCACTAACCAGTCCCCTCTGTTCCTTCGGGAATATTTCAGTTACATATACCTGTGTTGTCAGGATATATCCCTTCAATGACACAATTTTATCTAATGTTATCAATTAAAATAAGAACTATACAATTTTATGTTTTGTGTATTGTTTTTGCTTTTGTTAATTTTTTTTATTTGTGTTTAAAATGATAGTTCATGTATACAAATGAAATATAATGCGCATGAAAAACAGCAGAATAATATTAATGCTAAAAAACCTGCAACATGCTCAAGCAACACAGTATTAATGTACATTATTTCAATAACGATATGCATGAAAACTCATTTAAGATCTTATTTAAATAAACCGGATTGAACCCCGTGATATAGACATAGGATTTAGCCTCCCCGCTGCGAGATACAAGCTCTATGAAAGAGGTGTCTGTCAGCAGTTGTGGGAGTCGATTTAAATGAACCCCCGCCATTAATAAGACAAAACGTAAATCAGTGTATCATGTAAGGGGAATACAATAGTATGTGTACATAAAACATATTGCAGCATCTCGTCATCGGCAACTCTTTATCAGAAATGGTCATAGATGGTCCGATCCCATCGATTACATCATTTTTTCTCCAGTGACAATTTAAGCAGCCGCCCATTATTCCCATCCCATCTCCATTTTGCAATGATGATTTATTGTTTGTAAGCCTGTTTTTGCTATGGATATGGCTGAAATACTGTCCATTTGACGTGAAACAGCAATCAGAATATAGCTAACATACTACTCACTTGACGGTCAAATAACAATTAACCAACCTGAATTGACTTTAATATCGGTCTTTGTCGGAGTTCAATATGGTAATTTATCCGTACTCAATATGTACGGTTAATATTACTTAGTTGGTTAAATATTTCAATTAAGTTCAGAAATTATTCACCCGGCTAACTCTTTGAATATATTCAGGTATAACCCTTCCATTGATTTATAAGTAAATGACCATTTAGCAATTTAACAAATTAATGTATACAATGGAATCATACCTTTTACCTGTGGCCTACAGAAAATTCTAACATTATTACTAATTACTATCTTATATTATTAACAGTAAAAAAATAATACCTGTTGGACTGCTCCAAAAGCAAATCGTAGAATTATGTAAATGACATAGTTCGGTGCAAAACCAGCTGAAATAGACAAGACTGTACACGCGAAAAGACTAAAGGTCAAAACTGGTTTTCTGCCGTAGCGATCTGATATCGACGGAAATATGATAGCCCCTACACCTTGGCCAATAGTGACAAACATTTGTGTCATGGGTCCTAAGCCAGTTTTACTGCAAACGAGGTTCCACTGAAAATAATAATTTGCTTTAGATTACAAAAGATATAAAAGGTACATATTTGGAATAAGCAGTAATTTCTCATATAAAACTAGGTTTTCTATCATATTTGTTATTCAATTAAATTAACTGTCAGGTAATCAAATAGAAACATGTTGCACTGTCCATTATGTGTATGCTTGTATTTGTGTAATGAAATCAGTGCACATGAGTGAAATAGAGGTTACAGAGACTGGGTTCATGTTTCTCCATATTAAGTTTTCTACATGGTGTTTTGTAGATTGTTGTTGGTCTTTTGTCTTTTGTCCATTGTGTTTTCTCTTCTTGTTCGATTTACGGATTCTGATTACGACTTTGATATCTTCGAACTCCTCTTTTTATTATTGATAACTGATTTGCTGTTGGGAATTTCGTTATGAAATAAAGACGGCTCTGATTCTGTTTGAATCCGATTGTGATGTACTTTCTCTAACCAGATCATATATTTATATTGACTGTTATTACTCGTCTTCAGGCGAATGTTGGAACGAGTTCGTTGTGATGACTTTGCGTTAATTGTCAATGACGTTCAGACATGACGTGTTTTAAATTCATCTAAAGGGTATGTATATAAGTGAATAATAACGAAAATGTAAACAAACAAGCCAAAATCATCTAACTGTTCTCTACTAAATGATAACTTACCTCCGTGACAAATGTTTCCTGACTGCTATCATATTGGTATCCCTCTAAACATGGAATGCTGTAGAAATTACTTGAGGATGAGTTTGTAGTGTTCGTGTGGATGTGCGCATGACATTTATGATACGAAATATCTGACGTGAGATTCAGTGAGTATATCCCGTAGTCTCTGAGGTCAGTTTGATTGGTAAAACGTGCACATTTATATGGTGGTCGATATCCTGTAAGCACACATTATTCTCTTTGTTTTATTATAAACAAGATACCACATTTAAATGTACTGTTAATAAATTGGTTAACTCTTTGTTCAAAACAATTCAAAAGGTTAAATTACTAAATGCTTTTTGTGAAACTGACAGCTGATATAAATAAATGAAACATCGATAGTGATTTTCCACCACTCACTTGTTGGTGTTTGGAGTACGATATACAAATGATAGTCAGTATCGCCACTACATTTCTGAACTCTATTTACGCTATGACGAGTTGTGTTCGATGCAACTTTATGTTCATGGCGCATAGATGTAATATTTACAATTTTGATCTAATGATCAGAGGAGGTTAAGATCTAATTAAACGTTTTACTTCCGCAGCATTTGGACCTGTCAAAGACAAGGAGCTGGATCGCCAACGTCATATGTCGTAAGCATTTTTGTATTTAATGTTTTCCGCTAAGATGTAGTAGTTGATATTGGTGGAATTCTTGACCATCATTGTTTAACTTTATGTGACAAATTTTGTCAATGACTTTTAACCGGTGGGTGATTTTGAATAAGGTATGCCGTTCTTTACCACCAATAAAACTGACCGCCACAATATAATTTAGATATTTCTGAAAACAACGCTAAGTACCCATAACTCACCTCAAACATACCATGTCAACTCGTGACTGATATAGCACTTAAGTATGTACACCCCTTAAAAACAATACTTACCAACAAATAAATATATGAGTAATGAATATCCTGTGACTTGGAGGCAGATAAAAAACGTATAAAATAGCTGTAAAACATTATAACGCTTAGATGGACCCAACTTTTGCCATATACGGTCGACATCAATGTTCTCCATTCCATTCCAGGGGTGTTCTTAGCTAAAGCAACACGTCGTGGTCATGCATACATATAAATAATAATACGGTATACAATTACTGAATAAACGGGAAATTGTGAATAACTTGTGTAATATATAGGTGAAATGTATAAATTAACCTTCCAGTTAATCTATTCTAATTTGAAATAATTAATAATTCATAACATTATAGCAACACCTGCATATGAAATATATATATATATATCTCAGATTACACGATAGCACAAAGATTGTGGTATCTTCTGTGATCACCTTGATAGAGAGTTACTGTTAATAAGAAATCTACAGAACCAAGGGTTGATAGTGGTTCAGTTAAAGCTATCACCTGACAAGTTGTACGGTCGACATCATGACTTGATTAACCTTTACGAGATATCAGATATCATCATGACTTGATTAACCTTTACGAGATATCAGATATGTCCCATTTGTTGTCGGCTCGTCCTTCTGTCTTCTTTCCAGATTCATCACCGGATTTGTAACAAGAGCAAGACGACGGGCGCCACTAGTGGATCAGAAACTTTTTATTGGGTTCACCTGTTGTTAAATAAGTCTCGTGTTGTTTAACAATTATCAGCTTAATGTGTTGGTTTGTGGACTATTATCTGTATTTCCTTTTGCAGTTGCCCATTGTATTATCAGTCTTTTGCAGTTGCCCATTGTATTATCAGTCTTTTGCAGTTGCCCATTGTATTATCAGTCTTTAACATAAATAATTTTTAGATGAGTATCAATTTTATACTTATCTTTCATGTGATGAGAAAACCATAAAAAAACATGTTTGGACGATTCTATCACTGATGATTCCACTGATCATTGAATTAATGGTTAATAGATACGTGTAGCAATAATATGTTTATTAAGTACATTAAATGAAAAACAACTGCACATCTGATATTGTACACTTCCATAGATTTTAACTGTATCTCAGTTTCATCATATCGTAATGTGTTATTGTTGTTCACAATCTGGGGACAGTGTAGCAGCTATATTCACGACAGGAACAAATCTATGGTCGCAAATATCCGATTTAATCAAACTATCAAGTCCCTTCACGAAGCTATAAATGTTTTATTAGAGACCAAATAGATAATACATTTGAAAGCCAGCGTCATTCAAACATGTCTTTGCTACGCTACCTGTGAACAAATATATAAAGGTATTTTGTGTAGTTTGTCCTAAAGAAGTGACATACAAGACAATATTGTTTGCTAAAGTCGGAAAACATGAATATATGATATTAGTGCAATGTCTCAAAATATAAAGTTTATGTGTATGAGGCTTAACAAACTGGGAGAAAAGTCGAGGTTCGCCAAGCATTTCCCCAGTTTTGCGCCGAATACATATAAAAGTTATATTTTACGAAACTGCATTAATATTTTGTTTATCCTGCAGTAAAAATAACACTAACGCATGAAAATATTTCAATTAAGTAATAAACTTATATGATTATCTCATAATTTATATTTTCTATACAGGATATCAACTGATTTACAACTAGTTTCCTAAAACTCAACAGGTCAAACTAGAAAGGTACCGAACAGCTATATTTTAATCATATGACCGGATGTAAACAATGCAATTTGGCTGTTCAAATAAAGCATGTGGCAGGATGATGTGTGATACGAGTTCATGCATAGTGGAAATTGTTGCAATCATTTTGATCAGATATGGTTAGATCATTAGGCGGAACGAAAACATATTATACATAAATATATTACTTGATTTTACATACATAAAACAAAAGAATATAACACTTTCCAAAAATGTAAATCCTTTTAATGTAATACATTTGTATCTAAACTTGCATCACCAACTTGGAAAGCGGGGTCGCCGTGGTCGTGATCGTATGGTAATTGGATGTATAACTACCTGTGCAATAAGTACCTTTCACCACTAACGTTGTGAGTTCGATGTATTCGACAAGACATTCTGTGATAAAGTTTGCGGCAGGTCGGTGGTTCTATCCGGGTACTCTGGTGTCCACCACCAATAAAACTGACCGCCGCGATATAGCTGAAATATTGAATATTGAATACTGAAATTAGTACATTAGATTCTACAAATGTATATATTATAGATATGCTTATGCTATACCCCTAATTGAAATTTTGTTGAAAGTGGCTTTAAACATCATAAACCAAACATACAGGGTTAACCAGTAGTCAAACAGGTAAACATTTAGTCATGTCCAACGCACTAATTACCTTGGTAAATAAGTCGTGCTTTAACATACGATTAAGCAAGTCAGAAATGTTAAATGCAGATTATTTTTCAGATGAAATACACCATTTCAGTTAAATTATGGAGCATACGGATGTTGACAAAATTTGCCAGTTACTGGGACCGTTTAAACGATATCAGATTTTTCAAATTTTATATACTTCATTTGGATGTTTATTATCCCTTGCCTATCCTCTGCTTATCTATGTATTTGCAGGTAAGATAATTTGTATACCAGTCACACTCTTGAAATGACGAGATTTTTTGTTGACATTTAAAGTTTAATATTTATCATGGCCATTCGGTATCTTACTGGTGCCCATGCCTTTAATGACATTTAATGTGATTATAGTAATATGAATTATTATTGAATTGCTGAATATAGCACACATGGAAGGTTCTGTATAAAGTTTCCTCAAACATAATGACTGGTGTGCGACACAGGCTCAGCCTACTAGTTGTGTTTTGTACATGTTTCGATTCAAAATTGTCTGTTTAGTTCAACTACATTTGACCACTTTTGCTTGTCAACACTAATATGTCAATTTGTTGATAAATTCCATTTTTTTTATATAAATAAAGATTTATAGCTTACTGTAACATGTTCAAGTGGCGTTTCATGATGCTGCACGTTCATCTATATATTAGTCTGTTTGTGTGTTTGGAATACAATCACTATTTGTTATTGAAACTTCATTAAGTGATGTACTGGTTGTTGTATTCAAATAGTTCACCAATAAAAAAACATGTTAACGCCGCGTCATGCGCAATAAATTCGATATCTACGTTTCTACTAGTTGTATTATTTTTGTCTAGCTTACAGACCTCCATATACTTGCAAGCAGCTATCACCTGACCACAACACATATGGGTTCTCTCCCCTGTACAACAATTCGAACACTATGGTGTCCCTGGAAGAGTGTGAAATCATCATCACATTGAACGGATCGTCTCGCAACACAACTACAAGATTACCATGTGTTGAAGGATATCATTACGATACCAGTCAGAATACAATTATAACTGACGTAAGTAAAGCTATGTTTCTTTTAAGTTTTATTTTATTTATTTTTTTTTATTAAATTTAATAACAAAATTAATTATTAAATTAACTAAGAACATTAAAATAGTATTGATATATATTGCTAATATCCAAATGCAGTGTTCTTTTCATTTCAGTTGACAAGAAAGTCCATGTAAATCATATACGAACTATTTTTTCGAATTATTGCATTTAGATACAATTTAATATTCAAACACTATAACGGAAATTAAACCAGAAATACACAGATTGAAATTATGTTACACAAATGAGCATGTAAGGGCTAAGGAGAATTGTATGACATGACCTTTGACTATCTGGTGAATTACCGGTGAATCTTGACGGAGCGTATAAAGGGAATTACCGTTTTCTGTGTAAAGTTTTGTAGATCATTTTTTGTCTTTTTGTTCTTTTTCTTTTGGCCATTGTATTGTCTGTCTTTCTTCGATTGAGGGATTCTGATTACCTCCCTTTGGTATCTTCAAACTTTTCATCACTGTTTCTAATATAAGTAATGGATTGTCTACTCATTTAAAGCTAAAGCCTTGTACCTAGTTATACACAGTACTATCATAAACATCAATTATATTGCAGTGGAATCTTGTTTGTGAACGACAAGGACTAGGAGAACTTACTCAAACACTGGTAACAGTAGGCCAGGCAATCGGTGCATCGGTATTCCCGTTCGTTTCTGATCGCTATGGTAGAAAGCCTGTAATAGTATCTACTCATTTAGTTGCCACTGCTGCGGCCATTGCCATGTCATTTGCACCCAACTACATAATGTATTCCTTACTTCGATTGATTTTTGGTGCTTTTCAACAGGTAATGTAATGTTAAGTGTTTCAACATTCAGTGTTACTGAACAGTGTCTTATGGTTTGATTTTCAATGGCAATTATACTAACAATAATGATAAAATGAAAATAAACAAAATACTACATTGTCGGAACAATTCCAAAGTCAAATATTAAAATCGTGGAAAGATGAAAAATCGATACCTCTAACACAATGAATACATGACTGCTGACTTTCCTGGCTTGGTACAGGCACTTCAATAAAAAGTGGCTGGGTTAAGCTAGTTTTATGTGCCCAAACTTCCCCTCATATTAAAATGAATGATTGCTATTAAAGGCCAAATGAACAGTGTTTTATCTATAACATGGCGATAACAGGTTTCGTTCGATACAATGATTATGATGTCTGCTTTGTACCAGACCAACAAGACTTGTTGGATTTTCATGGTGCTAACACACTGAAACAATATTACATGGGTAGATATGTTGCTCCATCCTCATTGCGAGTCAACCAGTGTTTGCTCTTTCCTCTTAATGCTTCGTGCTTAGTAGAGAATCAACAGATATCAGTTTAATTGTCTTTGGTTTTACCCGACCGGGGTTCCAACCCACGATTTACTGCACTCTAGGCGAACCCATTGTCCATTACACCACCGATATGGTTGTTTAACAATATATTTTTTATATAATCGTGATAAAATATAATCACATAATGATTTTGGCTTCTATGTGTATAAATGTGTATTTATAATAAATTTTAACTCATATTTAAATAAGAGACAATGTTTTCACTTACCTTTTATAATGTGAATGTTTAATACAGTGAACAGTTTACGTTAAGGTTTATGGTGTTTAACGCCACTTTCAACAATATTTCAGCTATATCGCGGCGGTCAGTTTTATTGGTGGAGGAAACCGGAGTACCCAGAGAAAATTCATATGGGAGTAATGAAGTATATATCTACTGTAGGGAATAGGACTAACTATGGCAATATATGTAACAGAGATGGTTCCAAAGGACAAAAGAGGGACAGTCAGTGCAATAGGATCAATATGTTGGGCAGTTACTGTCGTGTCTTTGACTGTTGTTGGGTATGGTTTACAGAATTACTCATGGAGATATCTACATTTAGCAACAGGTCTAGTTGGGATAAACAGTTTAATAACATACTGGTAATTTGTACCTATGAGAAATTATAAATTAACATTCATTTCACACGTGTATGCTACATTCGTTGAAGTGATACTGCAAACGACGTGACTGTTATACATTATTTGATGTCCATTTCCTAATATGCTGTGACATATTACTTCCTTTTTGTATTTGTCATTTGGAAAAGAACGAAAAGAAGGTCTTAAGTTAAATGAGATCTTTCGAATGAAGGCACAGTGCAACTTCTTCAAAAACTGACAAATGAATCCAGATGGTCCTGAATATTAATCTTCCTTTTGTTATACATATATATGGCACATGCAATGAATCACAATGTACAATGCTAATTATATAATTATTTAATTAATGCATATCCGCCTATCATTAATTATCCTATATATAATTAATACTAATGAAATCTATTTATATCCGGTTTATATACCATCTAGTCACGTTGCTTTACAAGGTGGACTGCTATTGTTTGCTATGCTATATATATTTCGAATTGTTCGCACATGTTCCTTTCAAAATATTTTTCTACTATGCATCTATAAAGGTTGATCGATGAATCTTTGAGATGGTTGGTGGCCAATAAAAGGACAAGAAAGGCAAAGGATCTCGTGGCTAAAATAGCAAGAATTAATAACATTGATTCTGCAGACATTGTTTTCTTATTGGAACAACGACCACTAAATACAGACCAAAACAATCTTAACAAATATTCTAACCAAAAGGAAGAAAGAGAAAATATATTCAGTGTTTTGAAAAATAAGACTTTTTTAAAAATATCAGCTATAATGTCCTATACATGGTAAGTTTTAACATATATTAATATTCAAATGGTTATGTTTCATCATGCTATTTTTATATGCAGAATTAGATTATTTAAATCACCTAACAATAAGGTTCTTTATCAATATTTTCTGTGTTTTTCTTTGTTTTTTGTTCATTGGTTAAATATAATTTTCCCTATGCTTAATATATAGATTTTTGTTTCATATTACAATGAGGGGCCGTAGTGGTATGGTAGCTGAATTTACAACTACCTATGCAATCACTGCCCATCACCACTAACGGTGCAAGTTTGAATCCCGCCCATGACGAGGTGTACTCGACGCAACATTATATGATAAGGTTTGTCAGTGGTTTTCTCTATCAACAAAACTGACCGCCACGATATATAATTGAAATATTGTTGAAAGTGGCGTTAAACACCATAACCCATATTGCAATGACACTTGGCCAATACATTAATTAAATATGACATTTGTTATGCTTTAATACTACTAATGCTTTTTATTGTTAACTTTTGATTAACTGTTTTGAATTAATATGTTCATAGACGAAAATACATAGCTGTAATGTTAAGATTTCCTGGTGTGAATAATATTTACTAAGATCCACATGTTTAATTGAAATCAGTAGCATTAGCTTAATGAAAGCGGGAGGTTTGGCGCTTTAAAATCTGATTCAACCCACCATTTCTTTAGAAATGCCTGTACCAAGTCAGGGTCATTACGGTTTTCACAGTTGTCCGGTTGTTGACTGATTTTGTCTGTTTATATACTTATAAGTTTTGACTTTCCCTTTGTAAGATTGTTCGGAGTTCGGTAATTTTGTTATTACCCTTATTTAGCACATTTGTTAATTAACCATTTGCATATTTCACACTAAATGATACCTTTTACAGGAGTTATTTCCCTTTAAGACGGGAAAAATTGTCTCATTCGATACACAGTTCAATGAAAAATAACAAATATTTTCCACAAAATCTGTTCAAAATTGTAATTTTCAAGAAATTGTAAATTTTCTATTTGCTATGAAAATTTACCCTGATTTTTACAATGTTCAAGCATGTACATAATATGAGAAATTTATACTCAAATTCAAATTTTCCTTCCATTACCCTGGCCAAATTCTGGATAACTTTCGTATTTGCTCCGAATCCGCATATGATTCTCCGCTGGTGGAGAGTAGTATACGGATCGGAGCTGGAACGGCAAGGGAGTTTGTGCTCTTGCTAGACAATATTGCCCGTCGTAAGAGACGTAACTCGTATAGAATCAAATCGGAAATGTACAAAAAGGTCCATTAAGTGTTATATGGCATAATTACACCTTATATAAGAATGCTGGATTCTGATTGGTTAATAGCCGTGATATTTTTTTTACAAATTCAGGCCTTGCATTGTGAATTTGCAGAATGTTTACTTCATGTAGGTGTATTATTTGCAAAATCGTATTTGCCGTTTTTACCCTTAACCGAGATGCTTGTAACAAAATTTGTAAAACGTTATCAGTTGTGCGTTTTATGTAACAATCGTATTTGCCGTTTTTACCCTTCACCGAAACGCTTGTAACAAAATTTGCTAAACGTTATCAGTTGTGCGTTTTATGTAACATCATTCGGTAGAATTAAACAGATACATCATGTTTGGTCCTGAAAACGACAAACAAAAGGTATTATTTATTTAGCCAGTGTTCTAAATAATATTCGGTGTAATTAAACAGATATATCATGCCTGATATATCTGTATAATGTCATATGTTATGTTATGGTTTTCATTTTATCATATAATTTTTTATTTATATTTTTATTAAATGTTGTTTCGGTCAGTTGTCATCAGATGTTTCAATAACATTAATTTTATTTTCAAAGGTTAACAAATAGTTTGACCTACTATGGATTACTGTTGACATCGACACAATTAGCAGGGAACAGGTTTCTAAATTTCTTTTTCAATGGAGCTGTGGAAATTCCTGCCACGATAACATACATTGTATTAGTAAACAGGTAATACCTGACACATGTATACACTTTTTGAAACTTATATTGGCCAACAGCCGTCGCCTGTCATTGATTGAACGCGGAAAGTAAAATAAATAATAGTTGGCTACAAGTCAAGGAATAACGTAATTGTTGTTCGGAAAATGCACAACGATCGCCTGTTTCCCTTTATAATATATTATCAGTACAGAAGCCAGTCGGTTACACATATCAATATCTCTAAAAAGAAGCGTACATGTACTCTCCAAATTACCTAAAAACACAGTGAAAAACAAACAAACAAACGAACAAACCCGTGTCATAAAGCTAGGGCGCACAATTTATCCTGCAATTGGGTTATTTTTTATCATAATAAATGGGTTGAAATAACCTGTTGCTTTATTATGACAGTGTCATAATAACACTTTTCACATTAGCCTAATAAAGCTGTTAAGCCACACCCTTGTCATAATAAGACTTTTCACAATAGCCTATTGAAGCTATTAAGCCACACTCCTGTCATAATTTCACTTTTCACAATAGCCTAATAAAGCTATTAAGCCACGCTCCTTATCGGAACTACTATTGAGGTATCAATGGGATATTCGTTATATATTTTTTATTATTGAATTTAATAAAATTGTTTTTGCACATTTAATTGCAGCATAAATACAATATTGGTGTATTAACGGTAAATATATTCCGTCTCTGCAGAAACGATTATAAGCGATGCATTTTCATATAGTGAAAATGTATAAAGATAAAGAAGTCAAGAAAAATGTTAAGGATATTTTTTTATCAATGTGTGACGTAAACATATTTTTGACATTTACGTCACCGAATATGGTACTGCTTTGACAACTATTCTCCCTATTTTGTTCCTGTATTTAAATACTGTTATAGTGACAGCCGGAACCTTTGAACCATAATGAGAGCGGGAGGTTTGGCGCTTTAAAATCTGATTCAACCCACCATTTCTTTAGAAATGCCTGTACCAAGTCAGGGTCATTACGGTTTTCACAGTTTTCCGGTTGTTGACTGATTTTGTCTGTTTATATAATTATGAGTTTTGACTTTCCCTTTGTAAGATTGTTCGGAGTTCGGTAATTTTGTTATTACCCTTATTGTATATATATAAAAGTTGTACAGGTCTTCGACAGGGGGATATTATGTGATATTCATTATCTAAAACGCTATAAACATAATGTACAATATTTGTCTAATTTTTGACCAATATTATATTTTATCACAAATTTAAACAATATAATACGGTGTACATGTATATACTATAGATGGCTATCACTATGTTTAATTAAATTAGCATTTTCTTGGTTCAGTTATGCATCACCTATGGATATAAAAACATAAAGAGCTTAGAGCACAGAACTCGATTCATCAGTCACGCTCATATCAAAGGATTGGAATGCCAAATATTTTTTAAGTCTTTGGGAGCCAATTAGCCTTAACAGGATAGGCAACATCGGCTAATGTTACCTATGCCTGAGGGAGATTGACCTAGGATTTACTAATAATTGTCTAAGAATTATAAATCTCGATAATGCATGTATCTAATAAATCATGTCAGTGTCGAAGCACATGTAAGTTTGATAACCATTATGAGAAACACCATGTGGAAATATATTCATGTACGTGTGTCTTATAAAATAAATTGTTAACATTTTTTGTTTGTTTGTTCTTTTAGAGTCGACAGAAGAAAATTGTCAATGTTGTTTCATGGAATAGCTGGTGTTTCCCTGATTATCTCTGTAATTCTTGATGGTCTTAAAGGTAATGTTTGCTAAGTTTCTGCAGGAAGCAGTTGTACATCACCTTACCTAATACAGACTGTATAATGTAAGACAAACATCAATACCAACGTGCAAAGACAAACGGAAAAGGAATAATTTTCAGCACACAGACGACAGAATTTCATACACGATCAGAAACATAAAATGAAACAACACAATCAAAACATATTTGCATTTCACTCAACAAGATATGAATTTTTCACAATAAAATACACAAAATACAACATCAATACATATAAATGATAAGGCAATAATAATAACACATTTACAATTATTACAAGTCTTTTTCAATTCTGAAAAAAATGTACATGCATAACATCAATTTTTAGCTTTCCATGCTCAAATATTATGCTTACAAAAACGACGGTTCCATTAAAAAAAACCAGGGATAATCTACAGAATGTCTTCAATAGCCTCCTCTCAATTCTTTCATATCCGACATCCAATTCGAATTAAATTCTGAAAATCATAATCTTCTAATCCAAAGTTTATCAAATTATTTATATATATAGATATATATATATGAATTTATGGACACATCCTTAATCTTACAATAAATAAGCAGCGCTTTTATTTCAAAAAAATAGTTCATACACTAAAGTATACCCTTTTAATGATTGCCGTGGCAATTTTTATTTTCTTATCTTAGGAAGCAAGTACTTTCTTGTATACAGTTAACAGGATAATTCATGAGTATTGTGTCAAAACATCTTGTTAATGATAATTGCTAATATTGTATATTTTCAGGTGATAGTACAAGTATGCTGACAGCGTCTCAAGCATTCAGTTTTCTAGGAAAATTTGGAATAAGTGGATCATTTAATACCCTTTATCTCTTCACTCCAGAGTTATATCCGACAAATCTCAGGTATGATTCTAAGTCTCATATGACAATGGATCTTGTACTTTTTACGTAGATGTTTTCTTTCCTTTATCACTGCCAAGACGTTTACCGTACTTGATTGTATATGAGTAACACGGTGGGTGCCTTATAAGAAGCAGGAACTGTTCACTCCCGTTTTGGGTTTTTTTGGTTGGTGGGGTCCGTGTTGTTCATCTTTTTGGAAGGAGCCGGAGAGAACCACCGACCATGGGCAAGCAACTGGTAAACTTTATCACTTGTGAGTCGAGTGCACCCTTTTTTGTAATTTACAAAGCCGGACGCGAACCCACACCGTATTGGTAATAGGCTTGTATAAGTTGGTAGGTACATATACATGATCTGAGAATCAGATCTAAACAAATGGACAACATAACAGTGTTTATGTTGTAAGAATTAAATGTGAATGTTAATGTATTTTAGAAATATTGGTATAGGAATGAGATCTACATCTGCACGTATTGGTGGAATGTTTGCTCCGTATGCCTCATTACTGGTAGGTACATGTAGCAGGTAAAAGGAACAACATTACAAATATTTACAAATAATTCGATGTAAACAATATTAACAGTATGTTTTCATTACTTCTTCATTATTGTTAGACAAATAGTGATAAAAAATGTAGCTAGCCTGTCAAAATAAATTATTCTTATTTTAACAAAATATAACCATTGTTTGTTTCCTTTAAATGCCCAGTCGGTGTTATCATTGAGGCAAATATATCATATGTATTTGCTCTTTTATAATATTTATCGCAGCTGAACTTTTACAACAAATCAATATTCTATTAAACCTTTTTGCATCAGTTTATTTCTTTATATGCTGATTGCTACACCTGGTCTATACTGACAATATACTGCCTGTTTATTGCAAACATTGGCGAAGTTTTTAAATTTTACAAGCCTCTTTCAGATAGTCGTTCGCCAAAACGGCACTTATCATTTATGTACCGAACGGGTCTGGTTTTTAAACTATCCTGTGAAACTTCGTTTTCTGACTTGAATGCACTTTATATGTTACTTGAGGCATTTTTATTGCGATATTAGATAATTTGATTGCCATTTGCATACATATGTGAAACTACGATAAATATACATTTATATTAGCTTACCGGAAACAATAAAAATAAATGTTTACATCTAATATATCATACAACTTCAGGAGAATTACACTATAGTTGTTGCAATATACATGTTCTAGGCAACATACATACCATGGGGCCTGGGTATTATATTTGGAGTTTCCTGTATCATCGCAATGTGCCTACAGTTGTTACTACCAGAGACAAGAAAGAGAGAGTTGGCACAGACGGCAATAGAACTGGTTTCTTGGCCAGAACATGAAAGGAATTTATTGACAGAAGCTAATGGCTAAGATAAATGTTAATGTTGGCAATGTTATAAAATGTTTGTGAACTGTTATCAAATGGTAAATTCTTAATGGAAAACCTGCACGCGGTCGTACGATAATTTCAACTGAATCTGCTAAAAAAAAAAGTAAACATGAAAGAGGTTTTGGCGCATTATAATACTCAAGAAATAACATAAGCTACCAACATGACTGTTGGATGGAATTGAAGGAAGCGTTGAGAGTTGCTGAAGTGTAAACATCAGTGCCATTGCGCATGTAGTTCGGAAATTGGGACATGTAAAATTAATGATGCTGGGAGACAAACTGCACACACAAAAACCACGAAAATACACGTTTGTTTTGTCAAATCTCGCCAAACGACGTTTTATTCTCATGTTTTGAAGGTATATATTAACTTTCAATGCAAAAACAAAACTTTAAAAAAAAATCACCAAAATTAATGACATTATACCTTTAACTTTCAAATTCAATAATTTTTCAAATATTAACCAAAATTTTAAAATTCCTTCATTTATATTGTCCATCAGTATTTATTTACCATTTTTCCATTTGATTGTTCACAACTGCAAACTTGTAGTATGTCATCAATATTATTCAAATTAAAATTACTCGGACAATATTATAACTAGACAACTATTCCTCAGATTTGAGTTAAAAACTGTTTTTCATTTGAATTCAGACCCAGACGGGTGATTTGAATAAATGTAAGAATTATTTTACGCTACGGTAAATCGAAGAAGACAGAGTAAATGCAATAGTCAAAAGATCACGTACAAACGATGGTTTACAAAACACTACACATAAAAGTGAAAATTGAGGAACACGAACACTTAAAAAAATGTTCATGCTTACTGGATTCATGTTATGAGCCTATCTGATGTAGGTCATTTTTATTTTCATAATATCTGAGACAATTTTATACTTTGAAACTGTCACAATTTTCTTGCATGCAAGTATTTGTTTATTTGATATCCATAAATATATTTTCAGGAACTTTGGCCCATAAGAAATGTTTGAAGATACTACATGGTTAAGCCGAAGTCATCAATCTAAGAATGACTGGCTATACAATGGCCAAACAAAAAGGACACACAACGATCTATAAAACATTACACAGAAATATAACGATCGAGCAACACGAACCCCACCAAAAACCGGGATTGAACACTGGTGCTACGGAAGGGTAGCAGTCAGTTCCTGCTCCACAGGTGTCACCCGTCGTGTCACTCTTGTTACAAATAAACGTTAGAGAATACCGAAGGGGCAATCAAACTGGGTTGTGATTACGACAACTGGAACATATTCGTGGTCATTTGCGACACAGATACTCCGTAGAAGATGTAGATCAGGTGCTATAGCAATTGCACTATTTCCTTATATGATCAAGACAGTAACAAATTATGGCACACATTGGACAGACTGGAAGATTGATGTTTTAGATAATATGATTGATTCACATGTGAGATACTTGTAGGTTTGTCACTATACCTCTTCTACATTAAATTTCTTCACTCACTAACTTAAGAAATGAGTTGGGAGATCTTCTGATTTTGTGACACATCTATAGCAGCAACAATAGCATTGTTATGAACCCTATGCCTAATAGTTTCGCCAATTTTATATGTCTAAATTTAAGGCTTCAGCAGTGTCACCTGTTTTTCTTGTTCTAGCATAAAGTGCCAGCTTTTCGCGTAACCCGTTTATGAAATTTCTACATGATTTCATGTTCTGGTTTTGATAGAAGGTGTCCTTTTGCAAGGACTTGTCAATAACAATCCCCGATTTTCCTGTGTTGAGTCTACAACTACATTGTGGAATGACTCACTCTCCACGACTAACTACTGAAGGGCGTCGTCATTCTATTAGAACATACCTGTCCATATACAGTTCATTCACTGTTCTAAAATTAAGGTCAAAACTTAAATAATTATGCCAGGTAGTCGGAGATAGTCCTTGAAAATTAAGGTGACTTGCTGCCAGCTTTCCCTTCATTGTCAAGTTCATGTAATTCAAGAGGAATTCGTGTTGCTAAATCTTCAAGTTTTCTGTGCAGTGTTTTTTAGAATGCTATTTGTCTTGCTGTCTTTATCTTTGTGTCATTGCAACGTCTACCTATCGTCGGTCATCTGCTTGTGATTAACCGGTTGGGTTACATTGTAATTTGTAGAACGGATTTTGTAATAGATAAGTTATTTAATTCCAATTTAGAATAATAGAATTTAAAATATTTCATTATCAATATTAGGCGTTGTCTCTTTTAACGGAGGTAAATCTTGCTAAAATTATATTAAAATAACGCGGGGAAATATATTCCACAGGTATAGTGCCGCGGGAAATCGTTTGAAACTGGTAGAGTGCCCGTCGCTAGGTATGGTCACCCGTTGCCAAGATTAAGTATACACTGTTATAAAATAGTAAACACTAATCATCCAATCAAAATAAAGCAATTTCATGAGATTTTCAGACTTATGGAGGTACCTGGAGCAAAATGATTTTTTTTGCATTTTCATGGAGGTTATATTGATACAAAACACCCTGCAAAGTTATTTTGCTTGATTCTCCCAAATAAGGGAATTATGGCCATTTTTGTAATTTTCGAAATTTCTCAAATTAAATTTTCTGTTATCTAAATTGATCAAACATTCTTTGATTTAAGAAATAATTCATGCCGGCCATACTTTATTGTTATTCAAATATGGGTAGGCATTATATTCATGAATATTTAACCCCGAGCGATTGTTATTCAAATACGGGTAGGCATTATATTCATGAATATTTAACCCCGAGCGGGAGCGGGTAACATAGTATGTACTAAAAAACGTTTGTACAACAACACTACATTTAGATCGACGTTACATATAGCATGACATTGAGACGAAAAGTGTGTCATTTTTGTTTTAAGTAGTAACTGTTTCTTACTACTTTAATTATGCATTTGGTAAACAATTTAACCGATTATATTATTTTCGATTTATAATGTATGATGTATGTTAACGTAAAATATATTTGCAAATTATCCAAAAAATATAAACTAGTCTAAAAAAAAACAAATTATCAAAATTTGCGTCTGAAGGTATATTTGCACTTAGAAAGCAATTTCTTCTCTTTCTTTTTTTTTAATTTTTTTTTTGCATTTAGGTTCAGATAAAGCATGTAAGTATAATCTTCGACATGCTCATTACAAATTGTGTGTCTGTTTTCGAATCAAAATCGAAGAGAGACCGTAGCATGTAATTGAACACAAGTTAAAAAAAAACAAATACACGGACTGTTTTAAAATTGTGTTTGCAATTATTTATTGTTAAAGTCTATAAAATCGATCCTGGTCATTATATAGTCTCGACGCCAACATATAACTCTTGAGAAATGACGCCAACTTCCTTATTTCACTGCTTATGGCTTATGGCTTATGACTGTTGATACAGCTGTGAAATATAAGTCAAGATACAATGTGCATTAACTATTGAAAACCTCTCTTTAAATAACGCTCGAATGAATATAGAAGCAATAACACAAACAGGACCGGACTTAAGCCAATTGGACCAGTTGCTCCCGATTTGGGCCCCGCGCTGGAGTTGTCTACTATCTGTTGTTTAAGTACACAACAACACTGCAGGTTTTACAGATAATAGTATTTGGTTCCCAACCTATTTATTAACATTTCATGTTCACTTGTTATTACTTATTAGCACTGGTGAATTTTCGAATGGATTTTGAAACTGGCCCGACAGTATGGTATTTTTTGTTTTTTATTTTGTGACAAAATTAAACCAATTTCTGGACATAATAGGAGTGTTAGCCTATATAAAGATTGCACAAGTTTATATTTTACTTATGTTTCAAATTCTATGCACTGTTTAACTGAAACTAAGTACATAAAGTTCACTATTGATGACATTGATATCAGTTTAAAATATTCTAAGTCATGAATGAAGAAAAGCTTGGGTCTATATCATATTTTAAAGATGGCGAACGTAAATGTTGACAAAATATGGCTCTCTGTTGGACTGTTTGGTAGATATCAGAGGGAACAGGTAGTCTATTTCGCGTTGGCAATGAC
The DNA here is from genome assembly GCA_963680875.1 of Bathymodiolus brooksi. Taxonomy (NCBI): domain Eukaryota; kingdom Metazoa; phylum Mollusca; class Bivalvia; order Mytilida; family Modiolidae; genus Bathymodiolus; species Bathymodiolus brooksi. The sequence goes on from OY804577.1 coordinate 115,600,165, forward strand.
AGCAGTAGCGTATCCAATATTAGCATACGTTTTTGTCGGTAAGATGCCATATGTCGTCTCTTCAAACATATATATCAATGTATGTAATAAACCGCGGTCGTATATATTATATTTTATATTTCAATACTAGCAATATGATTTCATAATAATTTGATTATTTATCCTGCAATTGTGTGATTTTGAGTAAATGGGGTCAAATAGACTTCAGTGTTATTGGGTCATGAACCTAATAAAGCTTTTCTGGTACCTGCTTAATGTAGAGTTACGGAAGAACACTTGCAACAGTAAAAGCGCATTCGTCACAGATGACACCATTGGAAACGATTAGAACGACGATTGTTTCTGCTTTTTTTACAGGCAATTTAATAATTATTTTGGACTTATCTGCCATGGCAGGATAATTACAATATACGTACATTGTCAGCAAATATAAAAATACATTGCAATTGCTGCGAAACAGGCCAGAAAAGCTCGCCAAATGAGCGCTTTTCTACTTGTTTCTAAACTCGTGCAAATAAATTATATATTTTCCGACAATGTATGAATATTGTATATAAACAATTAATTACAATGGACCGTGATATGTGTATCCGTCAAATAGATAATAACTGTTTCATATATATATTTAATAATGCACAACAATGTTAACCAAATGTTAAGCATCAATGAAAAGAATAAACAGGAGATATTATATCCCAAAAATGAGAAACATCACTTCACTCTACACAGATATTAAGTATAATACATGAAAGTAAAATGTACTGAAACTTGGCTACTCTTATTTCTGCTTTTCATCTCACAGTTACCATAACTTTTCAGTAATGAACAATTGGAAAGTCAGTATGAAACCTGTTCTATCCTACAGATGAAAATCAGTATAAAAGAGACTTTAAAGATACCAAAGGGGTAATCAGAATCCGTAAATCGATGAAGGACAAACAATACAATGGCTAAAAGAAAAAGGACAAACAACGATCTACAAAACACTACACAGAACACTAAAGATCAGTAGCACGAACCCCACTAAGAACGCAGGTACTCTAGTGGCAAAGCCGGTGATAAGTCGTGAATGCGGAAAGAACAGGGAAGTGCTTACAACATGTGCAACATATCCGTGGAAATTTGTGACTCAAATATTTCGTAGCGGTCAAACAAGTCATGGTTGCGACCGTAAAACTGTCTAAGTGATGAATTCAACTTGACCAATATGAACCCTTGGTTCAGTAGTTTCCTTGTTAGCAGCAACCATCTATCAAGGAATCCCTGATAAGAACCACAAGCCCGGAAAATCGGATGGATTGAGATATATATATATTACATATGCGGGTGCTACTGGAATGATGCTACAATGGGAAAATTTAAATCGTCTCTTTTATCGTAAAGTTTCGTTCTTAACTGGCCCCCACTGCCAATTTTCAGATGTAGATCAAGGTATGAAGAAGACCTATCTGTATCTGTGGTATCCTTTATTTCAAGCTCAACAAAATCTTAGAATTATTTAGTGAAAGGACATCTTTTATATAGGGGAACGTGAAATTGAAGGATCGGACCAGGTTTTGTTTTCCTTGAAAAGCCCCTGTATGAAGTCTGCCTCATACAAATAAAGGATGTCTCCTATATATCAGACAGACAAGTCCGTATGAAGCATCTCCTATCCTACAGACAAGACCGTATGAAGCATCTCCTATCCTACAGACAAGTCCGTATGAAGCATCTCCTATCCTACAGACAAGTCCGTATGAAGCATCTCCTATCCTACAGACAAGTCCGTATGAAGCATCTCCTATCCTACAGACAAGTCCGTATGAAGCATCTCCTATCCTACAGACAAGTCCGTATGAAGCATCTCCTATCCTACAAATAAGTCAGTATAAGTTGTCTCCTTTCAGACAGACAAGTCCGTATGAAGCATCTCCTATCCTACAAATAAGTCAATATAAGTTGTCTCCTTTCAGACAGACAAGTCCGTATGAAGCATCTCCTATCCTACAAATAAGTCAGTATAAGTTGTCTCCTTTCAGACAGATGAGTCATTATTGATACGGCTCCTAGTCTACAGATGAGCAAGTATAAGACGTATTCTATCGATAAGCCTCTTAAACTACCGATAGGTCGATATCAGACATCTTCTATCCAACATATCATTATCACATGTCTCATAACCTGCGGATAAATCATTATGTACTTGTCACTACTGTAGTATTGTATATTGTTATGAAATGTTTGAATTTGTACTTATTGTCCATAATAATGTAATTTAAAATTAGGTTTTAGACCACCATTTACATGTAAACATCCGCTAAACGAATCCTGGACATTATACAACCTCGATGTCAACGCATCAGACGTGAGGCTAATAAAGAATACATGTGACATCAGTGTAATGAGAAATGACACCACTATCCTGGCTTCACTGCCTTGTGACCATGGTTACAACTATGACATAAGCCAAGAAACGATTGTAACTGAGGTAACTATAATAAACTTGCATATTAAGGTCAGCACACGATTAATGGTTTATACGAGTGACGTTCAATATAATTTATTATACTTCATGGACATTTCTAGTCTTCTCATTGGTTAAGGAGCGTGTGCCAATTTAGTCTATCACATGGCAGTGTGATAATTTAATCGATCACCCTCTCGTGCAGAACCTCATCTGGTTTCTGTAAGGAAAGACTTTCATACAGGGAACCAGTAATGCTTATAATCATTTGTATGTTTCAAGACGCGATTGTCGTCAAGTGCAGATTTGATATATATTATTTATAAATGGGCAGACGTACAGAGCAGACATGTTGGAGTCAAAAGACTCCAAATCAACAAAACGCACAGTTGCATGCAGCGCCAAAAACTTCAGAAATTTTCTTGGTGATGATTCACGTTTTGAAGACTTCCCAAAGGAGAAGTTGAATGAGAAACTGAGACTGTTCTTTGCTTCCATCCGCAAAACTTCAGGGGAACATTTGAAGAAGTCTACGCTTGTAAACACTAGATATGGAATTTCAAAATATCTGAAAGAGAATAGTGGTATAGACATAACGAGTGACAATGAATTTTCTAGCTGCAAAGATGCCTTTAGAGCAGTTGTTGTGGACTTGAAAATAAAAGGTTTCGCGTCAACAGACCACAAACCTCCTATTGCACAAGAAGATTTGGTAAAAATTTGCTCAGTTGACAGTATTGTAATGAACGTAAGGACACCATGTGGATTACAGAACAAGGTCTGGTTTGACCTGATGTTTTATTTATGTAGAAGAGGTCAGGAGAACCTTAGATCTATGAGTAAATCGACTTTTGGCATTAACACCGACTCTAGTGGGCGGGAGTTTGTCTATCAGAAGGAAGACGACTTTGATAAAAATCATCGTGACAGTTCAGCACCTGATGATACTGTTGGAGAGGGAAGGATGTATGCAAGGCCGGGCGATCCGTTGTGTCCCGTGTTGCCATATAAAAGTTACTTGGAAAGACTCCATCCTCAACTGGGCGATTTATGGCAGAGACCACGTGACTCATACGAAGAACATAAACAAATATGGCATTGTAGATCAGCTCTAGGAAAAAACATGTTGGCAATAATGATGCCAGATATTTCCGAACAAGCGAAACTGTCATTTAGATACACGAATCATTCCTTTCGTGCTACAGCGATCACAGCTTTGGATGATACTGGTATTGAAGCTCGCCACATAGTGAGGGCCAGCGGACATAAAAGTGAAGCCTCCATAAGAAGTTATGCCAAAAGGTTGAGTGAAAATAAAAAAACGTCCAATGTCGGACTCTCTGAACAATGTGTTGGTATCAAATGTAAAAGGTACAGGTAATGAAAACTTGCCAGTGCTCGATTTAGGATCAGCAGACATTTCGTTAAAGGAAAATGAGCCGCCTCTTCTATTAGGACTTACTTCCGCAGAGTTAGAGGCAATATTTAGTTCTGAAAGTGCCTTTGAAGAGGTACACGTAGCTACGTCATGTACACAAAGCCGTGAAACTGCACCAAATAAAAGTCGCACAACTGTTACCTCGCTGGTTCAGAATCCAGCTCCGTTAACCGAGAACATTCCAGCTAATAACGTGCAAGCTCAACCATGGTGGAACACCCGAACAATGAACATGTGTCCGAACATTACCAACTGTGTTGTGAATTTCAACATAACTAACAATTAATACAGTAACAAGTTGTGGATTTTAATATCTTTGCAAATTCAGTAACTTTTCAATTTTCAAAAGGAGATTTATAAAAACTGTTCAGTTATTAATATTCTTGTTGAAAAAAATATTGAATTCAGTATATTTCAAAAAACTGTTAAATTGTTGACATTTCCTCGTTAAAATGTGTTAATTAGAAATGGTCTTGTTTTTGTTGCCTTTATTGAGGTACATATGCTACCTCATAATCATGTAAAATCACTTCAGTGTAATGTTGAGTGTGTTTACTTGAGTGTCAAAATCATGTCAGGTAAAACTTAAGATCTGGAACTTGGTATATGCTGCTCCTTTGCATTGCTTGTTTACAGATAAATATTTGAATTTGATAGTAGTTCTTATGAGTGGTGTAAGATCATGGGTTAGCAGACTTTATGGTTGGTATTGCTGCTTCTTTAATTGCTTAGTATACAGGACAAGAGAAAGCTTTGTTGGTTCAATGTTCCTATTAAAGTGTGTTCCTGTATACTGTTACCTCATGTGTAATAAGATAAAGTCCATGACAATATGTTGGTTTAAGAACACCCATCTGTATAAAACATACACCAAAATGGCAGAAAAATATTAACATATACAAAAAATGTATGTAATCTTATTTATTACACATCATCGATATTACAGTTTAACACATTTAAAGACAACAACAATTGAAATTCAGGGCATCAAAATCATAAAAAATAATGAAACCAGGAGAAAAGAACATTCAGTATAATAAAACAAATGCATGTAACACATAGCTGAGAGGGTGGTCGAGCAGATTGTTAGCCCTAGAAATTTCATTGTCAAACTCGGCTTCGCCTCGGTTGACAATGAATTTCTCGGGGTAACAATCTACTCGACCACCCTCTCAGCTATGTGTTATTTATATAATATAATACAAACTTGTCATATAACATTTCGTCAGCCTGATTAAATACGCAAATGTGTTCTGTTCCATTGTTGCACATTTAGTATACGTCTTGATATATTGCAAATAAAACGTCACCCATTTTCGACTATTTGCTTAACGTGACAGTCTCGCGTTATTATGATCGGTTCATAAGTCATAGATTATGCTATGACGCTGTAAAAAGTAAAACGATTTAAAGAAGGGAGCACTCGACTCGCAGCCGCAAGTGATACAGTTTACCAGTTGCTTGCCCAAAGTCGGTGGTTCTCTCCGGGTACTCCGGCTTCTTCCACCACTAAAATTGGTCGCCATGATATAGCTGAAATATTGCTGAAAATGGCGTTAAAACACCAAAAATCAATCAATCAATCAATCAAGAAATCTTAGGTAAAATGTCATCATTTATGGTAATAACTACTATATCTATAATGGCAGATCGAAAAAAAACGTTGTTTTTTTTAAATTCTCTATTTTCATTACCATAAAAAATATCTAATCATTTAAAAAACATACTGATTCGTACAGATGTTGGCTTGATCGTCGTTGTTGTAATGTCGATAATAATCTATATATTGACATTATACCCACTGGGGTCGCCAGTGTTTCATCTTCTAATTACATTGATCGTCGGAAACTGGTGACGTAGTTAACAAGATCTACAAATAAGCACCTGTCGCTTTTTCATGACACCATTTTAAAATGGAAAGAAATCAATCAGTTATGACCAGTTTTTCATGATATATACATGTATGGTATGCTACGATTCTGGCCGTTCTATGGAGATATTTGTTTATTACACATTGGAAATCACTGATATCATGATAAGTGTTAGACTGTCAGAAACAGGTGATACCAGGATATACCGATGGTAATAATATGTATCGTGCATTTTAATGTTCCTTCGTGGGATATAAGCTAACATTTATATTTTTGCTTTCCAATCTTTAGATTTTGAGCGTCCCTGATGAAGGTTATTCCAGAAACGCGTCGGGTGCATTAAGTTTGATATCTACGTTTTTATTATAATATACATATCCATAGACAAATGAACAATACATGTATATCTAGTTTGTGTGGGCAATATTCCTTGCAAATTAGACGAACACAATGACACTTATGAGCTATAACGAGCAAGAATACAAGTGATCCTGATTGGTAAACAATATTTCAATGAAACATTAAACAGCAGCCAATCAATCAATGTTTTCGTACCCTATCTAATTTTAGAATAACATGTTTGTGAACCTTTTGTTTTAAATATAATTATTTTCTTTGGCGATACACTAACATCTAACGACAACCCCCGTATAAGGTTATGTCAGGGTTCATATATTTGCGCCCGACCAATCATCAATGAGCCTGCTATATCTTTAGGTATCAAAACCGAGTACATACCAAGAGCTGTTGTGCTGTTGGTTATTATATTAAATGTCTTCCATAGGGTTGGAGGGTCAACTATGAATGAAAGGTCACCTGGCGTGACCCAAGCGGGATGTTGTTAGATGTTTGTGTATTACAAATAAAAAATAAAAAACGCAAAGACACGACAAGCATCTAACTTTAACTAGATATTATTTATTTTAGTGGAATTTGGTGTGTGACAGCGAGGGTAAATCTGAGATTACTCAGTCATTACTTACCATTGGACAGATTGCAGGAGCCATATCTTTTTTGCCACTTGCTGATCGTTATGGAAGGAAGACTATTTATGTAATAATTGGAATATTCATGTTCTTTGCCACAACGTTGATATCACTTTCACCAAATTATTACGTGTATGCAGTAATGAAATTCATTTCTGGAGCAACTACTGAGGTATGTATTCTCAGTAAAGAGATTGAAGATACCAAAGGGGTAATCAGAATCCGCATATCGAAGAAGAACAGACAACACAATGGCCAAAAGAAAAAGGACAAACAACGATCTACAAAACATACACATAAAACTAAAGATCGTTCAACACGAACCTAACTAAAAACCAGGGGTGAACTCAGGTGCTCCGGAAGGGTGAGCAGTTCCTGCTCCATTAGTGGCACCCGTCGTGTACATCTAGTTAAAAATCTGATGATAGGTCATGAATGAGGAAAGGACCGGGAAGTGTTTACAAGTGGAACATACATGTTATCTACATTAAAAGGCTGGATATCAAACGTCAACCAGAATAACTTTAAGGATTTAATGCAAGACAGGATCTGAATTTCCAACGTCATATATAATGAGTATCTTTTGTATGTATATTATATAATTTACATGAGGTATTTCCCTTAAAGGGGCTGGGGGGGGGGGGGGGGGATCCAATTTCAATTAAAGGTTCAAGTCCAATGAAAATAACATATGTCTTTACCCATAATCTTTTTAAGATATTTAGGTTGTAGATTTTCTATTTGCTATAAAAATTATCCTTTGATTGTTAGAACGTACAATTTTCTGCAACTTATGAGAGAATAATACTGGAATTCCTTGTTCTTTCCTTTGTTCTTGTTGTACCGGGTACCATTGTATCCGTTGTAAGGGAATTTTACAATCAATTCGTGAATATGCAAAAGATCTATTATAAGTCTTTGTGTTATGCAAAAGATCTATTATAAGTCTTTGTGTTATGCAAAAGATCTATTATAAGTCTTTGTGTTATGCAAAAGATCTATTATAAGTCTTTGTGTTATTAGTGAACCAACAAGCTAACATTATTTCAGTAAATGTTTTAGTAAAACCTGTAAAAATAATTAGGGAGTTTACACTGTAAGTGTGCAACTATACCATGCGTGACGTACATTTTATTTTTCAGGGTTTTGGTATGGTTATGTATATATACATATTTGAAATGTTTCCGGGGAGGTATCGTGAGAGTATTGCAGTATTTGGTGGCTTCTGGTGGACGATTAATGTCATGACAATAACTGTGTTTGGCTATGGCCTGCGTAATTACTCGTGGCGATATCTACAGTTAGCAACAGGATTATTTGGTGCCATTTGCTTGGGAACATACTGGTAGGAACTAAATCATGCAATTTTATTATACGACAGATACATGTTGAAATATTATTAGGTTACTGTAATGAATTGAAAGTTTTAGTATAAGTGGAAAAATCGTAATGTCAAACCAATAGAGTTTCTTAATAAAAACATAGATATCCTATTTGGTGCTCCCAACACGTTTCTCGAATAACCTTCATCAAGTACGCTCATGGTCAAATGATAGGGAAGTCAAATACTTTAAAATTCTTTGGTAGGAAGTAAACCAAAATCACGTAAGGTTATACTGACAAATATTTGACAATCTTTCTGATATGTTATGGTCTCCATCATGAAATTGGTAAATTTGACCACGATGTTTCATTTTCCACTGATGCCAGATATATTAGCGGTTAAATCGATGTTGAGGAATAGCGTCTTCATGATGGCTGCCATATATGGGACATTTATGCCAATGGGTGTTGAGGACCTTGTTGTTGAATTCTCGAATTGACGTTGTCGTATTGTTCATGTTTCCCGGTTGTCATTTACGGTAGTATATATGTGTTTGATAATATTGCCAATTTACGTAATTTGATACATGCACTTGCAATTAAATGATTTATATACAATAGGCTATGTGACGAATCTCTACGATGGCTTATAGTAAATGGACATACAGAAAGGACCATTCAGTTACTGCAGAAAATTACTAGAAAAAATAAAAAGGATTCAGAAATTATACTACCTTTGATATCCGACAACATTCATGGTATACACACACAGGAGCACGTCAAAGAACTGCAGGAATATTCTAAGGTAAACCAAGACAAGACGGAATGTGTTCAGGATAGCGTTGTAGAATCGAATACTCACAGCCTTATCGATATCTTTAGACATAAACTTCTCCTAAAGAGGACTCTTATTTGGATATTTATATGGTAAGAACTTAACATTACACTTTAGATTATTTTTGTATAGATTAGATATAAGCGAATTGAACGTTTAGACCCATAAAACTAGTTTAATCCCAATAAGCGGCCATGCACAGCCGTGTTATGGATTTGGCTCTGCTTCTGCGAATTTCCATTTGGATTTTGGAACTGTTCCGACAGTGTGGTATTTTTTGTTTGTTTTGTTTATATTTATAAACAACAAACCTGTCAGTGTGCTCTACAGTATAAAATCTTTAGCATTACTTATTAATTACATATTGACTATGAACAACTTTGCAGTGTGAATCCTAAAATATAACAAGAAATATAGTTAAAGCTTCCATATGGCTAAGTGAGGTTGCGTCCATTTAGATGATTTTATTTGATTTTGATTTTTGTTGTTTAACGCCACTTTCAGCAATATTTCAGCTATATCATGGCGACCAGTTTTAGTGGTGGAAGAAGCCGGAGAGAATCACTGACCATGGGCAAGCAACTAGTAATCTTTATCACTTGCGGCTGCCAGTCGAGTGCACCCTTTTTGTAATTTACAAAGCCGGGCGCGAACCCACGCCGTATTGGTGATAGGCTTGTATGAGTTGTTAGGTAATCCAACTACCTAACTCATTGAGCCACCCGGGCCCTCCTACAACTACCTAACTCATTGAGCCACCCGGGCCCTCCTACAACTACCTAACTCATTGAGCCACCCGGGCCCTACAACTACCTAACTCATTGAGCCACCCGGGCCCTGCGTCCATTTAGAAACAAACTACAATGATAAAACGAAAAATAAAAAATTACCACACCGTCGAAATAAATTCAAAATCAAAAATAAAAATCGATAACCGCTCACATTCTTGGCTTGCTACATGCACCCTAATAAAAAGTGGCGGGGTTAAACTAGCTTTATGGGGCCTAACCTACCCTCTTAGTGAAATGATGCGGACATGCAAGTGTTTTCCACTTGTGAGTAAAATGCCAACCCTCACATATTACGAGATGAACAGCGTTATTATAACGAACGCTACAATCTTGAACATTATGATATGATTGTAATACTGCAAGAATACAAATACAACAAACACATATTAAGTTATTCTGTGTATATTGTTTACAAATTTTCGTTAACAATAATTTTCCAAATACATGTGAGCTATACGTTTTGATTTATTCGCTATATAGTAATAATCATAATAATAATGCAAGGAGTCGCTACACACTAGTTTTAGGTTATTCGCTATATAGTAATAATCATAATAATAATGCAAGGAGTCGCTACACACTAGTTTTAGGTTATGAGTATTCCCATTATTGAAGACTCTAATGTGACTGTGAAATGTAGAATATCAATAAAAGCGATATTCCTTTACCTTACTTTCTATCTAAGTATAAAGGTATTCATATTCTGTCTTATTAAATACATTTACATTTTATGTCAACAACTAGTCGCCCGAAATTTCATGCCATAATTTTCATTATTTGGCATTTCAGGTTTACAAACAGTGTGACGTATTATGGGCTACTTTTGTCATCCGTCCAGTTGAAGGGAAACAGGTTTTTAAACTTCTTTGTAAATGGTGTTGTAGAAATTCCGGCTAATATTATATATCTTATCTTAATAAAGAGGTAAAATTACAAATTAATTCAATAGTGAATTGAAGATTTAAAATGTCACTATCACCTTTACTGATTTCGAGAGAAAAACATGATTCTTATAACAAGCTTGAAGATACCAAAGGGGTAATCAGAATCTGTATATAGAAGGACAGACAACACAATGGCCACAAGATACCAAAGGGGTAATCAGAATCTGTATATAGAAGGACAGACAACACAATGGCCACAAGATACCAAAGGGGTAATCAGAATCTGTATATAGAAGGACAGACAACACAATGGCCACAAGATACCAAAGGGGTAATCAGAATCTGTATATAGAAGGACAGACAACACAATGGCCACAAGATACCAAAGGGGTAATCAGAATCTGTATATAGAAGGACAGACAACACAATGGCCACAAGATACCAAAGGGGTAATCAGAATCTGTATATAGAAGGACAGACAACACAATGGCCACAAGATACCAAAGGGGTAATCAGAATCTGTATATAGAAGGACAGACAACACAATGGCCACAAGATACCAAAGGAGGTAATCAGAATCTGTATATAGAAGGACAGACAACACAATGGCCACAAGATACCAAAGGGGTAATCAGAATTTGTATATAGAAGGACAGACAACACAATGGCCACAAGATACCAAAGGGGTAATCAGAATCTGTATATAGAAGGACAGACAACACAATGGCCACAAGATACCAAAGGAGGTAATCAGAATCTGTATATAGAAGGACAGACAACACAATGGCCACAAGATACCAAAGGGGTAATCAGAATCTGTATATAGAAGGACAGACAACACAATGGCCACAAGATACCAAAGGGGTAATCAGAATCTGTAAATAGAAGGACAGACAACACAATGGCCACAAGATACCAAAGGAGGTAATCAGAATCTGTATATAGAAGGACAGACAACACAATGGCCACAAGATACCAAAGGGGTAATCAGAATCTGTATATAGAAGGACAGACAACACAATGGCCACAAGATACCAAAGGGGTAATCAGAATCTGTATATAGAAGGACAGACAACACAATGGCCACAAGATACCAAAGGAGGTAATCAGAATCTGTATATAGAAGGACAGACAACACAATGGCCACAAGATACCAAAGGGGTAATCAGAATCTGTATATAGAAGGACAGACAACACAATGGCCACAAGATACCAAAGGAGGTAATCAGAATCTGTATATAGAAGGACAGACAACACAATGGCCACAAGATACCAAAGGAGGTAATCAGAATCTGTATATAGAAGGACAGACAACACAATGGCCACAAGATACCAAAGGGGTAATCAGAATCTGTATATAGAAGGACAGACAACACAATGGCCACAAGATACCAAAGGGGTAATCAGAATCTGTATATAGAAGGACATGCGATGCTTTGATCAAATGAAAAAGAACAAGCAAAAGGAGAAAGAAAAAGTGATCTACAAAACACTACACAGAATAATAAAGATTGAGCAACAACAACTCCAGAAAAATGTCTGGTGTTCCGGAAGTGTGGGTACATTTAAACCCCCTTTGTTTTTATATGGGATGTTTCTTTTTCGTTGGTAGCAGTTATTGTCACTGTACTTGATAGCATGAAACCCGGTTATGAACTATGGGTGTTTATCGCCACTATGCCCGTTACGATTTCCGCATAAAATCTATGTTCGGTTCATCTTTACCTCCAGTTGTTTGTAGGAGGGGCCATGTCTTATTTACGTTAGTTGTGTTTGTTTGGATATAGTGGTGTCCATCACATATTGTCTTGTGATTTTCATCGTCTTGTGTACCATATGTTTCCAGTTTTTCTGCATTGTCCTTTTCTGATTTCCCCTTCGATATTCTCCAACGTTTATTAAATATGTTTAATTTATAAAATGTTGGTCAGTTTTATTGGTGGATGAATTCAGAGAAAGCTGTATGCCGGAAGTAACTGACAAAACTTTATAGTGTAAAGGTAAATGTAATACACCTTAACAATGATATCAATCGACCTTCCAGCTAACTTAAGTGATTGCATATCCCGGTAAATACAAATCTTAACAACCAAACGATCGTGTATACGACCGCTCATAGAATCCGATGAAAAAGGTTTATAAAATAATAGATACTTTTGCAAAAATCATAATATTCTGATCTTAACTCTATGATTGATAGAAGTAGTATATATGTTAGTTATTGTTCGGAAATTTTATGAAAATAAAGGTTTCCAAGTCCGTAGTGTCATTAGCATTCAAAATACAATTTATTGTTTTTAATACAAATTTACTACATGTGCTATCATTGAACAAATAATCAGTACCAAATTGTAATTGTAAAGATGCAAATTATCTAATTTTATTTCCAAAAACAAGCCTCATCTAACCAATAACACGGACTATTCTTGTTACTTCAGAGTGAGTAGACGGAGGTTAACTATTGGCTTTCATCTATTCGTAGGAATACCTATGATACTGTCTGTCGTACTTATAACTTTTAAAGGTATTTATATTCAGCATAAATTTTATTTGCTCAAATGTGCAAAAATGGCAAGACACAACTTTAACAAACTCTCTTATATACAATAAACATTATTTGACAGAGCATTCGTGTATATGAATATTTGCTACAACAAATGTTTAAATTGAACAAGAACAGAGAAAATTATGAAAAAAATGAAAGAGAGGTTGGTGATGGTGTGGATAGATACCCTTTTGGTTAACAAATTAAAAAATAAGAAACATTTTCTATATATATATATTCCAATACTTAAACGTGTGGCTCAATGGGTTAGGTAGTTGGATTACCTAACAACTCGTAGAAGCTTATCACCAATACGGCGTGGGTTTGTAAATTACAAAAAGGGTGCACTCGACTCTTTTATAAAGCTTACCAGTTGCTTGCCCATGGTCGGTGGTTCTCTCCGGGTACTCGGCCTCTTCCACCACTAAAACTGGTCGCCATGATATAGCTGAAATATTGCTGAAAGTGGCGTTAAACACCAAAAATCAATTAAAAAAAAATAATCAACCAGATTCATTACGGACATTCTTTCTTAACAATTCTGCGGTCGTTATGTTTTCATGGTATTGTATAGATTTTAATATTAATAGCTTAAGTTAACAAACTGAACCAAATAAAAAAAAATTATGTGGCATAGTTGATCAATGATTATCGATACATCGTCTTTTGATGGTTAGCGAAAATCTAATGATTGCCTTTCAAGGTGATGAAGAAGGTTATTCTAGAAACGCGTCGTGTGTAATAAATTAGATATCTACATTTTTTTATTATGCCTAATTGTGTAATGCATCATTACTCTTTCTTTGATGACAAAATAAAACATTTTTTGTAGATAAACATGAAATGTTCCAGACAATTGCTATTGTTTGTAGCTTCATCGGCAAAATGGGCATAACTGCATCTTATAATATGATTTTCGTTTACCTGCCAGAAACATATCCCACCAATTTAAGGTACTGAATTATTAAGTTTCGTTGACGTATACAATATAACTAAGACGATGAGCAATACACTTACATTTCAATGGTACTCGAGGCAAACACATTTACCATTGCATAACCGGTTTTGAAATAAATTGATGACTTCTTATGGATTCTGCCAGGAAATGGTACAAATGGGAAAACGAATCAGTACTCTTTCGAAATGGATAAATTCAGATTGAAAATGCTACAGACTCATTTCTTCCATTAAGCCATAATATTTATACAATATACTTTTCAAGAAAACCAATGAAAACATCTATACATTTTCCGTGTGCATTCTTTTATATATATTGAAATTCACCTTTTTGATATTGTAATCCTCTGTTTCAAATTGGATCATGCTCGATCTTCGACTCGCTTGATTCAAGATCATGATTTTGACATTAATTATAAAACGCGGAATCGGAATCCGGATTCTGAAACACGATTCGGATTTCGAATTAAAAAATGCGCCCCTGATTATGTAATTTGAGATAAGGACAGACAACGAAGGCCAACATAAATAGGACAAGAATGCACACAATGGTCGATATAGCACTGCTCAGAAAACTAACGATTAAGCAACATGACCTCCACTGAAAAAAGGGGATGAACTCGTGTGTCTCAGAAGAGTAAGCAATTCCTGTTCCACCAGTGTGGATATTAACGTTTTTCTCTGAAACAATATGATATAGAAATAACGACCATCATGGATGATGATATATAGTATGTACATATGTTACATGTTGCATTGTTTTATAGAAACATGGGATTAGGACTTGCATCTGCATCAGCCCACATTGGTGGAATAATCGCACCATTTTCGTCTCTTTTGGTAAGATGGTTTATGTGTTTTCAACAGTTGTCAGGGAATGGTCAGACAAAAATCTCAAACATTTCTTTTGGTTAAAAGCACGAATAATTACAAATGCTACATACATGTACTACATCCCACATGTCCACACAAATATGGAATAGTCGAAACTTACATACATTCTCTGTATTAAATGCCAATCATTATAAATCACTGTTGAATGACATATTACATTGTAGTAACGTAACAGACATAAATGTAGGTATGTATAAGTGATATCTGATATATACATTTTGTACATGGTAAATTACATGTAAAAAGATAATAAACAAATAATACCACACGGTCAGAGCAGTTTCAAAACCGAAAATTCGTAAAAATATAGGCAAAATCGTTGTTCTGCAAACATGCATATACATGGCCGCTCACTTTCTGATACAACACAAATGTTGTTAATATTAGTTAAAACGATTTAAATTCCTATATCATTATAAATAAGATAATTATAAGATAATAAATATGTAGTATTCAGTCAACAAGCAATTTTCTGAAAAGTATTCTTGCCCTTTTTTAAAAGACATTGTTTCGTTATTTACAGAATTCTGATAAAAAAAATACTTTTTATTTTATATCTGTGATATATTACCCTCATCACCTGATATGTTAAAGATAACGAGCTCTTTTTATATGTTACAGGCTTACTATGTCGAATGGGGTCCCGGTGTTGTATTTGGAATATGCTGTCTCGTGGTATCTTTCCTCTGTTTCTTTCTTCCTGAAACTAGAAACAGACCACTGCCGCAAACTTTAGCTGAAATAGAAAATTGGGACAGCACAAAGAAAAATTCAACTTGAAATTGTCATACAGACGAACACATATAACACTGTTTTTATTAATGAAAACATACTTTGAAATATCTTATCGAAAAGTGATTCAATTTGGATATATTTAGTGTCGTACAACTATGCATGCATGCTCAATAAACAGTTTTTACTATTAGCATTTTTTGTATGTTCTTTTCCTGTTTAAAAATTGCAAATTTGCAGACACCAATTGAAAATCAAGCAAAACATACCTTGGTGACTCGAACTCTCACAGATATGCGAGAGTATCTATATTAATATACTAATAATGTTGTACTCGTAAGAAGCACAGACATACAATGAACAATTAGGTCGTCAATTTACATCACCACGCATGTTTAACCCTTTCCTGGTAAAATAATCATGTGCTTACATTGCTAACTTGACCATGCACACACTTAGTAAGAAAGAATATGGATGTAAATAAATATGAGAGACTATCCAATCGTGCATATATATACATATACGTCTGAAAATTAAACCAAACAGTGTTAGAATTAGATTATAGAGCTGTCAAATTTTTGTTCTTCCCTCGACGGGATTTGAACCCACACCATTGATACACTGCAGCACCATTCGCTTAGCCTTACGTCCAGCGCCCTACACCACTCGACCACATCCATATATATATTACAAATGATGATATATATAAATTCGTGCATTCGGATAAATGTCAAAGTCAAAATGTTGGATTGGCTGATAGCCCCGATCGTATGACAGTTGTATTTACGTCTACATGTTCAATCCGTGGCTATACGACTCGATAGAAAAATAAAGTTGATCGGTGAAACGTGTTTTGTCTGAGTACCCCTTTTTTCCTTCAAGTACACATAAGCGACTGGATATAGCTGAAATATTTTTTAAAACCTGCGTTGAACAGCTATAACCATGACCTATCCTATATTCAACTGGTTCATTCGCGATTATCTATAATAATGTTTCGGACTACATAATACCTTATCTTGTCATAACAGAAGTGGTTATGTATATTTGACATAAATCATTTAAGATGTTCACCTTTTTACCGCTTTAAGTATCTTAAAACTGACATAAAATCAGCAGAGATATGATCAAAAGCTCGTAGCTATTTGTGCCAGCTCCTACATGTAACAGTTGCTTAAATTTATACCCGTTTGTTTCGTTGTTTGTCTGCTGTTTTCGGTGAATAACGGATAGTAATGTGGATAGGTCGCAATGTTGTGATTGGTTAATAACGGATAGTAATGTGGATAGGTCGCAATGTTGTGATTGGTGAATAACTGATAGTAATGTGGATTGATCAAATAGTTGTGATTGGTGGAATTATATTGTATTGATTTTTAGCTGAGAGTGGTTATGGTGCGTGCGTGCGTGCGTGTGTGTGTGTCCTTAAGTATACGTAGCACACATGACAGTAATTATGCAACATAATATACAAGAGTGCGGGTGATCGGGGGTTCGATTCCTGGTCGGGTCAATAATATAAAATTGGTATGTATTGCTTCTCCGCTAAGCACACAAGCATTAAGGAGAACGAGCAAACAATGCTTGGCTCGAAATCAGGATAATGTGTCCACATGAGTACAGCAACATGTCTACAAGAGGGTGGTTGTTTCAATGAGCTAGCACATTAAAACAAAGTGAACCTCATCATCATCTCATCGAATGTAACATGTTCTCCCCATTATATAACTGAAATAACTGTCGTTGTATTTTCCCCTGATACAATTCGTATGGCGGTAAGTTTTGTCATATCTATCTATGGAAGCAATGGTTATCACAACTGGAGTTGCGAATTTAACTCCCAGCTGTGGCGCGGTGTACTCGATCCGCTATAATATAACTACAATATTGTCTAAAATGGCGTTCAACAACCTTTAACTCAATTCAGCCCTCTTATGTGAATAGTAGACGACATTCGATGCAAATGATAAAATATTGAATCGGAATTAAGAAGACAATGCAAATAATAATGAAGAAAGGTAAGTTTGGTATCTACAAACTACAAACGATAGGACAAAAGGATATCCTTTACTTGTCTATGGTTACTATGGGTGAACATTATGTACATAGACCATTTATTATGTTTCTTAATAACACAACATTAAATAGTCTGTTTTCAACCTTAGAAGATATAATGTAGTGCCGTTGCAATAACATCAATACTTGTTACAACAGGTTTAGGAATTTTGTCGCAATAAACGTCAGAGAGAACCGAAAGGGCAATCATGTATTGACACCCGAGAGACACAGGCAACATTGGACAAAATACACACAGAGCAAAAAAAGAAAAGAAAAAACACAAAACAAAATACTGAAAAGATTAACACGGACGGCACCAAAAACCAGGGGTGAAGCAAGTTGTTCGGGAAGGATATGCAGTTCCTGTTTCTTATGAGACACCTGCTGGGTAATAGTTTTGTCTGTGATAGAGGAAAGAACAAATCTGCATAAAAGGAAAAAGTTCCATTGTCATTTGCTAAAAAGATCTTTCGTAACGATTAAACAGTTCGTGACGAAGACCGTATACTTTTTATAGCAATAACTTCAACATGGGAGCAACGTAACCTTGTTTGGAAAAAAAACACATTGACGTCAGCGGCTAAGCTCTGTCCAGAAAAATACTATTTGGCAAACTTCTCAGAATAATGTACGAGTTGTAAAATACATACCCTATATATTGTTTAAGGTAATAATGTATCGCTCGTGCCAACCAAATGCAAACCAATTGCTTACCTGTTGGCCAAAAAAATTAAAGGACCTTATGTGTGTTTTGCTTCTGTCTTTTTATTCCCTTTAAAATAGTTTGTTCTTGCGTGTATTTCTGCAGCATATAAACCTCACTATACCTGTCAGCTGCCAAGTAACCACTCGTTTTTTGCCATTAGACGACAATGTGAGTGTCAACAGCTCAACTATACAACTTGTCCCAAACTCGTGTGGAATTAGTGTGGTCCAACAATGTGACAAATGGCTCATCACAAATTACCCGAACGTCATTACCTTGTGAGAATGGATACAACTATGACATAAATCAAGAAACAATTGTTACTAAGGTAAATTGTTAGCTTTACTAAATGGAATAATTATATTGTTTTTAATGCATTTATTGACATTTTTTTCTTTTTAACTTTCTAGTTTATGTTAAACTGGTGTTGTTTTGTCTTCGGGGAATCTTATGGGGCGGGCTCGTCTGCTAGCTGTGGGCTGTCAAATCATACACAAGTCGTTAATAGAAATGAGCAAAAATTAGTGTGCCTCGCTTCTTTCACGGAGGAAAATTTGAAGAAGCTCTTATGAGCAACAGTTTGTGAGGAGTAATCTATTTCTGGGCAATTTAAAGACAACATTTTCTGACCCTATCCATTATATTCTTGGTTTGGCTTATGGTGTTTAACGCCACTTTCAACAATATTTCAGTTATATAGCGGATGTCAGTTTTATCGGTGGAGAAAACCACCGACCCGTAATGTTGCATCGAGTACCCCTCACCATGAACGGGGTTCGAACATTATATTCTTATTCCTATAACAATCTATATTTACGTCCACCCGAGTTTCATCTTTTATCTACGAAATTTATTTACGTTATGGCGACCCTGATCTCTCTGTTACTGAAAATGCAAGACATGTTATTATTGTCCAAAATGTTATGGTTAAATTTAAGAGGTTTAATAGATGATATATAAAATAGATGAAAGACTTGAATTGTGAATATTATTTCTTTTTTGCATCCACCTTATATGTTTAAATGTTATCTTGTATTTCAGGAGAGAAGAATTTATAAAACTGCTTCCACATGTTGTTTTTTTTATCCAGTTTAAATTTTATGAGGGGTCGTCGTTTTCGTATGGCAGTTTCATTTACAACTACCTGTGCAATCAGTGCCTATCACCATTAACGTTGTGAGTTCGAAGCCCGTTTATGGCGAGGTGTACTCGATGCAATATTATGTGATAAAGTTTGCCAGTGCTTCCGACAGGTCGGTGGTTTTCTCCGGATACTCCGGTTTACTCCAGTCGGGATTTTAATAATGAGTGAGTTGTCGTTGCTGTTGGCTAGCGCCAATTAACAATTTTTTCAGCCATATCATGACGAGAACAAGTTACATTTTGAGTTGACTATGATTATGTTCGGTTTGTACTAGACTAACACGCTAAGTCAATGTCTTAAGTGATAGGTCACTAATAACACAAAGAATAGGTAGGCATATCGCTCCATTCGAGCACCGTATCCTCATTCTGAATCCTATGAGTTTTTGCTCTCACTCCTATGCTTTAAATATTGTGAGATAAGCGGAGATCCAGTAGATAAAAATTAAATAGTCTTTGGCATGACCCGATCGGAGCTTGATCCTACGATCTACCACTATATAAACGAACACAGTCATCGATACACTACCGATGCGGATTATTAATATATAAAATCTTTACTTATTTAAAAATAGTGTTAAGAATAGTTTGAAGATACCAAAGGTGTAATCAGAATCCGTATATCGAAGAAGAACATACAATACAATGGTCAAAAGAATAAGTACAAACAACGATCTACAAAACATACACACAAAACTAATGATCGAGTAACACGAACCCCACTAAAAACTGGGGGTGAACTCAAGTGCTCCGGAAGTAATATCCTATGTCAATAAACTTTAAATGCCATTGATTGTTTTTGTACATCAAATTAAACGAAATCGGTGCAAAAGGTAACAATCTAACTTAAAGTGCAATGTAAATGATTCTATATATTTTACAGTATAAGCAATGCGAATATTTGGTAGAAAGCATTAAATCGACCTTTTTTCCATTTCAGGGGTCTAGTTTAGCCATGTATATTTATGTTTACGAAATGTTTCCTCAGAAATATCGAGCGTACATGGGCATTTTCGACGGCGTCTGGTGGGCATTTAACGTGATGTCAATATCACTATTTGGATACGCTCTTCATAATTACTCCTGGAAATATTTACACGTAGCAACGGAATTGGTTTGCAGCATAAACCTTTTAACATATTGCTACATGTATGCATAAATTTACACTATGCATACGTCATTGGCGCGGTTAAGCAACAATTAATAATAAAAAAAAGTTTGAATATTCCACCAGAAGCTGTAAATCGAAGAATGATAGGCAATGCAATGGCCAAACAAAAAAGGTATAAACAACGATCATCAAACGGCGATGGACAATTTAGCGCCGACAAAGTCGACAATTTAGCGGCGGATCGTAGGACAAATTAGCGCCAAATTTTTAACCCATTTTAGCGAAAATAGGAAAAGGCATAGTCCTAAGCCCTACTCACCACGGGGAGGTGGAAGTAGGATTTTGAGCAGGATATGTTTCAATGTTGTAAGATAGTCAAAAAGACGTTATATTCCAAAGCATTAAAATCCTTGGGAGCACCTAATAATAAGTTAAGAAACGGAGTAAAATCTATTTACATGCATGTGAACGACGCTAAATTGTCCTATGGTGTCGGCACTAAAATGTCAGCACCAATTTTTTTCCGCGGTGCTAAAATGTTCATCGCCCTCATCAAAACTTTACGTAGAAAAAAAGATCGATCAACACGAACACAACTTAAAACCGGGGTGAACTCAGTTGTTCCAAAAGGGTTGACAGTTCCTTCTCCACGTGTGGCACCCGTCGTTATTGCAGTTGTATACACCATTCATGCACAGAATATAACCCTAATAAAAGCTTAGATATCTAATTTGTGAGCACGACGCCTTTCTGGAATAACCTTCATGATCAAAAGATTGGAAAACCTATTGCATAAAGTAATGAAAACGGCCTGAACATGATCGCCACAATCGGCTACATTTACATCTGTCTGTGGTAGATTGACATTATTTTTATACGTATACCAACCGTTCACATTTGTTTTGCAGATAACGAAAGATCAATTCGTACAATTATACAACCAAACATCTAAAATAGGTCTTAAATCTTTATTCTTTATGATAAAATGGGGTAAACGTTCTTTATAACATACATTTAGGTTATTTAAGTCAATTACATTTTAACCTTAGTTAGGGTGACAAAGTAGGTTTGTATCGTAAACCTCATAAAAATATACAATATTCATAAAGATAAAACATTAGTTTCAACGGCTTATGCGTCCGTGTAAATACATATATATATATATATTATATAAATAAAATTAACATTCCATCCTGTACTTTGAGAATAAAAGAAGTAGCCTGTACTTGAGTACTTAAGTAAAATAGTCCGATGCCCTTGCACCGAGGACTATTTCACTTGTGTGCGAATCCGTAAAAATCAGTATTTTATGAATGAATTGTCGGGCATGTGTATTCACCTTCATATGGCGTCTTATTATAATGAATAAAAAGTAGTATCTTATCTAAATTAGAGGTCACTTTTCCAATACCTCCCGGGGAATCTTTCTACATAAACCTAAGGTAATTTACCGTGCATCTTACCTATTGTCATCACTTTGTCTGGAAGGGGTAGTCAGAAGCCGTAAATTGAAGGACAGAAAATACAATGGCCTAAAGAAAACGGACAAAAAGAGAAACAATATTTCACAAAACACTGCACAGAAACCTAAATCTTAATTAACACGAACCCCATTAAAAACCTATGTTGAACTCAGATGCTCTGGAAGAGTAAGCAGTTCCTGTTACAATGGTGCCATTCGTTGAGTTACTGTTGAACGACACGGTGCGATATATATGCCTGTAGTATTGGCATTTATATAAGTCAGTTATGGGCGATTCAGGCCACCTTCAACAATATTTCAGATATATCACGGAGGTAATTTTTAGTGGTGTCGGAAAATCACTGAAACAAGTTTACCGTTTTAGGTTGAATCGAATACACATCTGCAGGTGCGAGTGTCGAATTCGTTGTATTATATATTTTGTATTGCAGGTTATGCGATGAATTTCTCCGATGGCTTATTGCAAATGGGAGATTACTGGAAGCTGCAAATCTGATCAAAAAAGTTTCCAGTAAAAATGGAGCTATTATTGAAAAAAATACTTCCTTTACTAAATAATGTCGAGTTAACTATTAAAGTTACAAACCACGACAAAAAAGTAATTATATTTTTATATATAACAAATCGAGACTCTTCACAAAAGAAATGTCAAATCTATATATTTTAATAGCAACAAATATTTTAATTTGTTTCCCCTTGTCTTGTCATCTATATCCGGATCTTTGTCGTGTCTATTTTCATTTTATATAATATTAATTATGTCAGGTATATTACATTTTACAGCAGAATGCCCTGTTGAGAAATGTCAAAGCATTTCAGAAACTACAAACAAAAGTGAAGATGGATGCTACACAACGGTTTGTTTTTGTTTTTTGTTTGTGTACCTTGATCAATAAACTCTGGAACAACGTGAACCATAGAGCCATTTAGATGTTGGTCTTTCTTTGAAGACGTCAAGGTAGACTTGGCGTTACGGTTCTTTGACGATACATTTGTGTTTCGTGTCGATCAGAAATCCAAAATAACTGATGTAAAGTAACGTAGAAACCTATGAGTACATATTAACGAAAAAACTAAAGCGCGTCTATGTTAGGTCTGCGGGGAGATGGGTTTACTAAATTTGTTGTGTCGATTTAAGTTATCACGATAATAGATCTTGACCACATACTTGAAATAGATGTACATATATGATTATGCTGGTCTTTGGTCGTTGTTTTAATCATTACACGTTATTTATTAACAATATGTTTTAGATAAAGACGAGACGATTAAATATGGAGCCATTGCTTTAAGTTTCGTAGGGAAAATTAGAATTTGTGCGTCTCATAGTATTCTGTATGTCTACACACCAGAAACATATCCAACAAACATGAGGTATTATTTTAAGATTGTTCTTCAAATAAGCAAACTTCAGACGCTAATATTATTAATGCTGAAAAATATAAAATTACAAGAAAAATCCGAAGATACACAATGGATAATCAGAAGTCGTAAATCGAAGAAGGACAGAAAATACAAATGCCAAAAGTAAAAAAGGACAAATAAAACACTACACAGAAAACCAAAGATTGAGCAACACAAACCCCACTAAAACCGGGAGTGAACGCAGGTGCTCCGGAAGGGTGAGCAGTTCCTGTTTCATATACATACATATATTTATTATTGAAATGTATAATTCCTAAATAGTGTAATGTTAGCAAATTAAAGATCGTCTTCCGCACGCATTGCTAACTTGAGCCGATTATGGTTGTCATGATTTGACCGTTTTGTTTTCTTGTTCCCACTGATTTTTGAATTATTTGCCTTTCTTAATCTTTAGACTGATGAAAGTTATTGTCTTTTACTTTTCAGTTAACGTGGGTTATTGTAGATAATTCCACCTTATATAAGAATGCTGTCTTCTGATTGGTTGATACAAGGGGTATTGTTTACCAATCCTTAATTTTTTCGCTTATTCCCCATCGGAGGTGTATATGTCCTTGGGAATTCCGAATAGCGTGGTATTTGCCACGGTACTAGGCAAATACACCGCTCGTTGGAAAAATTCCTTCTTTAAATCGTTTAAGACGTCACAGATGTAATTCCAAATTACTCGGGTTTCTTCTTCCAACCAACGATAAAGTAAAGAAAAATGACAGACGACAGTGTCAGCCATTACTTTGAATTTTACAAGGTTAATTTGAATGGTGAAAAAAACCACTGAATGGTTCCTTGGTTCCAATCTGCAATGCTGCTTGCATGCCACTGTTTTACTGACTGTTAAATATTCGGCGGAATTAAACAAATATATCCTGTTAGTGAGGGTTATTTGCGAAAAATACCGGTTTCGAGGACAGGAAAATTTTCCCTCATCGCTTAGGCGGCTCGGGATATTTGTCTCTCCTCTCAACCAGTATTTTCGCAAAGAACCCTCACTAACAGGATATGTTTGCATAGTAAACGATATCTATAACAATCAACTTTCAATGTCTTTCCCGTTCAATTATGATTTGAAATAAATGCTATGATAATAAAATAGAGTTATATCCCTTTGGCCAGTCATTTAGTTCATCTATAATGGATAACATTTATTTGTGTTATCTGAATGCGGTAGATCGTAATTCGAGCCCAGATTTAGGTTAAATCAAAGACAATAGCATTTGTATTTACTGTTTTACGCTAGGCATGCACCTTTAAGGAGCAAATAGTGATTGGCTCGGAATTCTGATAATGTTTCTGAATGGAGTCACATGTTTACGCATAGACTGTTGCTTTTGTGATCTAGAACTATTAACTTTAACTAACCGTCTTTCACTAGTACAAAGCGGTCATCACTGTCATGTTCACGCAATGATGTAGCAGATACATTTTTCACGTTAACGAACAATCACTCAGTCACTCAAATATCAATACAGTTTAAATAACTACTGTTTGTTAGCTTAAAATTTCTACGCCATAATATGGCTCAACTATTGCTAATTATGGTGTTGACCAGCATACAATAATAATGCAATACACTATACTTTTTTGTTTTCGTCAAATTAAAGATTAGAGAGTGGAATTTACAGTCTATCTTTCGATTATGTTACACATTTATTCGACTGATACTAAGCTTAATGTTATTTTCTACTTTCAAACAAAAATATAGGTTTAGGAATTGCAGCTTCAGCATCTCGTATAGGAGGAATAATTGCTCCATTTTAATCGTTTGTGGTAAGTAGACTGTATATGAGTAACACGGTGGGTGACTTATAAGAAGCAGGAACTGCTTATCCTTCGCGAGCACGTGAGTTCACCTCCAGTTTGTTGGTGGGGTTCGTGTTGCTCATCTTATTAATCTTTTGTGTTGTCCTATTATGTGTCTTTACATTCCGAATTTCATGTTGTGATGTCCGTTACGATTTCCGCATGAAAACGATGTTCGGTTCGTCTTTACCTCTAGTTGTTTGTAGGATGGAGCATGTTTTACTTTATTTGTGTTTGTTTACATATAGTGGTGTCCAGCGCATATTGTGTTGTGTTTTTATTTTGTTTTTCATCTTCTTGTATACGCTATGTATAGTCCATAGACATAAGTATTCGTCACCTTCGATTTTTTACTATATATTTCATATAAAACCACATTTTTTCAAAAATATATTTTAAAGCTATCACTGGGCAGATTTTTATGAAATTTATTTGAAGACACGCAGAATTCTTTGAATTTTATATTTATCTGATAGTAATTTTTGTCTGCATGGTTTTTGTTTTCTGATGATTTAAACACAAATGTTGATTTTTCCGATTTTATGTTGGTTAAAATATATAGCAAATTTGACTTCAGAAAACAAAAATTGACTTTAAATCATAAGAAAATAAAGGCAATCTGACGGAAAATCATGCTAAAATATTTCTGCTTCTTCTGGTGCAAAAATGATCAAAATCCGTTTAGAAATGACTTCACAATAAAATATTTGGAAAATGTGGTTTTATATGAAATATGTAGCGTAAAATCGAGGGTGACGAATACTTATGTCCATTGACTGTAGCTAGTTTCTCTGGATTGTCCTGTTTTGATTGCCCCATCGGTATTCTCTAACGTTTGTTTATTTCCGATCATAAAACTTAATTTTATTTATTTTGTCTGACCAAATTTATATTTGCTATTTTTACAATGTAGCCGTCTTGTCAGTACTGAATTATTAAATCTCGGATTTTTAAAGGATCTTCTCAAGTTATCTTCAAAAAGTTTATCGTAAAAGGTATCCTGTCACATGCGTACAGATGACGAAAATTGTATTGACAATTAGATTTTGCTTCAAATTAAGCTGACAATTGTTTCCACATTATGTCTTCCGGTAACCTCATGTACTACCTCCTGGTGAATCAATATCGCAAATGAAAATGCATTGGTCGGAAACCTCGGCCCCTCTCCAGTTATCTGTGATAAAAAAAAAATTCCTATGTTATTCAGTTTCGTTATGTATTCCGTATTTGTCATATATTTTATCATGATTTGTTTAAAACGATATTATCACTCATCGTCCGTGGGTCAACTGACAGAGAAATCCTCTCCTAGAAAGCTCATTTTTATGCATTTCTGTTAGTCTCGATCCACAGTTTTACACCCAATCAAATCACAGTTTTTTAAAAATAAAAGGATTACTTTGTAAACTAAAATGATAAGAGGAGATGAACGGAATGTGTTTAATGCTGTCGACTAGTAAGATCGTATATTTGATCATCTGTTATATCATCCTTCTAATAGGAGTATGTACTTATGGAAACCACTAATTACAGATCAGTAACGGAACAAACCCGAAACGACGGGTTTGATCGGAATAGATCGACGGTGATGAGTGGATAATATCGGAGCGTAATCAGACGTGAGTTATCAATATCTGGTAACACAAATTATCTCTATTGTTTTACAGGCAGAACATATTGAATGGGTTCCCGGGAGTGGTGTTTGGTGTTTGTTGTATAATTGTGTCTGTCCTTTGTTTATTTTTGCCTGAAGCAAGGAACAGAACGTTACCACAGACACTCGATGGACTACAGCAATGGAATAAGAAGGAACGGAACAACTAATAATATATTGTGACAGACTGGCGCTTCTCTCATCTACAGCGTCGCCGCACTAGAAATATCACAAATGTGTTCTGCACAATATGGTGTTAACATTGAGAAAACTGTCTGCCGTCCATTTACCTAATAGAGTAAGACGTAACCGGTGACCATTTTTGTATTTTGTTTATCTTTTTATTTTGCATACACAATATGGATTTGTTGTTATTTTTACTATCTTTATTTCATACATATAACTTTTTTTTTATTTTGTTTTATATTTGTGTTGTGCAAACTGTATAATATAATCAATTCTTTAATGTCTTTGGTTTATGATTTTTTCTCGATTTAATAATATTGGTTTACATTAATATGAAAAGATGGTAAAACATCTCCCCAATATTAACAACAACACACAAAAAATACCAACCACCTCAAACAAATGAATAGAAAAATACCAAGCAATAGAGCGTTGAAAATTCAGGTCCTAGTTTGGGACAGGCGCACAAATGTGGCGGGTTAAACCGATTAATGGGATCTAAACCCTTCTGATAATTGGATCACCAACGACAATACAGATATAAACAAACAATAAAGAAAAACCTGTACAGTTTCGCTTCCACTCCAAACAACATAGTATATAGCCACTGTTTGTGTATGAATGCGACGAGACTGTCAAATATCTGAGAGAAGGGGTAATGGTATTCTCGTTGATTGATTGATGATTGTTTAACGTTTAGGGAGTAGCATCTCAGATATATTTAGAACTTCAACAATATATTAAAACTGTAGAAAAAGGAGGGAGAACCGGGGCAACGACTTTTGCCTATAACTGGAAAAGAATGGAGATTTGAGGAGGGACGAAACATTTAGTCAACAACACGTCTACTCTTTTCCGAAATCCATAAAAGAGATCTTTAACGTGTAAGAAGTTTGGTACTCTGACAATACATCACCCACTGTGGTTCAACTTCAAACTTTCCATATTATATCCATACATATATCACTAGACGGCGAGTACTTCTTAAATAAATATGAAAAACAACGAAAATCATTTCCATATATCGAGAAAGGCAATGACGAAAAGAACATGGTTGGTTTCCACACTTGGAGGTAGGCACAGTAACACATTATTCTTATACATTATAAATAATAAAGAATCATTTAAATCAGCCAGAAATTAATTGAAATATACACTTTATTGACATAAATATTCATTATATTTAATAAGTCACTATATAAATAATATGCCTCCTTAGAAAGATCTTAACTCCGGAACATATCACACAGAAGTTTTTCCATTGGAGTATTTCCAATTGTTCTTCCGAAGAAAATCTTCTCAACTTTGTCTGATCCAACAAATTTCAGTGACGGCAACATTAACAAAAGTCGTCCAAATCTGTAAGAATAAAATGAAGTAAAATAGAATACCAGATTGCCAGAAAATATGCATTTTGCTCTTATATTAATCATTTTTATATAGATTGACGTAAACAATTTTATTAATACATTTTAATGAAAAATCTGATAATGCATACACCATTATGGCAACCATGAACAATTTATGTATTGTCTTTCCTTCTTAAAGCTTTTCTGAAACTATGACAGCTATGACAGCTATGACAAGTCGCTTTTTCTTTGATAATACAAATGTATATCTCGCATAACTCGAATACGTGGTCAATTCGAATTTGGTCATCTGTACTTCGAATGTATGTAATATGAATCCATGTTCAGAAAAAAACGTTTTGTATGTAGTAATTAAAACAACCATTTGTGTTTATATACGATATAGATACATACATCCTTGACTTCAGTTACCACAAAACTCGAACCTTATTTACTACGGTTTACAAAAATATACCAATATACCTGTACTTGAAGTCTACCTTCGAAAGCACAGGAATAGTACTGTTTGAAGGATTTGAATTAAGAATATTTACTAAATGGAATCGACATTTCAGAATTCCGAAATAAGCATCCATTGTCAAAAACTCGATATCACAGGGTTGCCGAGGAATAAAACACACATTTATTTCAGAAGTTTGTCTGTAGTTTCACCATATTTGCCATTATTATATGGAAAATATATTGCATTTTTGTGCTTCTGATCTGTTTTCCTCAAAACCACGTTCAAAATGACTAGATGAACAATATTGTCTATGAATTACGATTAAGGTGATTACGATTGCATATTAGTTTAAGTCAAATACCTCATTGGTTGTGTTGGGTGATGCGTACGCACATGTTGTCCTAACATCATCTGTGCTTGGTCTTGTAAACTTTCTACCTGGTGTGGATCTTTTAACCCTCTTGTTTCTGAAGCAAAGGAATGCGATTAAATACGTTCGAGAAGAAATATGTGGTTTGTTATTTTTTAGTTCGAGTTATTCCCCTTTGCCCGTAGAACAGTTTTATTCCATTTGCTTCCCAGTGTTGTGGCATTCAATCTAATAATTATATTAGCCATCGAAATGACATACATTTTAAGATTGTTAGAATGTGTTGTGACCATATAAATTTGAAATGAATGATTGCTTCTTTGTTGTTTAACGTACACCTGCACAAAATTCATGTTCAGGATGAAAACAAGTTCAACAAAAATCTGATAAAAACACACAGAAATAAGAGTGGGATAGGACAACTGGTACTAGAAAACAGGGGATAGTTTCGTAGGGGCGAAGCAATTTAGCCTTTCGTTGAGGCTACAGTGCGCCTCTTGGTTTCGAAATCTGCATAAGAACCGTTGCATTTTCCACACACGACATCTAATATGATCCACATTCCGGCTTGTCATATTATATAACCTTACAATCGTCCTATCAGACACTTATTTCATATCGTTCTTATTGTTATTGTTCCTCTTCGAGGACAAAACTCATACTCGAAACTATTATGACATTTGATGAGAATGAAACTCGATACCACATAAAATCGAGTTGTTTTGGGGCACTTTTATTTGTATCATATACATATCGGAATTGCATGGTGATATAAAATATATATGTAGTTATGGCACTTTTTTAATAAAGGTTCAGTTGAACCGTATCGTCAGAAATTACTGCATAACATTTAAAAATTGATATGCATGATTAAAACAACATATATTTATTTGGCTGTAATACCTGGCTTAAATAGTCCTACGGCCTTCATACACGCGAATTCTGCTGGATCCACCTGTACTGCTTTAAATCTAGCAAACACCTCTTTCAGTAGTCGGATGTCCGAGGGTCCGGTTTTTCCGTTCGTTTGTTGTTCGTGGTCCTGTGCTACTAGTAGTGGTGATGAATCCATTGGCATTGACCACTGAATTGCACACAGTAAGAAAATCTCGCTCCATGATTCCTCCAGAAGAATCACCTATAGAAGATAATACACAAAATGTTTAGATAACAGAAAATGTAATAATCTTTAGATTTTCACCGTTTATGCTAGTTCTTTTCAAGACATCAGTTGCACTAACTGACAGAGCTTTTTCATTGTACATCTATATTGTACTAGCGTATTGGGAAAGCGAACTAATTTTGAAATGGGGTTCGATGTTGTTCCTTGTATTTTCGTATCAATGTATTACATACGTGTTGTTTGTTAACAGGTAGGTACATGTATTATTAGTCGGTTGTTAAAACTTCATTAAGTAAAATTTTCCGACTCTTTCTCTTTTCTCCTTTTATTTTTTTCAATCGAAAAATAATAAAATTTCTTATCATGCATTTTACCTGTGTGTTGCGTTATATTTTGTATTCTCATAAAATACTACTCACTTCAGGTTGTGTCGTAGGCAGCTTGGCATTGAATTTAACTCATCATATTAGAATCAAATTGTGAAATCCCCCCTCCCATGGAATACCCACAGTATAGAGTTTAGACTATATTTGCAACATCTCCAGATTGCGCCTTCCTACATGTGGGTCCGATTGGAGAATAGAATATAGAAATGCACAATAAATTTCTAGTGGACAGGAGGTAATTGGTGGTCCGTGTTGGATGATTACTTTGCTCTGGACCCAAAGATCCTTACAACAACTCGGTTTGTATGTTCAACTTGGGAAATTAGTTGTTTGAAATTTATCTACCTATTTAATGTTCAGTTGAAATTAATCATATTATCATATCCATGCTATTTTATATAAAAAAAAAAACAAGGCTACAATTTGTTGATTGAGTGTGTATTGTGAGAACAGGCTAATTAAAGAATTAATTATCATAGAGGTAGAACGTGCATATGTGGTGATCGCTAAAATATTAAGGATATAATTATAAGGTCACGTTTCCCTTTACAACAAGCTAGCAACGATTACTCCGAGTAAGTGTTTTGCTCATTAACGCCTGGTGCAAGTTGTCTTTCATGTGGAAGGATACTATAGTCTAGTCTTTTCCAAGCACAAAACCCTTACGTCCCGTCCATAGAGTCAGTAGTTCATTTGTGTCTTATCACACAAGATTATAAGACTACCGTTGCGATTGCATAACCCATGGGACTCACTAGATGGTTAAAGCTATTGAAAAATGCCCGTGGTCGATAGTTATCTTTGTCATTCAGGGAAGAATACTTTTTGTAAATTTAAAGCTTCGTAAATAAATAATTAGATAATCAGGTGAGTGTGTATTTAACTGATTTTGATCCAAGTGATAGGTCTTGAAACCCATATATATCCAGTACAAATCTTGAATAGACATTTACAGAATAAATACCTCAAATATATTCACATACCTGATCCCGGAATGGTAAATTAGCGAATGAAGGTAAATTTTTCGTCCATCTGACGGCCATAAATAAAAGTCGAGCTGAACATTCATAGACTGTTTCCTGACCAGGCGAATACAATGACACCTCTTGGTACTGACTAGATGGCGGATGTACTGGTCGCTCCTGATCAATACTTGTTACATCAATTTTTTCATCATGTACAGCTGTAGGAGAAAAACATCATTTTACAATCTGTTATATTAATGCGATAATTCCCAATTCCTATTAAATTTTGGCAAACTTATTGCAAAATTATTACAAATATACAGATGTTTTGCAATGTGTTCGAAAAACATTTTCATTCTGTACTAAGCTACCAACACCGAGTGACAGATGAGCTCCAAGATTTATGATTTAAGCATTACTTCATTGTCCTAATAATAGCATATTTTCCAGAAGCGTAAATCGAAGGACTATAGACACTGCCACAGTAGCAAAGCCTATGATCACATACGCTATTCTAGAACTTGTGTCCAGTGACTGTTCTTGTCAGACGAATTGATCAGTATCCGGTACAAAAAGCTTGATCATAGTCACCAAAGACCATGTATCCATTATAATTTTGAGATAGCTTTAGCATCCTTAGCAAACTAATATAACAATGACATTTGTTTAATATCACGAGGGAAATTATTTGATTATTTTTCAAAACGTCATATTACTAAGATTTCGTGTTGTCTTACGTTTATTGTATGGTTTTGCTTTTCTGTTTGTATAGCAATTATTTTGTATTTGAATGGTCTCATAGGTTCAGGTTTTGTAACTGCATAGAAACATAAATTAATCTTTCTTCTGCATGCATTTGTATAATCGCAATTGCACCTGTTGAAACAGACAGTGGCTTGTCTCCATTAGTATTGTCGGCTCAAAAATTTTCTCTGCATAATTATATAAACCTAATTAAAAGTCTTAGTTTGTACCCTTGTTAATAAACTATTCAGATTATTTAATTTTTTTGTTCACTTTCAATAATTTGTTACTACTAAAATCATCAATTTATTATGCTATGATATTTGAATTTATTCCATTCTACAAAACATTGGGTACCTCGTTCATCCTTTTCTAATTTTGTGCTGCTATCAGTTGTTATTAGACCAGATATAAATCTATTGTTGATTCCCGGACTAAATGCTGGATGTGTAGCTGAAACTGTAGAAGCATTATGGGGAAATGGACCATCTAGTTCACTTAATAATTGGTCATGTCGCACCTGGGCTGTGTTTCTTGGTTGCCGCTCATTCTGAACAGCTGGAACGAGAAGAATGAAATTTTACGTTCACGTAAATGTGATACAAGGAAAATATATTTTAAAATGGTAAAAAGTCGAATTTGAATGTCGTCGAAAATTGTTATTATTATTAACACTGTCAAGGTGCAACAAAACGCCGTTTTATATTGCTAAGTTGAAAATAATGGACTTTTATTAAAAACAATACACAATCAACTGAGAAGGATAAAGTAGTCATGCTTTATTCGAGGAGTAAATTATTCTTGGTGAAGCACCTTAAATTTATTGCTGTAAACAAGATTCTCACCATCTTTGTTCATTCCCATTTGAATACACTTCTTAAGACGACATGCCTGACACTGGTTCCGGTGGGCCTTGTCTACAATGCAAAGTCCCGACCCTGCTTGACACCTAAAAATAACATGCTATCAATAAATATTTATCTTAGTATGCCTACTTTCAACGATTTCAATCATCTTTGGTTATACACAAAATTAACAATGCCTGTACAATAGAAAAAAAGAAAAGCAAAATAATTTTCCTAGTTTGGTATGGGCACTTCATTAGAAAATGACGATTTTAAACCAGCTATTAGGGCCCAAAACAGCCCACTCCCACCCTTCTTAGTGAAGTTAAGCGTTTTCCACATGTAAGTACAATGCAATCATTGACATATAGAACGATATAACTTAAATATTGTTGAAAGTTGCGTTAAACACCATGATAGTAATCCTCATATTTTATAGCTATCTGGTGGAGCAGCGTTATTGTAAAGAACTCCGGGTCCACATCTAGATCTTTATACATACAATTGTAATATATTTATTCTTCGTGATGCATACGTTGTCATATGTTTAATGCGAGTACAATAGAGCAGAGCCGAGCGATATAACCGTCATTTAAGTGTGGGAAAGTACCATCTAGATCTCTCAGCACTTTTCTGGTTACTTGTATCGAGTCCGACCCATGCTTTTCACGTGATAGGTAACTTCTCTATTATGAACATTACATTACAATAGATTTTGTATCTGTTCGTTCAAATATTATTTGATATTTGTTATGCTAATTATATTATGTACATGTGTTTTTTCTTCCTTGTGAATTTGTCTTGTTCACCATTATCATATTGTTGTATATATGTTGCCTCTTGTTACAGTGTAACTAACTGTCTGAGAGTACTAATAAAATCTTGAAAAATCTAGATAGTTCATAATAAGAAATTGTATGGAAACAATGGACAACTTTGAACCAATCTATAATTACCAATGCCATCTCTGGTCATCTGTACCTAACTAACAATACGTTTTAGCAAAAAAAAAATTTCTTGCAGGTTTTTTTAAAATCATGGATTTAATGCTTTATTACTCAGAAGAGGTGACGGTGTGAAATGATTGAAACGTTTAACTTTCAAGAACACATAAGGTAGATTATATTTGAAGATTGATTAATGCACACTTTACATTTTATACCTCTTTACAAGTTATACCTCTTAATTTATCACAAAACTGTCGTTTTTAATTGTGTGTTATATGCTACATGTAATAATTCTGCGACCATAATAGGGTTAGTGCTATGGTGTTTAACGCAACTTTTAACAATATTCAGTTATATTGTGGTTAGTTGTATTGTTGTATCGAGAACACCTCGCCATGAACGGGATCTACCATGATAAGGATTATGGTTTATGAGAGTATTTATCATTACTTTCAGCATTATTTACAGTTTTATCATGAAGACCATACTTATTGTTATAGCTATAATTAACTGCCCAGTGAAAGCGTTGTGCTTGAGTATGTGTCTGGAGACAAGGATCGGTCTTATGCCAACTGGACCAACTGCTCCGAATTGGGCCTCGCACTTAAGGGGGTTATCTACTCTCGGCTGTATACATAAACAATCACTGCAGGTTGCATAGCATCGGTCCCACACCTCCTAAGGCCGGCCTGGTCTGGGCACCTTATTCTAGAGGTGGGTATCACGGTGGAACCAATGTCATTGCTGTTAGGCTTTTGGTCAGAATTCAACAACTGGAACCACCCGACCATCAAGACACAAAATTATAGTATGCTATTCATCAAAACGATATAACTTAATTTAATTTGTACCTATAAATCAATTTCCTCCGTACACTTCTTTTGAAGAAACCACTACAACCATTGCAGGCTAATATACCATAATGTTTTCCACTCGACGTGTCACCGCAGACGACACATATTAAACCGGGAGAATTTCGTTTTATTGCTCCACAAGAACTTCCTGGTAAATGTTCCTGGTCGACTGACAAGTGTGATGACGTCACAGTCACAGGGTGCGTTGGTGAATTACTACTCATCGACATAATTGGTGGAGTATGTCTTATGTCATCTCCGTCATATCGGCCAACTCGACTGTTTCTATCATCTTGCGAGGTGTCGTCTGATGATAAATGTCTGACATCACGTGAAAATTGGTAGATTTCTTCTGATAAATGTCTGCTGGCTGTTGGTACGTGTCTCGTTTCTTCCACTGAAATAGACAAACATTTTGTCTTTATATGACAATGTTAATACAATAATTCGAAATCCAACAAGAAGAAATTTAAAAAAAAACAAATGCAAAATCGATATATGTCAAGAAGGGAGAATTTGGAGTTTTCACCCCGCCACATATGTGTGCCTGTCCCAGAACAGAACCTATATTTCCAACGTCATATGTAGTGGTCATTTTTATGCTCAGTGAGTTGAGGTGCGACTTTCTAGTTCGTTATGCTGATATTGGTGAAATTGTTGACCACCACCGTTTAATTTTTCTTTTCATAATAATTCAAAAATAAGATGTTTTTTGTTCATTTCGTGTAGCTCGTAGTTGAAGAAATGTAGTAGTTTTATTATGCAGTAAGGAGACGAGTATTCTACACAAGAAAGTTCGCTACCAGGCTCTAGCTTACGTGTTTTTCACAAATTGTTTGGCACACATCAATTGTCCTAACATGCATCACTCTATCATTTCTATAACTATTGGAAGAATTCCTGTTATATTTTGTAGACAACTCGAAACGTCGTCAAGGGATTGACTGACAAAAATGTTTAAATCTTCAAAATATCTTTTATGTATTTTGGCTAAAACATTTACACTACTATTCACCTGATTTAATTATACACCAATTATATTTATTTTCTATACCGCTCAATTTGCACTCCTTAAATACTTATAATAATTACAAAGTGAATTATATGTATATCGCAGATTTAACCGATGGTGACTAAATGGTTAGTCAAAAAGTGCAGAGGTGTACCAACTTTGTGTGTTCGGATCAAAAATAAAATACACAAAAAGTCTACAAATAATTAAACTCTAACACTGTCGGGTTAAATACTATAGGTTTACATAAACAAATAATTAAGCGAGGTATGCTTTCGGGATTGTGATATAGATACAGTGTATGACTGAGTTAGTTATATATATATACGTCTGAAAATTAAACCAAACAGTGTTAGAATTAGATTTTAGAGCTATCAAATTTTTGTTCTTCCCTCGACGGGATTTGAACCCACACCATTGATACACTGCAGCACCATTCGCTTAGCCTTATATATATATGAAATACGAATTTGAACTCGTTACTCTTTGTTTTTACATAAAATCGATATTAAAAAACAAATGGACGGACACATTTATTATTGGCATATTTAATACGAGGCCCTCCCTACAATATTTTCGTCCTTCCTCTCTTTTGCACTGCAATAAAAGTATCAATCAATTCAAAGCCATTCCATTGTTTAAAACACCAAACATTTATAACTGACTTCAGCCTATAACACAAATGAAAGTAAATGTTTTTGCTAAATGTAATTACTAGATAAAGATGGCTACATTTACTGTTCATATTAAAAGCCAACTAATGTTTACACGAAGGTCGAAGTCATTACATTTTATATTAAGCATCATATGCATGTTTCAAATACAAATACACCTGATAAACCGCTTATGTAAGATATATCGTACCATCAGATTTCTTAGATTTCTTTTCAACTAATATTAAATATTCATCATCCTGATTAAGTATTCATACCCACAATTCAAATGAACAAATGTCAGGCAGCTAAAGGTTGTACTTAAATAAAAACCTACGACTTTCAGCGGAAGTTGTCTTAGATTCTATCGCATTAACTGCAGATTATACTATTTCCTACACGGAAATCTATAGCATCATTTGTGTTTTAAATTGGCACTACAAAATAGCAACACGCACGTTTAGACAGTATGGTTGTGTAAATCAGCTCCAAGTGTGCCTAGATCGGAAATGAAGCCCAAAGATTGTGACACATCACGCAAGAAAAATCAGCCATCATTTTAATTTATAAACAATTCATTATAATCGATTGGATTTCGATATATCAAAGGATTTCGTATAAAATTTGTCACGATATTAAGTGACATATACAAGACATTTTTTTAATTCTTGGGAAATGTTTTAATTAGTTTGATATGATTTTGGAATTTTCGTTTTCAAAATGAAATTTTAAATAATAAAAAATCAATATATTAATTATACAAGATATTATAAATCATTTATATGGAACAGGCAATCTTTAATAAAATTTAACTGTCAGCATCCATAGCATTAAAGGGATATTAAACTTCATTTTTCTGCTTTTTATGTTCCGTCGGAAACATCACATTCATAATTGTGCAAAAGAAAGTCGGTTTACTTTCACAAAACTTCCTGAAAGTCAAATAATTCACTATAATGACACAACAAGCTAATTATTATACATTACAAACCGGTGCCGATGTTTGACGAAGTTTGAATCAGAACGATTGCTGTCATGGACGCTGACTAGCGAGTGTGCGACTGATTATTGTTTAACGCTAATTTAGCTATTTTTCAGCTATATCATGGCGAGAACATGTTACATTTTGATGAGATGATAATGATGCCCGCTTTGTATACGCCAAACATGCTGAGTAGGATTTTTATATTGCTAGTTCATTGAAACAACAGTCCGCGAGTAGACATTTCACTCCACTCGGACACATTATTTTGATTCTAAGCCAACGAAGTCTTTGCTCTTACTCCATGGTGAGAGGCCGTCGTGGTCGTGATCGCATAGTAGTTAGATTTACAGCTACCCGTGCAATCAGTGCCTATCAACACTAAAGTTGTGAGTTCGAACGGCGTTTATGGCGAGGTGAACTCTATACAACAATATGTGATAACGTTTGACAGTGAGTTGCGACAGGTCAGAGGTTTTCTCCGGGTACTCCGGTTTCCTCCACCAAAAAACTGACCGCCACGATATAACTGAAATATATTGTTGAAATTGGAGTTAAACACCATAAACCTAAACCAAACCTACTACCTGGTGCTGTGTACTTAGAGGATAAGGAACAAATATTTATTTCGGAATTCACAATGAGTAGATGTTTACAAGATAATAATTGAAACAGTGGATAGTGTACGAATGCTCTGACATAGAACAGCCTATCAAACCGGTTCTCGTTTGAGCTTATCTTTTAAAAAAAATTCTGGTCCTGAAATATTATTTTCTGATTCCATTTTTTTTATTTGGGTTGTTAATGTTCCATTGTTCCCTCTAATTACATTGTGTAGGACATTACCCTTTCGTCATAGCAACTGTGTATGTTCACTTCCAATAATTATGAAAAGAAACTTTGAACAATGATGATAATATTAACAAGACGAACAACTGAGTGTACCTCTTATCTCAAATCATAAAAAGTTCCATTATATTAATACCTAACCATGTGGAAAAAGTAATTATTGCAAAATAATTCAATTATTACATATTGGTCAGCTTAACTTTTTCTTTGTATTTCCGTACAAATGTACCTATACAAATATAATACTACATATATTCCCAAGAAATTATAATTGAATCTTGAAAGCGTGTGGTTTATCATATTAAAAATGCCAATTTCACATCGTTTAAAAAAAAAACCATTGTCACATGTGTGAGATTCTATGTTATGATTGGTGGTCTGATACAACAAATTTGAAATATTATAAATGCTGTGATATTTTTAATGGTGAAAACAGGGTCATTATTATATTTAGAAAATGGCGACAGAGATTTGATGGTTAATTTATCTGTTATTACTTAACCTGTTCTTATTTGATGAAAGATATTTTTATTTAGTTTTCATCGTATACATGTACATGTACTATAATGCTGTGCTAACCATAAGTAGCATGATGAGCAAGAAATGTTTGAAGATACTAAGAGGTAATCAGAATCCGGAAATCGAAGAAAGACAGACAACACAACACAATGGCCAAAATGAAAAAAGGACAAAAGAACAAACAACGATCAATAAAACACTACACATAAAGTAAACAATCGAGTAACACGAACTCCACTAAAAACCGGGGGAACTCAGGTTTTACAAACCGTGGTCATTTGTGACACAAAGCAAATATATCTAACCAATGAATTATTATTTTTAGTTATCTACATCGGATACTGAATACACACTTTTTAAATATTAAAGGAACTCTGAAATCTAAGATTTTTATTTTTTTTTTAAACAAAACAAAAACATGAATGATATCGTGACGAGACAGAAGTCACACTAATAACCTTTTAGATTGTCATCGACATATTGAGTTTAATATAATCTTCATAAAGATGTTGACATAAAATAGGAATACCTTTATCACAACACAATAAATTAGTGATTTCTGACAAAAATATCCATTTTTATGAATTCGAGTGCACGTGTCGAGTGGTTTTATCGTCCATCTTATTAATTGACTAATTCAAGAGTTAGGAAAAGATACATTGTTATCTGAATAAAATTATATGCAAATCTTAGTATTAAGATCATCAACAGAAAGTTAAAAGCTACAAAAATTCAAAGAGTCATTGAGGTAGCGGCCAGAGAATGACTTGATGTCCAACAAAGACCATTCAATAAACACAAAATAACAAAGGTAATGTTTAATACGTTCATCGAACAGCTAAAAATCAAAAAGACACGAATTTAATACTTAAATAAAAAGCACCGTTTAAAGTTTCCCTTTTGCTTA
This sequence comes from Bathymodiolus brooksi, assembly GCA_963680875.1. Classification (NCBI taxonomy): domain Eukaryota; kingdom Metazoa; phylum Mollusca; class Bivalvia; order Mytilida; family Modiolidae; genus Bathymodiolus; species Bathymodiolus brooksi. The sequence goes on from OY804577.1 coordinate 115,640,401, forward strand.
GACAAAACTACAAATGCTTAAAATATGCATCTTTTTGATGCATTAGCATGCCTACCTCAAATTCGGTAGATATTTGATTCTATCCACAGTCAAACCAAAGATGATAAAATTGGTGTTTGCTGCTAAGCGCACATATTGAAGAAGGAGCAACACAGACTTGTTGGCTTGGAATCAAGATTATGTGTCCGAGTGGAACGACAAGTATATTCGCGGACTGCTACTTCACTGAGCTAGCACTATGAACAAATAAACTAAATGAGTTGATCTAGTAAAAGGCAGACATCTTCATCATCTCATCAAAATATAAATTGTTCTCGCCATGATATAGCTGAGATATTGCTCAATTTCCGTTACACAACAATCACTCTGTCACATTTTTATGCAAGGTTGTAATGTCTACCAATATCCATGGGTATCTTAAACTATGTTAACACATTTATGACACAATGAAATTACACGTAACTTCTCGTTTTTACGTCATCGATCATCTTATTATGTCGTAAATAAGACTGTATTGCAAGCTAAATAATTAACTATCACATGTCATCGTCAAATTTGTTTTTGTATTTAAAATTGTAAGTTACTGTCATATTTCGCGGTCTAGGTTACTTGGGTGTATTATATGTTAACGGTTAGTTGACTCACTCAAATGGATATTGCCTAGATGTACAGAATGTAAATGGATAGTTAACTCACTAGGAGATTATCTAGATGTACAAAATGTAATGTATGTAGACGGTTTGTTAACTCACTAGAATATTCCCTAGATGTAATGTATATAAACGGTTAGTTAACTCACTAGGATATTATCTAGAAGTAATGTATGTAAACGGTTAGTTAACTCACTATGATAGTATCTAGATGTACAAAATGTAATGTATGTAGACGGTTTGTTAACTCACTAGAACATTCCCTAGATGTAATGTATATAAACGGTTAGTTAACTCACTAGGATATTACCTAGATGTAATGTATGTAAACGGTTAGTTGACTCACTAGGATAATCCCTAGATGTAATGTATATAAACGGTTAGTTGACTCACTAGGATATTACCTACATGTAATGTATATAAATGGTTAGTTAACTCACTAGGATATTACCTACATGTAATGTATATAAACGGTTAGTTGACTCACTAGGATATTACATACATGTAATGTATATAAACGGTTAGTTGACTCACTAGGATATTACATACATGTAATGTATATAAACGGTTAGTTGACTCACTAGGATATTACATACATGTAATGTATATAAATGGTTAGTTAACTCACTAGGATATTACCTAGATGTAATGTATGTAAATGGTTAGTTAACTCACTAGGATATTACCTAGATGTAATGTATGTAAACGATTTATTAACTCATTATGATATTATCTAGATGTAATGTATGTAAACGATTAGTTAACCCCCTAGGATATTATCTAGATGTAATGTATATAAGCGGTTAGCTAACCCACTAGGATATTACCTAGATGTAATGTATGTAAACGGTTAGTTAATCCACTAGGATATTACCTAGGTGTAATGTATGTAAACGGTTCGTTAACACACTAGGATATTACCTAGATGTAATGTATGTAAACGGTTAGTTAACTCATTATGATATTATCTAGATGTGATGTATATAAGCGGTTAGTTAACCCACTAGGATATTACCTAGATGTAATGTATATAAACGGTTAGTTAACTCACTAGGATATTATCTAGAAGTAATGTATGTAAACGGTTAGTTAACTCACTAGGAGATTATCTAGATGTACAAAATGTAATGTATGTAGACGGTTTGTTAACTCACTAGAATATTCCCTAGATGTAATGTATATAAACGGTTAGTTAACTCACTAGGATATTATCTAGAAGTAATGTATGTAAACGGTTAGTTAACTCACTATGATAGTATCTAGATGTACAAAATGTAATGTATGTAGACGGTTTGTTAACTCACTAGAACATTCCCTAGATGTAATGTATATAAACGGTTAGTTAACTCACTAGGATATTACCTAGATGTAATGTATGTAAACGGTTAGTTGACTCACTAGGATATTACCTACATGTAATGTATATAAATGGTTAGTTAACTCACTAGGATATTACCTACATGTAATGTATATAAACGGTTAGTTGACTCACTAGGATATTACATACATGTAATGTATATAAACGGTTAGTTGACTCACTAGGATATTACCTACATGTAATGTATATAAACGGTTAGTTGACTCACTGGGATATTCCCTAGATGCAATGTATGTAAACGATTTATTAACTCATTATGATATTATCTAGATGTAATGTATGTAAACGATTGGTTAACCCCCTAGGATATTATCTAGATGTAATGTATATAAGCGGTTGGCTAACCCACTAGGATATTACCTAGATGTAATGTATGTAAACGGTTAGTTAATCCACTAGGATATTACCTAGGTGTAATGTATGTAAACGGTTCGTTAACACACTAGGATATTACCTAGATGTAATGTATGTAAACGGTTAGTTAACTCATTATGACATTATCTAGATGTGATGTATATAAGCGGTTAGTTAACCCACTAGGATATTACCTAGATGTAATGTATATAAACGGTTAGTTAATCCACTAGGATATTACCTAGATGTAATGTATGTAAACGGTTAGTTAATCCACTAAGATATTACCTAGATGTAATGTATGTAAACGGTTAGTTAATCCACTAGGATATTACCTAGATGTAATGTATGTAAACAGTTAGTTAATCCACTAAGATCTTACCTAGATGTAATGTATGTAAACAGTTAGTTAACTCACTAGGATATTACCTAGATGTAATGTATGTAAACGGTTAGTTAATCCACTAAGATTTTACCTAGATGTAATGTATGTAAACGATTAGTTAACCCCCTAGGATATTATCTAGATGTAATGTATATAAGCGGTTAGCTAACCCACTAGGATATTACCTAGATGTAATGTATGTAAACGGTTAGTTAATCCACTAGGATATTACCTAGGTGTAATGTATGTAAACGGTTCGTTAACACACTAGGATATTACCTAGATGTAATGTATGTAAACGGTTAGTTAACTCATTATGATATTATCTAGATGTGATGTATAAAAGCGGTTAGTTAACCCACTAGGATATTACCTAGATGTAATGTATATAAACGGTTAGTTAATCCACTAGGATATTACCTAGATGTAATGTATGTAAACAGTTAGTTAATCCACTAAGATCTTACCTAGATGTAATGTATGTAAACGGTTAGTTAACTCACGTATATATCACCTAGATGTAATGTATGTAAACGGTTAGTTAACTCACTAGGATATTACCTAGATGTAATGTATGTAAACGGTTAGTTAATCCACTAAGATTTTACCTAGATGTAATGTATGTAAACGGTTAGTTAACTCACGTATATATCACCTAGATGTAATGTATATAAACGGTTCGTTAATTTACTAGGATATTACCTAGGCGTAATGTATGTAAACGGTTAGCTAACTCACTAGGATTTTACCTAGATGCATTGTGTCTCAACAGTTAGTTAACTCATTAGGATATTATCTAGATGTAATGTATGTAAATGGTTAGCTAACTCACTATGATATTACATAGATGTAATGTATGTAAGCTGTTAGTTAACCCACTATGATATTACCTAGATGCAATGTATATAAACGGTCAGTTAACTCACTTCGATATTACCTAGATGCAATGTATATAAACCGTTGGTTAATTCACTTCGATATTACCTAAATGTAATGTATGTAAACGGTTAGTTAATCCACTAAGATTTTACGTATAGGAGAATGTCCGAGTAACTCTCCATTCCTTAAAAATAATGGAGCCGAGGCCCCGAAGGAGCCGAGTCCCATTGTTTTTAATGAATGGAGAGATACGAGGACATTCTCCAACTTAAAATCCACCCATTGTACTTTATTAATTTGATTAATTATTAATCTTGAAACAAAAAAAGTCTGTGTATAGTATCTAATGTACAAAGTATTAAATTGTTTGCCCCTTGTGGGACCTTAAAAGTACAAAGAGAACAATAACTCTCCATTCCTTAAAAATAATGGAGAGTTTTGACAATAGATTTATATCACAGGTGGATTTTAACTAAATGTAATGTATGTAAACGGTTAGTTAACCCACTAGGATATTACCTAGATGTAATGTATGTAAATGGTTAGTTGACTCACTAGGATATTACCTAGATGTAATGTATGTAAATGGTCAGTTAACCCACTAGGATATTACCTAGATGTAATGTATGTAAACGGTTGGTTAACTCACTAGGATATTACCTAGATGTAATGTATGTAAATGGTTAGTTAATCCACTAAGATCTTACCTAGATGTAATGTATGTAAATGGTTAGTTGACTCACTAGGATATTGCATATATGTAATGTATATAAACGGTTAGTTGACTCACTAGGATATTGCATATATGTAATGTATATAAACGGTTAGTTGACTCACTAGGATATTACATACATGTAATGTATATAAACGGTTAGTTGACTCACTAGGATATTACCTACATGTAATGTATATAAACGGTTAGTTGACTCACTAGGATATTACCTACATGTAATGTATATAAACGGTTAGTTGACTCACTGGGATATTCCCTAGATGCAATGTATGTAAACGATTTATTAACTCATTATGATATTATCTAGATGTAATGTATGTAAACGATTAGTTAACCCCCTAGGATATTATCTAGATGTAATGTATATAAGCGGTTAGCTAACCCACTAGGATATTACCTAGAAGTAATGTATGTAAACGGTTAGTTAATCCACTAGGATATTACCTAGGTGTAATGTATGTAAACGGTTAGTTAACTCATTATGATATTATCTAGATGTAATGTATATAAGCGGTTAGTTAACCCACTAGGATATTACCTAGATGTAATGTATATAAACGGTTAGTTAATCCACTAGGATATTACCTAGATGTAATGTATGTAAACAGTTAGTTAATCCACTAAGATCTTACCTAGATGTAATGTATGTAAACGGTTAGTTAACTCACGTATATATCACCTAGATGTAATGTATGTAAACTGTTAGTTAACTCACTAGGATATTACCTAGATGTAATGTATGTAAACGGTTAGTTAATCCACTAAGGTTTTACCTAGATGTAATGTATGTAAACGGTTAGTTAACTCACGTATATATCACCTAGATGTAATGTATATAAACGGTTCGTTAATTTACTAGGATATTACCTAGGCGTAATGTATGTAAACGGTTAGCTAACTCACTAGGATTTTACCTAGATGCATTGTGTCTAAACAGTTAGTTAACTCATTAGGATATTATCTAGATGTAATGTATGTAAATGGTTAGCTAACTCACTATGATATTACATAGATGTAATGTATGTAAGCTGTTAGTTAACCCACTAGGATATTACCTAGGTGTAATGTATGTAAACGGTTAGTTAATCCACTAGGATATTACCTAGATGTAATGTATATAAACGGTTAGTTAATCCACTAGGATATTACCTAGATGTAATGTATGTAAACGGTTAGTTAACCCACTAGGATATTACCTAGGTGTAATGTATGTAAACGGTTAGTTAACCCACTAGGATATTATCTAGATGTAATGTATATAAACGGTTAGTTAATCCACTAGGATATTACCTAGATGTAATGTATGTAAACGGTTAGTTAATCCACTAGGATATTACCTAGATGTAATGTATGTAAACAGTTAGTTAATCCACTAAGATCTTACCTAGATGTAATGTATGTAAACGGTTAGTTAACTCACGTATATATCACCTAGATGTAATGTATGTAAACGGTTAGTTAACTCACTAGGATATTACCTAGATGTAATGTATGTAAACGGTTAGTTAATCCACTAAGATTTTACCTAGATGTAATGTATGTAAACGGTTAGTTAACTCACGTATATATCACCTAGATGTAATGTATATAAACGTTCGTTAATTTACTAGGATATTACCTAGGCGTAATGTATGTAAACGGTTAGCTAACTCACTAGGATTTTACCTAGATGCATTGTGTCTAAACAGTTAGTTAACTCATTAGGATATTATCTAGATGTAATGTATGTAAATGGTTAGCTAACTCACTATGATATTACATTGATGTAATGTATGTAAGCTGTTAGTTAACCCACTATGATATTACCTAGATGTAATGTATATAAACGGTCAGTTAACTCACTTCGATATTACCTAGATGCAATGTATATAAACCGTTGGTTAATTCACTTCGATATTACCTAGATGTAATGTATGTAGACGTTTCGTTAACTCACTAGGATATTACCTAGATGTAATGTATATAAACGGTTAGTTAACTCACTAGGATATTACATAGATGTAATGTATGTAAACGGTTAGTTAATCCACTAAGATTTTACGTATAGGAGAATGTCCGAGTAACTCTCCATTCCTTAAAAATAATGGAGCCGAGGCCCCGAAGGAGCCGAGTCCCATTGTTTTTAATGAATGGAGAGATACGAGGACATTCTCCAACTTAAAATCCACCCATTGTACTTTATTAATTTGATTAATTATTAATCTTGAAACAAAAAAAGTCTGTGTATAGTATCTAATGTACAAAGTATTAAATTGTTTGCCCCTTGTGGGACCTTAAAAGTACAAAGAGAACAATAACTCTCCATTCCTTAAAAATAATGGAGAGTTTTGACAATAGATTTATATCACAGGTGGATTTTAACTAAATGTAATGTATGTAAACGGTTAGTTAACCCACTAGGATATTACCTAAATGTAATGTATGTAAATGGTTAGTTAACTCACTAGGATATTACCTAGATGTAATGTATGTAAATGGTCAGTTAACCCACTAGGATATTACCTAGATGTAATGTATGTAAATGGTCAGTTAACCCACTAGGATATTACCTAGATGTAATGTATGTAAACGGTTGGTTAACTCACTAGGATATTACCTAGATGTAATGTATGTAAACGGTTAGTTAATCCACTAAGATCTTACCTAGATGTAATGTATGTAAACGGTTAGTTGACTCACTAGGATCTTACCTAGATGTAATGTATGTAAATGGTTAGTTGACTCACTAGGATATTACCTAGATGTAATGTATATAAACGGTTGGTTAACCCACTAGGATATTACCTAGATGTACAGAATGTAAATGGTTAGTTAGCTCACTTTGATATTACCTAAATGCAATGTATGTAAGCGGTTTGTTAACTCCATTGGATACTACCTTGATGTAATGTATATAAACGGTTAGTTAACTCGATTGGATATTACTACGGATTTGTACGAAATCGGAATTTCACAAGCCATGAACCTTATTAATCGTTATCTTTAATTAGTATTTATTTCATTCTAATTTTAGCAGTGTCTGCTAAATGTTCTTACATGTATTTGTTTCGCTAAGGCGATCAGGCAAATTTGTCTTGTTTAAATTGTAAATCCAAGGTTCAACAATTTCTCCATAATTCGTAATTAAGAATTTACACTTCTCTCTGTTCTTTAGCCTCACACAAATGAAGTTGGTATTTAGAAACAATGTGTATATTCTATCTTTATCCTGCAACATTATAAATCAACAAGAAAGAACGATGTCTCAAAACCGCAAATTTATTACCGGACTTGACATCATACTAGGTAAAATAATAAGGAGACTTAGAAAAAGTAGCTGTAGACAGCGAATATGTATACAGTTAGCACATTTTGACTGGGGAATTTGCACAGATGTGCAAGGATTATATACAAGTTAAACGTAAATGTATTTGTATTGCTTGTCCTTCCGGAGCACCTGAGTTCACCCCCGGTATTTAGTGGGTTTGGTGTTGCTCGATCTTTAGTTTTCTGTGTAGTGTTATGTAGATCGTTGTTTGTCCTTTTTCTTTTGTCCATTGTGTTGTCTGTCCTTCGATTTACAATCAGTGCCTATCACTACTAACGTTTTGAGTTCGAATCCCGTATTGTCTGTTCTAACGATTTACGGATTCTGATTACCTTTGTTGTAATTTTCAAACCTTTCGTCAAGAACATTAAAGTGCCTACTCTCTATACAAAGTTGTTCCTTTGAAAATATGACAAATACAGCTGCAATTATAATAAATACGGGTAAACCCCCAAATTAATGTTTGTATGGACTAGTATGTGTAAATTGACGTTTTCTTCTTAAGTCTAATATCTAATGAATTATAGTGCCATATATTCATATATTTTTTTTCACCGACCATAGCCATATTTAACAACCTTTTAAAATTATAATTTTATTTCTCTTCTCTACTCATTTTTAATCTTCGTTTTCCTTCTATAAGGTGGTGGTCAAAACATTTGACAGATTGACTTTTAAGTTTGAATTCCTCAAATTTATGAACAGTCACATCTCAATTAAATTTTATTATTTTCATTTGTTGTGTCAATTAAAGTTTGTTTACATCAATTATCAACACAGATGATACTTTCACCTGGGTGGATTCACAGGTGTGTGATGAATGTAAATAATTAATCTAGGTGGTCCCCGTGTCAAACAATGAAGAAGTATTTAAAGAAAACGGAATAACGTTAACATATAAGTGCTGGAGATATAAAGAATCAAATCATAGCGTCAATGGTTTGCATACTGCTCTTCTGTCAGCAGAGAAAACGGGGTCATTAAATATAAATTATAATGGCTCTCTAAAAAGGGAATTTAAAATGACCTACTTCCTGTTTAGCTGACTACTGAACAGAATCGATATTTCATTGTTTAGAATATATAGAAAAGGGGAAATAGAGCGATGTCGTTTGAAATTGATATTTCATTTAACTAACATACATGTACATGTATAATTTAGATATTAAATCGACATTGTAGTGATACGGGAGTATCATGGATGGGGAACTATACTGTTCTTTTGAAAATAAACAAATTAATAAAGTGTGCAAATTATGTTGACAAATATATTAAAAGTCTCAAGTTGTTTTTCAGACATTCCGGTAACAAAATATACATTTGTATATCCAATGTTATCGAAGAATCTATAAATAACATTATTTTCATAGAATAATTTGCACAATACGAAGACCTAATTGACAGAAAAAAAACGATTTCAAACAAATCTCAGAATTTTATCTTTTATCTTAACACTACAGTGTAAAAAGTTTTAGAACATTTCAGATTATGTTCATTTTGTACTCCTATTTGAAAGGGAAAAACTAAAACTGAACTGGATTTTAAGTTGTAAGGAAACGTCCATTTAACTTTTAAAGGGTGGGGTCTATGGTTTTTTTTATATTTACATTGCCAAATTTCATAGAAATAAATCTAGCCCTGCAGTTTTCAAAAATTAATAGGCTTTTTTGTTTCGCGCGACACAAAAAAGGTTCCGGCTCGGGAGGAAAAAAAACATACCCCCCACCCCCCACCCCCCCCCCCCCCCCCCACCCCCACCCGCCTTAAAAATTAAATGGTAGGTCACTTAGTACCACACAAAAACAGGAAGCAAAAACCCGTTGCAAAAGAATTATCCTTATTATTCTGATCATCAAAGCTGAGATGTTTCATTGGTAAATCCTTTATTTTGTATTTTTGTGTCACATCAGAAACTTGTCGTAGTAATGTAATAATCTTAGGAATCTTAAGTGAGGAATAACCACTTGATTCTCTACATCTTCCACGGAAATTGAAAATCAAATAAAAGACCTAACCCCTAATTGAATTATCTTATTTTCCCTGATCTTTATCACATTTTCGCGAAAAACAAATTAGCTAGGCCAACCCTGCCTTTTTATATCTAATTCATGACAATTAAAATATATCAAGTGATCTCAAGATGGGGATGATCTGACAAGAAAAATTTGTGAAGAGTCATCGAGCAGAGCAATGTACAGCTGCGATCGCAATGGCATTGTGGGATGCATCATGGAAAATCAGCGTCTCAAACAAGCCAATTCATTACATTTGGTATGGCGATAGAAATAATCACTGTATCAACCCAGACGTAAACTATTCAATTGAGTTCTAACTGATGACACTTTAATAAAGTTATCGGATATCATTAGCGCTACAATTCTATTTGTTATGATTAATTCTAGCGCTGAAAATGAACAATCTTGTGAAAATGTTAAGAATGGGATAATGTCGTCAAAAAGACAAATTGATGGCAGTTTTCCTAAAAGACAGCTCTCAGAGAAAAAAAAATACTGTTATCAATAAGATACTTGAGCTATTTTTTTTTTTTATTTTATTCAAACGTTATTATTTCAATATGTTTAAAACATGAACAGAAGAAAGGGTCGGTACTTGAGCTATTTTTTTATTTTTTATTTTATTCAAACGTTGTTATTTCAATATGTTTAAAACATGAACAGAAGAAAGGGTCGGTACTTGAGCTATTTTTTTATTTTTTATTTTATTCAAACGTTGTTATTTCAATATGTTTAAAACATGAACAGAAGAAAGGGTCGGTACTTGAGCTATATTTTTTTTATATTCCAACGTTGTTATTTCAATATATTTAAAACATGAAGAGAAGAAAGGGTCGCTTTTTGGGTTTTTTAATTTGTAGTACATGGATACAAAGTATGTCTGTGCTATCTTGTTTTGTACGCTTAGTAACAAATGGAAGATTACAAATCTCTTGAAAATAACATTACAAAATACAATATTGCTTTCTGGCATTGCTTAACATTTTGATTAAAAAGGTATGTAAACCTCATGCCTCCACAAGGAAAATGTACAACAACTATAGTGCTGTAAAGTGAGTGATTGTTGTTTAACGCCAAATGAGCAATTTGTTTAGCTAAATCACAGCGATAACAAGTTACATTCAATTTGATGAAGATGATGTCCACTATGTACTAGATCAACATGGCTGATGGGATATTTATAGTACTTGCTCAATGAAACAAAAACTTTCTGGTTTGACCCGACCGGGTCTAGACCGACGATCTACATCAGTCGAGGTGAACACGTTAACCATTACACCAACTGTGTAGTAAAAAGAATGCCGTAAATGCACATTGCAATCGGTTATATTTGACTAGTATGTTGTAGCTTTGAGACAATGTTTAAGGTCGTTGAATTTTAATCATAATTCTAATACCATTTTCGATTCCATGCCCATCTCAAAGTTTCCAGACACTTATTCAAGGTCGAGAGGAGTTGGCTTGCAATGACTTATAGCCACACACGATAAGCTAGAATCTTGCTGAAAGTGGACACTAATGACAAAAATCACAGAGTAAGAGAAAGCAGGTAATAATGTATACGCCACCAGCAATGGTATCGCATATATGTACATACAATGTATATACTAATTTAATTATATGTTGTATAATACGAGACAATCGTTGATGTAAGTACTAGTATATGGTAAAATTGGATTGTTTGTATACTATGTACATTTTGTATTTAAATCATAATTGTCATATTTGTCTTTCACATGTGAAATGGTGTACCCGTTATCTGTTTGTGCAGTAAAGCCTATCCATTAGCATCCATCATCATTATGTCATTGTGTCTCCTATGGTTGATTGATTTAGTGATTGGTTGAATGTTGTTTAGAGACACATTAGTTGTATTATGGCGTGAACAAATTTTATAAATTTATTTCTTCAACTACAAGACCCTTAAAAATAAGACATATTTGTGTATAAAACAATCAGGTTGTATGTACAAATAACAAGATTTGTTTATATTTTATAATATAAATTAATTTCCTTTAAGAAATTCAAAATAGTTTCGCCTGCGATGTTTGTAAACAAATCAGAAACTTGTTTGACTTTGTCGATGAAAATATGATATGTGCAACATATAGCAGCCATTTCGATATAAACCCGCTTAAGTTTGCATGTAATCAATAATAATAGTATTACATACACTGTATTTACTACTAGCAAAAACATAATACTTATCTCAAACATGCGGTGACAGCATCTAGGAAGATAGAAAAGTTTGTCGATATCAAATGGATAACCCGAACCCGCTAATCGAAGGGCAGACAATACAATGACCATAAGAGAAACAAGAGGAACCGTTAACTATAATCCACAAAACACAACTCATAAAACTAAAGAATGAACATCACGCTAATGTTGAGTAAATGTCATATATTGCTGTATTATAATTATCTATTGTGTTCCTTTTATGATAATTTTTAACTTTATTTTATTGCGAAATGTCGATATATATTACCTATTTTGGGGACACTATTTATTGTAAAGAAATCGGATCAGATTTTTAGACCAATCAAAAACTGCTTGATGAGAAATATTAGTATTCAATTCAGTAGTAAAATAAGACATAAAGTTATGAAATCATTTAATTCATTAACACTACATTTCACATATAATCAATTACCAGGATTACTACTAATGGGGTTGTTAGAATGCACTCATCGGTGGTGTAATGGTTAGCGTGCTCGCCTCGAGTGCAAAATATCGTTTGTTCGAGCGCCGATCGGGTCAAACCAAAAACCATAAAATTGGTATTTGTTGCTTCTCCACTAAGAACGCAGCATCAAGGAGAAAGAGCAAAGACTGGTTAGCTCGGAATCAGGATAATGTGTTTTAGTGGGGCGACATGTCTATTTGCGAACTGATGTTTCAGTGAGCTAGCACTATAAAAATCCAACTAAGCGTGTTGGTCTAGTATAAAGAGGGCCTCATCATCATCTTAGTGAAAATTAATTTGTTCTCGCCATGATATGGCTGAAAAATTGCTGAGTTGGCGCTAAGCAATAATAATGTTTATCACTTAGGATAAACAGGTTTAATGAAAGCGACATAACCCGGAAAAAAGTCCGAGCAGTTCCGTCGCACTGTAACCTTTTTATGTGTGTACGTAATAACTTCCGTTGTATCAGTTTTATGCTAGCCGTCAGACATCACACGTTTTGAAAAAAAAATTTTGAAAATCCATTGCCACCTGGTCATCTATAGTCATGAGACCACAAAAACGACGTCGAAATCCTTCAAGCAAAGCTTCAATATCTACAGCAAGCACACCAAAGAAGGCGAAATCGTCAAAAAGGCCAGAAAAACCAAGTGAGACAGGCCATGCCGTGCCGCAGCATGATGTCGTCCCAAGGAATACCTTCCAGCGGGTAGAGGATGAACCATCAACCCATAGAACTTTACAAACGGGTAATCCCCACCAGAGTAATGGTTCCAGTGGAGGGAACGATCAACAATCGGGCCCGATTATGGAGGTACAGATAGGACCACGTGGCCCAGTGACCCACCCGGTTGTCCCGGCAACAGATAAGAGACCACCACCTATAAATCATGGATCCAATTATCAACAAAATTATCCATATAAAAAACCAGACGCCATGGAAAACATGTACAACCGTACGAAGCCCGTACAACAGAGACAAACTCGCATACAAAACTCTATTTAAAGACGGATCGGTGTCCTTTTCAGCGTCATTCGACCCGGACGACCCAACGTTAACAGATCGCTACCCTGATTATACATCTGAAACAGACCCTGGTGAAAGACCACCAACACCCACACAACAACGGGAAAAAAACAGCATGCGAAAGGCAAGCAAGAAAAAGAAAATTATGTCTGCAATACCTTAATAGGTGAGCCGGACGTTAAACCCTCACACTACTACTACTACTACAACAGAATGTGAACCCGGGTATGTTTTACAGTTCAGATAGATCAAGCGATAATGTTATGGGAAATCTGGGGTCAATAGGTGGGGTTCAGGTGTGTGAAAGTCCTGCTAGTCAGCCCAGTATGTTTGATTCCGTAAGCGCTCACATACCTTTAAAGATCAAAGAAAAGGTGTGGGCCGGGGAGTACATAGACATGAGTCTTATGCTAAAATCTGGTAAAGATTTGGTGTATGATTCGCAGTTGAATGGTGAGCTAGCAGTTAAGGGGGTCAACTAACTGTTCTTCAACAGAAGCATAACCAAATAAAAAATATTCACACCTGGACCTCAGCTTTTATCAATTTCATGAGTATTATGCTCGAGAAATGGCCAGACAAGGCACAAGTATATCTTAAATATATGCATGTTGTTAGATTGGCGGCTTCGAGGGTGTCAAACTTGGGATGGGTTTCGTATGACGAACAATTTCGTCTACGGAAGGCCAGGGTTCCACAGTCATCGTGGGCCGATGTTGATGTAGAACTGTGGCTACTATATGTATCTGCCCCAGACAGCCCTTTCTTAACGGAGTGGGACAAAAACGAGCACAGGGATTTCAGCTCGGACATGTCCAAAAAGGGCATCCGTACTTGCTGGGGCTATAACAAAGGGCGTTGTACTTATGGGAATAATTGCAGGTTCATTCACAAATGCTCCGAGTGCTACGGAAACCACCCACTCTCGGCTTGTAGTAAATCATAATTCACTTTCTTGCAATTTTCAGTTATATACGTTGGGTCATTCGCCCATTTGTGTTAATGAGGTGGAAAAATCGCTGGAAAATTATCCATATAAAGACATTGCTTGTGAATTGAAAAAAGGTTTAACATTTGGCTTTCCGTCAAATTATTCAGGACCGAGATCGCCGATAACCTCAAAGAATTTGAAAAGTGTTGCTGACATGCCAGAGCTTACCAAACAAAAAATTCAAAAGAATTAACAATGGGAAGAATTGCCGGGCCATTTTCAGTCCCCCCTTTTCCAACTTTACGTGTTTCTCGGTCTATTTATTTTTGCATGTAAAGTTGTTGCCCTGGGTAGGGCATTTAGTCGGCGCCTTATAAATGCTACATGTAAGGTAACTAAACCTCACCACAGAATTAGGGTATCGCAAGAGATGCGAGAAGATCTGAAAGTTTGGTTATCCTTTTTATCGGATTACAATGGAAGTACAGTTATGCTAGATAGTGGTGCACCGATCGTCGGAAACATCGACTGGTCAGTCGGACGTCATCATGCGATCCGATGATCGATTATTATACCTTGTGGTCCATTCTGATTCCTAGTGCCTAAAATATATAGGCTACACTTTATTCTGTTTTTTTTTTTTTTTTTTTTTTTTTTCTCTCTCTCATACTGACAAACATCTTGCAGTTTTGTCCCAGCGTACTTTTGACACTCAGTCAATACACACATTTGGTCTAGTCTATTATTTATCTACTGCCCGGAATGGTCCTTTTTATATCAGGTGTTACACATATGGAAACCAATATTTTTATTTTGTTCCAAGTTAATGTTTACAAACGGAAAAATTGTAGTTTGTAAATATACCATACGATTTTATTCAGGCCTTTGCTTTTGTCAAACACATATTTGGACTAGTATATTTTTATTTTATTTTTTTCTACTGCCCAGAATAGTCCATTGGATGTCAGGTGTTACACGTGTGGAAAACGATCTTTTGTTTTGTTAATTAAAAATTATAGTTTGTAAAAATACGATACGGTTTTGTTCAAATCATTTCTTTTGTCCAACATACTCTTGAAATAAAGACTATCTGAGTAATTATAGTCGGTAAATACATTTAGTAGGTAATTGTTACTGATGATCGATCATCGGTCGGTGTTGGTATAACGATCATCGATTTTGGGAATGTGACCGATTCCCATCGCTAATGCTAGATAATGTGTGGACTTCTAATGAGACAATTTCTTTGTTTACGAATAGCGCCGCGGGAGAGATAAAGGGTTCGGCATTTATTTTCAGGGTAGATGGGCTCAAGGTTGTTGGCCAAAAGAATGGGCGGACAATGGGATCCTTGCTGATATTACGTTTTAGAATTATTTCCAGTTGTCATTTCGGTGCACATTTGGGGAATACATTTAAAAAATAAACAAATTATTTTTAATGTTGATAATCAAGCAGTGGTAGCTATTATTAACAAAAAGCCTTCAAAATCCAACAGAGTTATGACCCTTGTCAAATCTTGTTTTACTGTCCTTACAATATAATATCATGTTAAAATAAAGCAATGGAAAAAGCTCGGAAACGAGTAAACCTTGCAGTCAAAAAATATTCGTCTTGGGCGTTGGAGGATACGTCATAAAGCATAATAATATGAGAGCCAGGGATATTAATCTTTTTAGAAATGAAGGGGTATGCACCTATCTGATATTGGAATCAATGTGTACTTGAACACAATACAAGGGGCTCTAGAAAGTTTCTTATCCTCCAACGGTCCAAGAATTTTCCCACTTCAGTATCAGAACTTAGACGTTTTTTGTTTTTTTTCC
This sequence comes from Bathymodiolus brooksi, assembly GCA_963680875.1. Taxonomy (NCBI): domain Eukaryota; kingdom Metazoa; phylum Mollusca; class Bivalvia; order Mytilida; family Modiolidae; genus Bathymodiolus; species Bathymodiolus brooksi. The sequence goes on from OY804577.1 coordinate 115,656,575, forward strand.
TTGTCCATTTCAGAAGTATTTGTGGGGGTGGGGGGGTCTTTTGGCGGTGAGCGGGTTTAGACCCACTCATCTGGCGGGATCTGACAAGACGACTGTTGGTCATAATCCTACAATTGTACGTGAGCTCATATTTTGGTATACTTTCTTGTGGTACCACAAGTAGGTAAGGTGTATATATAATTTAGTCAATTGGCATTCTCACGTTTACCGGAGAGGCCAGTTCCTGAACTGGTACCAGTTTGGAACTCAGGTTGGACTCCTTTGAAAAAACCAGGGAGTAGGTTGTAAATGTGTGCTTCGTATCGGGGTTTATGACCTTCTTTAACTCTCTACTAAGGTGACGTGGAGGTTTTTAGCATTCATTGGTACCAGTGAGGCACAGGCTTGCCCAAACGATTACTGGCGGTCTGTTCGTCTTGTCAGATCCAGTCTTTGTTATTTTAACTGTGGCCGTATTATCCACTTAAATGTTTGTTTCATCTATATCTCTGCGTGAATTATACTAGTAATTAATTAGACATGAAGTGATTTCGTAATCCCGTCCGTCCGTCTGTCCGTCTCTTGTTACAAGTCTTTCATTAATAATGTTTATCACTTAGGATAAACAGGTTTAATGAAAGCGACATAACCCGGAAAAAAGTCCGAGCAGTTCCGTCGCACTGTAACCTTTTTATGTGTGTACGTAATAACTTCCGTTGTATCAGTTTTATGCTAGCCGTCAGACATCACACGTTTTTGAACCCACCCACCCTCTCCCTAAATTGCTAGATAGAATGATTCTGCTGCTCTTTGTTATATTTTTCAGGATTTGTACTATTACTTGCCTGGAGCTGCAATTGAGATATCAGATGTGAAGTGTACAGACTTGATATACATCCGGACAGTGTACAGTATTTTTGTGAATAGTTTCCGTGATTTAAGAATTTATAAAAAAAAAAAAAAAAAAAAAAAAAAAAAAAAAAAAAAAAAAAAAATTGCGAGTTGATGTGGGAGTTTCAGAAACTGTAACTAAGCACTGTTTAATTACTTATAATGTTTGATTTGTTTTAATATGTAACTGTATTTTATAAATGTACTTACTTTTATAAAATGTGTCACAGTTCAATAGGGGCGGGATCTGACAAGACGACTGTTGGTCATAATCCTACAATTGTACGCGAGCTCATATTTTGGTATACTTTCTTGTGGTACCACAAGTAGGTAAGGTGTATATATAATTTAGTCAATTGGCATTCTCACGTTTACCGGAGAGGCCAGTTCCTGAACTGGTACCAGTTTGGAACTCAGGTTGGACTCCTTTGAAAAAACCAGGGAGTAGGTTGTAAATGTGTGCTTCGTATCGGGGTTTATGACCTTCTTTAACTCTCTACTAAGGTGACGTGGAGGTTTTTAGCATTCATTGGTACCAGTGAGGCACAGGCTTGCCCAAACGATTACTGGCGGTCTGTTCGTCTTGTCAGATCCAGTCTTTGTTATTTTAACTGTGGCCGTATTATCCACTTAAATGTTTGTTTCATCTATATCTCTGCGTGAATTATACTAGTAATTAATTAGACATGAAGTGATTTCGTAATCCCGTCCGTCCGTCTGTCCGTCTCTTGTTACAAGTCTTTCATTAATCACTCACTCAGTTTAATATCAAAACAACTGTCGTACGAAACATAAATATAATTTGCAAACACAAACAAAAAATAAAAGTTGAAACAGGAAGGAGATATCAGAACTATATATTATAGTTAATAACACAGTTCATATGTGTCCCCGCTCGTTAAATATTTGGCATCACTTTTCCTTGAAATCAAGCAATAAAATGAAAACCAAAAAATAGCACACCGTCGGAACAGTTCTAAAATATAAATATACCACACCGTCGGAACAGTTCCAAAGTCGAATCGAAAATTCGTAGAGATAGATGCAAAATTGATACATTAAACACATAAACTCCTTTTCCTGGCTTGGAACATGTACTTGAATAAAAGTGGCAGGGATAAACTAGCTTTATTATTATTTATTATTTACTTGAAGTGAACTAATATGAGAGTTCCACCACTAAGCAGCGATGAAAAAATTATTGGTGTAAATGTTAATCACAAAACAAAATAATAATTATTCTTACATTGACCCTTATAATAAATACATAGAAACGAATCATCGTCATATAATAATCCGTCAAGTCGTTTTATTTTTAAAAGAAGTAAAAATTAAAAAGTAAAAAATGTAAATCATATTAAGGTTAAAAATATATCAACAATCCACAAAAGTGATTAAAAATTTCTAATTCATCTAAAAATGAAACATAAAATTTTAATTATACACTTAATTAAATGTAGACAATTATCAACAAAGGGTAACCCATGAAGACATTTCAGCTTATTTCCAATAGGATCTTTTATAAATAATTACTTAAGGTCAATAATCAAAAAGTGCAGAGAATTTAATATAATGTTGCAAATATTGCTTGTTGTATTCGCTGTAACATTCCTAAAACCCGATACAAAGGTCAAGTACATGTTTCATAGCATGCTGTTTGTTTTATTCATTCTTATAAATAATATTATGCTTTCTGTCCTGTTTCCATATTTCTCGTTCTGTTCTGTATGTATCCGTGTTATGTATATGTAATACATTTGATATATTATTTGTTCATGGAGAATATTTTTTTTTCTGGACAAAGATAAAGATAAGATTGCATCATCAGTGAAAATAAGCTACCAAAAATATCAAAAGTTGATTACAAGTTTTTAATATTTGGCCTTGAGTTTCAATGTGGACAATTTAGTGGTCATGTCTGACGTTCTAGATGTTTCTACATACCTGTGTAAGTGCGAGTCAGTCAGAAATTTGGTATTTATAAAATAACTGAAATTTAGAACATTAGTTTCTGGATATATTTACTTCACTGAAGTCACGTCATTTTAACTATATACAATTACATTGGACAACAAGGAAACTTTGTGGATTGGAACCAAGGGATGTTATTATTCAATAGGAATTCAATTTCATAGAAAAGAAATCTAACTACTTCCGGAAATGAACATGTTGTAGGACAAGATCAAACTAAACTAGTAATGGCCAAAGTGGAGACTATTTTGAAATTTTTTCAAAACCCACAGGTAAAAAGGAGTTAATGCGATTTCTGGGTACGACAGGTTACTATGGAAAATTATATCAAATCATTGCTATTTATCTTACTACTTTATTAAGAAAAGTTGTTAAATTTTCTTGGGTAGAATCATCTCAATATGCATTTGACGAAATTTAGACTATACTAATAAATCATTCTATTTTGACAGCTCCGGACTTCTATAAATAATTTAAACTAACGGTATATGCTAGTGATATATGTGTTGGTGCAGTTTTAATCCAAGAAGATAAAGATACAAATAGATCTGCAGATTTTTTATTTTTCTAAAAAGCTTGACAAGCATCGTAAAAATTATTTCACAATTGAAAAAAAATGTCTTGCCTTGCTGATGTCTCTGAAACATGTTGATGTATCATTCATTAGTAGTGCTTACTGATCACAATCCCCTCACATTTATTAACAAAATGCAAAATCAAAATCAAAGATTAACAAGATGGGGATTAATGTTGCAAGAATACAATCTGATTATCAAACATATCCAAGACAAAGATAATGCCATAGCTGATGCTTTGTCTAGGGTTGGATAAGATTTTTATGGATTTTATACAGAGATTTATTATAAAAATCATGTGTCAAAACTTTTTCTTCAAGATGAGAGATATTATGTATATGCAATAAATTTGATGTATTATTTGTTCATGGAGAATATTGTTGTTGTCAAAGGTAAAGATGATATTGAATTATCTGTAAAAATAATTCAATCGCCAATGGCTGGACACTTGGGAGCTAACGAAACCTACAATAGGATATTGACCCCTTTCTACCGGCCTAAGTAGACGGTATACAGCCGAATACTGCAGAATTGGTCTCACCTACCAAGTTGTGAGGAAACCTTATCAAAATATTCCTGTAGCTCCAACCCATTCCAGCATTTGAAGAGCCTTTCAGTTGGGTTATTGTTGACTGTGGGGGGCCAGTATTTAAGACTAAATCAGGAAGTCAATATCTCTTTACTATAATGTGTGCTTTCATCCTTTTTCCTGAAGACATTACAGTTAGCATGGTTAAAGCTTAAACTATAATTAAGGCCGTAACTATTTTTTTTTTCCTTTTGTGGGTTTTCCTACAACAATTCATTCAGATTAGGGATCCAATTTTATGTCTCATTTATTTCAACAAGTTATGCACGAATTAAATATAAAAAAAAGTAAAGTTCGGTGCATATCACCCTCAATTTCAAAGAGATCTGGAAAGATTTCACCAAACCTTAAAAAATATGATGATGATATTTTGTTTAGATAGTCAAACAGATTGGAGTGCCGGGTTCCTCATACTACTGCTAATCCTTTAGAACACTCTGTGAGAGGCCCTTTAATGCTTATAAAGAAAAATGACTGTATGCAAATACTGATATTAGTATTTTAGATTATATGCCAGGTTTATAAGCATGAACTTACAAGAGCATGTGAAATTGCACATGAAAATTTGATACAAAGCCAAGTTAAAATGAAACAGTGGTATGATAAGGATGTCAGGATAAGAGGATTTAAACCAGGCGAGAAAGTACTTGTATCACTGTCTGGTCATCCATTACAAGCCATTCATGGGAAGAATCATGTCAATTTGCTTTTGACAAAATTAAGGCTATTCCTATAAATAATCCTGGAGTAGGAACTGCTTACCCTTCCGGAGCACCCGGGTTTACCACCGGTTTTAGCGGGGTTCGTGTTACTCGATCTTTAGTTTTATTTTTATGCTTTGTAGATCGTTGTTTGTCCTCTTTTCTTTTAGCCATCGCGTCTGTTGCCTGTTCTTCGATTTACGGATTGTGATTACACATTTGATATCTTCAAACTATTCTTGATATCCCCAGAGTTCTCCAAAGAACTTAGACTAGCGATAGATGCTAGTGATGTATGTGTTGGTTTAAAAGAAAAATATAAAATAGATCTGCCGATGTTCTATTTTTCTAAAAAAAAAAAAAAAAAAATAGAAAAAAAAAAAAAAAAAAAAAAAGCTTGACAAACATCAGAAAAATAATTCCACACATAAAAAAGAATGTCTTATTGTGTTATCTTTGTAAGAATGTCTTATTGTGTTATCTTTGTAAGAATGTCTTATTGTGTTATCTTTGTAAGAATGTCTTATTGTGTTATCTTTGTAAGAATGTCTTATTGTGTTATCTTTGTTATATTTTGACGTTGATGTATATTTTACATTTCATCCATTAGTAGTGTTTACTGATCACAATCCCCTCACATTTATAAACAAAATGTAAATTAAAAATCAAAGATTAACGAGATGAGGATTGATGTTACAAGAATACAATCTGATTATTTATTAAGAATAAAGACATAGCTGACGCCTAGATTTAGATAAGATTCTATTGAATTTATATAGAGATTTATTGTTTTTTTAAATTATACAAACTTTTTTCTTCAAGGGGGAGGGGGGATGTTATGTATATATAATAAATGTTATGTATTATTTGTTCATGGAGAATATTTTTGTTGACAAAGATAAGATTAGATTGCATCATCTGTGAAGACAAGTTGCCAAAAACAGAACACGTTGTTTACAAGTATTTTTTTATATTTGACCTTGAGTTTTAATATGGACAAATAATGAGAGGTTTCTACATACCTATATAAGGGCGAACGAATTTATAAAACAGCTGGAATTATGCTTACTTCAGTGATGTCACGTGCCTTGAACTATAAAGAATTCCAACGGCAATAAGGAAATTTGTGGATTGGAATCAAAGTATATCATAATTCAATTTCATATATAGGAAGGGAATCTAACTATTTCCGGAAAAGAAAAGGACATTTATTGCAGAAGATTTAACTGTGAACATTATGGCCAGTTGTAGACTTTATAAATTTCATTCTGTAATTGTATATTATCCTCATTTTTTTGTTTGTTATTTTATCAAAGTAGAACAACTTAATTGATTGGTTGTTTCTTTCTGTTACTAGAATATTCTACGCAAAACATTATGTAACAATACGTCCAAGCTTTTTTATTTCGTTTTAATTTTTGTTCGAGGTGGTGATGTTCTATAGAAATAAAAGTGTCCGAATTAAAATTATGTATGTCACTTCTTGAGGCTTTGCGTTATAATTAAATGTTCAACGTTTGGGAAGATTCGAAGGCATGAACCCATTACAGTAGAATTTTACAAAGCATCTTATTATATTTACAATCGTATGTCTTTTTCTTAAACACCTTGTTATTTATTGCTCTATATTAAATATTATTATTTATTTCAATGTTCATCTATATCAGTTTGTATTAAAAATGATACATTCTATAGACAACAACAAAGCCAACGAGAATCAATGCTTAAAGTGAACATGAACTTTTATTTCCTGACGAGACTGTGAAAAGCTTGAACGTAGACGTATAATGCAATATATAATGCTCGTTGAACTATGGCTATAAAAAACAATTAAACTACACATAAGAGCGGAATTATTTGACAAAACATTATCGAGTAATATTCGTTGGTCCAATGTGTGCTTAATGAACTACAGCTGTGTGGTTGTAGGAGAACCACAAAGATATAAAAATCGAAATTTAAGAACCTTAATTGTTTTTTTTTCATCATCTCGGAGTCACCTTGGATAATTATTCTTGGAAAGAGGTTTTAGTGAGGCAGTTTAAATTTGGACTCTTTTTTCGAGAAACGACATTAATTTATGTGTATTATCCTAAATTAATGTTCAAAATTAGATTCACAGTAGATTTTAAAATACATCACATCTAAATACACGTTAGAGAAAACCAAAGGGGAATCAATAATGGATAATCCAGAGAACCTGATAACATTGGGTACACAAGACACAAGACAAAGACAAACAAAACAAAAAACACAACACAATATGTGTTGGACACCACTATAAACACAATTACATCACGAGGATTTTGAAGAAATAGATAATCGTTTTGTAATGGACAATGAAATTAAAATAAAACCAATACATTTGATAACACGACAATATGAAAAACTAACAAGTGTTCTACTGTACAACATTGTATGTAAATTTGATAAAAAATGGAAAAATAAATGTTATTTTGTAAATATAAATAACAGTCTATAAAGATACATACATGGTTTATTAAATATATTTTTTTATTGAAATTTACAGTTCTTAAATCATGTAAGTATTATTAAAACTAAGGTTCTCCTTACTCAAGCAAATGTGATCTTAGCCGATGTTGGCTATCCTGTTTTGGCTTACTCAAGCATATGTGATCTTAGCCGATGTTGGCTATCCTGTTTTAGCTTACTCAAGCATATGTGATCTTAGCAGATGTTGGCTATCCTGTTTTGGCTTACTCAAGCATATGTGATCTTAGCCGATGTTGGCTATCCTGTTTTGGCTTACTCAAGCATATGTGATCTTAGCCGATGTTGGCTATCCTGTTTTGGCTTACTCAAGCATATGTGATCTTAGCCGATGTTGGCTATCCTGTTTTGGCTTACTCAAGCATATGTGATCTTAGCCGATGTTGGCTATCCTGTTTTGGCTTACTCAAGCATATGTGATCTTAGCCGATGTTGGCTATCCTGTTTTGGCTTACTCAAGCATATGTGATCTTAGCCGATGTTGGCTATCCTGTTTTGGCTTACTCAAGCATATGTGATCTTAGCCGATGTTGGCTATCCTGTTTTGACTAAGATTGTCCTTACTCAAGTATATGTGATCTTAGCCGATGTTGGCTATCCTGTTTTGGCCCTTTGGTGTTCTTGTTTCCAAAGGCTTTAAATTATTTGGCTTTCAGATATTTGGCTTTGAGCGTACTTGATGAAGGTTATTCCAGAAACGCGTCGTGTGCACTAAATTTGATATATACGAATTTTTTTATATAGCAAAAACAACTTGGACTTTGAAATGATTTCAAGTATATTGGTAAGTTGAAAGCCGCATAGTTGTCAGAAAAGATGGCAGTAGATATCCCTTTATATTATATACATGTATATATTTTTTAATGTTGTAATATATAATATAAACATTTAACTATGTGAGAAATTGCTTTAGTTATTATTTAATGCATATGAAATATAATTAATTTAAATTGAAAATAGTGTGCATTTACAGCATACATTTCCATTTGATTCTACCTTATTAACTAGTTGAATAAAAATTACATGCGTTTCTATTGTATTTTCTTTTTTCTTTTTTTTTCAATAGCATGCAATGTAAGGAATATACATGACCAACATCATTTCTGTAGAGTTTGTTTTAATAGGTAAATTCAATACTGCCCTATCACTAAAATGTCGAATTCACAAGCATTTAAAAATATCTGAATGTAACACTGATACCAAAAAATATATAATTGAATGGAGAGATATTTTTGTAATATTCATCTATTAAAAAAAACACCAGAAAAGAGAGAGAAAAAATACTAACCAGACATTAAGTCAACGAATCATACCATATACGTTGTAAATTAATAATGTTATGCTAAGTTCTTAGTCTACATGAAACTGTTTAATATTGCAATAATTGCAAAGATAGATTTGTAAAACAACCATACCAAGAAACAAATAGCTATATACGTGATTAAGAAATATATTTCTAGTCTACATATGTTTTTGGTAATTAATATAAATTGCGTTTATTGAAACCAAATTCATAATGAACGTTTCGGATAAATATAAGCCATATATAATAAAATGGAACGTTCATGTTTTGTTTGAAATCCTTTTGTTTTTTAAATATTTATTTTTTTAAATGACAGGGGATCAATTTTTTTAAAACAATTCAACGATTTGTAGAATGCGATGCACACTATAGATATATATATATAGCTTTTGAATTATCACTGAATTTATATCAAATGTGAAAATACATGTAAAAAACTAAATATTTCCACAAAATTTGCGTTTTATTCTGTCTTTCCCAGAAGGAAGATGGTTTATTTCGTCATAATATAATATAATGTATTGTTTTCTAATCTACGAAAATGTTAATTAAATATTTTTAGACATATTATTTAACATAAAAAAAAATAAAAAAAAACAAAAAAATTAAAATATTTTAAATAGTACTTACTGCTACTGTCTTCCCCGGGGGAAAGGCTTCTTTGTCTTGTGAGTTCCATGTTCCTTCTGTCTGTCCCTTGATAGAAGAATCTCTCCCTTGTGATCAACCACACTATTTATTGTCCATTACAGAATCAAACCACCAGTAACTTTTTGTGGTTAGTAATCAATTCAATATGTTTCTATTGTAATAGCATGGCTGAGTGTCGTCCCCAGCTCGATATTTAATATGTTGGCCAATTGTATGATGCAAATGGGAGGGATTTACTTCTAATGAATATTAACTAAGTCTATTTTGCAACATATTTTATGCTATGCTATTTTCTGTAATCGAATACAATTATTTTTTTGTATTTTGTTACGAACTGAATTGGCTGCGAGATGTTCTATGGAGATTTTATTTTTAATAAAAATAAAATGTTTGTTTTCTTGTTTTAAAAAATTTATCAGATACATGAATTTTTATAATACATATTGTAATAATATCAGGAACTGTTTACTATGACAGTGTGTATATCTTGGATATTAAACAAAAATAGTTTTGGACATATAAAGACACACATTTGCATAAAATCATTTAGAGTACTGCTCATAAAATTTATGTAACAAAATTCAATGTATTTGGTATTAAATATAGGCTTTCCAATCTTCTGACTTTTAGTGGACCTGATGAAGGTTGTTCCATAAATGCGTCGTGCCCACTAAATTAGATATCTACGTTTCTATTTTATCTTATTCGTCTCCTATATATTTTAGTTTTTTTCTTTACTATTTTTGTTGTTCTTAATTTGTTTCTCGTATGTCTATTTACTGCTCCGACAGTTCCACCGTCGATACCACGTATGTCTATTTACTGCTCCGACAGTTCCACCGTCGATACCACGTATGTCTATTTACTGCTCCGACAGTTCCACCGTCGATACCACGTATGTCTATTTACTGCTCCGACAGTTCCACCGTCGATACCACGTATGTCTATTTACTGCTCCGACAGTTCCACCGTCGATACCACGTATGTCTATTTACTGCTCCGACAGTTCCACCGTCGATACCACGTATGTCTATTTACTGCTCCGACAGTTCCACCGTCGATACCACGTATGTCTATTTACTGCTCCGACAGTTCCACCGTCGATACCACGTATGTCTATTTACTGCTCCGACAGTTCCACCGTCGATACCACGTATGTCTATTTACTGCTCCGACAGTTCCACCGTCGATACCACGTATGTCTATTTACTGCTCCGACAGTTCCACCGTCGATACCACGTATGTCTATTTACTGCTCCGACAGTTCCACCGTCGATACCACGTATGTCTATTTACTGCTCCGACAGTTCCACCGTCGATACCACGTATGTCTATTTACTGCTCCGACAGTTCCACCGTCGATACCACGTATGTCTATTTACTGCTCCGACAGTTCCACCGTCGATACCACGTATGTCTATTTACTTCTCCGACAGTTCCACCGCTGATACCAGTGAGGCAATATGCTTGATACCGCTCTTTATGTATGAAATTTAAAATCATAAAACATATGTGCTTATTATTATTATTATTATAATTATAATAATACCTCAAAGTTTCATGAATCGCTCACACCAAACAACTGCTAAAAAAATCATAGTACATAAAAAATGTTGAAAACCATATGTGAAAAGGGTAAATGAACTAGTATTAGAAGTAACATGTGTTTTCCTTTCTTTTCTAGAAAGAAGTTTATCCCATAATTCCACGTGTTTATTTTTGCCTAAATCTACTTCCGTTTTCGCAGTGTTTTTTTTTAATTCACTCTTCTCTATTCTACATTTTAACATTATCCTTCGGTTATATCGGTTAGTATTGTTCATTTGTTTTAAACACCCTTGGACAGTGAATAAATGAAAAACATATCTAAGACACCATTATATGGTAATATGGAACAGATAACACATCTGTCAGTAATGTTTACAATATATACGATTTTGGTAATCAGTAAAAACAACTACAGTATATCCTGACAAACAATTATACATTACAATTTTAGTGGAAAATTATAAAAAATAAAAATATTATTTAAATATAATAGACGGTGAGATTATTAACTGGTTTAACCCTGCCATATGTGTGTGCTTGTCCCAAGTCATAATCTGGATTTCCAACACCGTATGTAATGATCTTTCTTGTGTTCAATGACTTGAGATGTGAGGATATTGTTCTTTTTGTTGATATTGGTGGAATAGGTGGGCCATCACTTTCTTTTCATAATTAAAATTCAGTCAGTCCATATACTGTAGTTGAGATAAACTGATGACAAATGATAGTGTATGGGTGATAATTAACTGTGAAGTTTTATTCATATATCTTGTTGATCTACCTACCACTTACAACCATCATAATACACAGTTATGATCCTCTTTTGCGATAGACATTAATATTTATCAACCACCTAAGAGGGGCTGTTTTTTCGAAAGCTTGACCGAGGGAAAACAACTTGTCAAAGGTTGACAAATCTGAATGTCTAACCTCAGATGAGCGTCATGATTGTTGAATTATGTTTTATCCACAGTAGTAACAAATATATTTTATGATATAACCCATTTTCTAAAGAAGAAAAAAACAGCATCCAAAGAGGCCAAAGCCCATTTCTTCTCGTATCGCATAGGCGAATGTCACGACCTGCAAAAACAAATATCCGTCTGACTAACACTTACTCAATTATTTTAAAATGGGAGGCTAATAATATAACAATGTTTATTTTTCATCTAATGCTTTGGCAATGTTCTTATCATTGCACTGTAAGATTTTCAAATTTACCTACGGTGACTCCTGGGTAGACGAGTTATGTTGTTGTCTCCCTTGCGGGAAAGGTAAAATGCATGCCTACTGCAATCGTAATTTTTTGGTAAAAACAATTAGTTTGTTTTCAATCACGTGACAGATTTCATCCAATGATGACATATATGAGAAAAAATCAAAGCATGTTCAAAAAGACGAACGGAAAAATAAAGATTCACAATACACTATGCAGAAAACTAAAGATTGCCATACACCTACCCCACTAAAAATCGGGATGAACACAGGTATTCCAAAATGGTGAGCAGCTCCTGTACCATGAATAAGACAAGTACGGAACATATCCGTGGTCATCTGTGTCATAAATCATGTTTGAGGTTTATAAACATCTGCCACTAAGGTACAAACCACTTACCTTTTAATGGGGGGGCTATGTTTTCCAATGTATCATGAGTGGGGTGTAAATTACCATAGACCTATTACATTTCACAAGGTCAAGCTTAATGTCTAGAACATTTATCAATGATCATGGATGTTCATTGTCTATTACATTTTACAGTCATCATATTAACGATCTATAACATCACACATTAATTCATACTTAAGATTTAATACATCACACATCGATCATATTTAAGATGTGTACCATTTCACAATAATCATGTTTAATGTTTTTTTAATCATACAATATTCATGTTAAAGGTCAATTACATTTTACTATTATCATTTGTTTAAGTTATAGTACATTACACAATGATCATGTTGAAGACCTTTAACATTTCAAAGTTATCGCAGTTTTCACAGGTCAACAACATTTCACAATGGATCATGATTTCACAATAATCATATTTAAGGTCTATAGCATAACAAAATGACCATGGATTAGATCTATAACTTTTCATTCCAATAACACATGTGAGTAAGCTTATGCAACACGACGGGTCTCACATATGGAGCAGGAACTACTAACCTTTGCAGAGCACATGAGTTCACCTCGGATTTTAGTCGGGTTCGTGTTGCTCGATCTTTCGTTTTCTGTGTATTTTTTGTAGTTCGTTGTTTGTCCTTTTGTCCTCTTTTTGGCCATTGTGTTGACTGTCCTACTTTGACTTTCGGTTTCTGATTGCCTCTAAAGTATCTTCAAACTTTTCTTGTGTTTATTATTGTTGAACGTCTTGTGAGCGATATTTCATCTATAATCGAGCATTTACAAACAAGGGATTGAATGTTTTGTATCGTCCAATGAGAAGTATTATATCTGTATTTTCTACGAGTTTTAAAAACATTAAGTCATGCAAGTAGAAAGATGATGCTGACTGCATCAAGTACGGGGCAAGATCAAATATAAAATAGATCGATGCGATGGTACTATATGGTTTCGAATGTTCACGAGCTTTTTCCATTAATTTTCGTCGTCATATTTTCAATTTAACTACCGTGGTATCAAAGGACCACGATATAAAGTCGAAAATGTTTGCCTTTTGAACGAGCCATCAATTACTTCTAAAAGAATGTGTGGCCAAGAAAACCAAAGGGCCTAAACAGGATATAAGTTACTTATACCTACGGATGGTGAACCTTTAGTTTTAATATCAAAAAGGAGATAACGGATATGGTCTAAATTTTCATTTGCAATTGGCGACCGATTTCCAATTACAATTGAAGTGTAAATACAATATTGTCTTTTAGCACAATTTGATGCATTTCACACAAACAGTGGACTTTCATGAAAGAGATAATTCCTATATTTAACCTATCGGTATCTTTCAGCCCCGCTATGCGTGAATCTATAGGAGTCGCCATTTGATAATAATCGACAATGTATATCTTTACTTCAGTGCGACATATCTTGATGAACATGAATTACAAAGTATGTGTTATATGTAGAACGGCGTAGTGTATTCGATGCACGTCCCAATATATGCGTATACTTATTGGCATACGTTCTCCTTAAAGTATGTATTAGCTAATTATAGTCTTTCGTATTTATTATGATTACTGTAAGGTATGTATGTCATAAATTCTAATACAAAAATGGGGAGGAGTTAAATGCATCATCTTTATTTATGGTACTTAATACAGCAAAATAAATACGCATTGTGGCATGACCATACCTTTGTAAATCCTTTGTACTATTGGGTCATAATCCGTTTTGTTGATAATTATGTTTTGTGATGTTTCCTCTTTATCATTGTAGTAATGTTGTGCTTTCACCCGTTTCGTTTCTTTGTTGATAAATCGTTACTGACATTGGTACATGTAAGATCCATTCGTCTAGTGTCATTTTATTAATCTGAGGATTATTTATTTGGCTATCATATTTCCCCCAAAGACTTTTAAATTAGCTGGCTTTCCAATCTTTTGACTGAGTGTAACTGATGAAATGTATTCAGGAAACACTTCATGCGCACTAAATTAGATATCTACATTTCTATTTATAGTGTAGCAAAGGTCTTAAGATATCAAAGCGTTATTCAGAGGCCGTGAATCGAATGCCAAACAGTTCCTGATATATATAATATCTTGTATGAAATGTAACATAACTTTATGCTTTATTTTGACTACCGTATTTTTCAACTAGACAGTTCAATCGCCTACGGAAAAATATATTTAAAAAACAATCCGTAAAACACTAGAAAAAACTAAAGATTGAGCTACACGTACCCAAATAAAAACTAGTGATGAAATCAGGGTTTCCGAAAGAATAAGTGGCTTCTATTCCAACAGTTGTGCCCGTCCTGTTACTGTAAAACGATACGAACATCATCAGATATGGAAATCATTTTTGACTCTAGTATACGTAAATAAAGACAAATAACAACACATGGACATACTACAAAGCGAGTAAAAATTAACTGAACATCTTCATAGGATATCGGAACACATACTAAAAATGAGGAGATATGGAATTGAACAATATAAACAATACGAACACATCTAAAATCGGAGGCGACCTCATGTGCTCCGGAAAGGTAAGCAATTTCTGTTCCAATGGTGGAACCTGTCGTATTACTCCTATTAAAATACGGTGATAAGTAATGAATGTCGACTGTATGGATTTTGATTATGGTATGCAACAATTATCCGTGGTCATCGGTGTTATTTTCATTTAAAAAGAGGGGTCCCTTTATACAAATGTTGCAAGAAAAAAAACTAAGACAACGCGTGTCATTGGAAAGTTTTGTTTCCATATACAAATATTAGCAAAACCACAAAAAATACAAATACACAATGTAGTACAAATTACCAAAGGCTCATTACGAAATCAATGCACTTACATGGGAAGATTATTTTTTAATTCCACAGCTACATTACTCTCATACTAAATCCGTATTGTCACCTAAAGGCATGTTCTAATAGAATACAAAGATATTTACACAATGTAAAAAACCAAATTAGAACGCAAAATAATCTCAGAATAAAAACATGTTCTTTTCTATTTGGTAATATTATTCCCTAATGGAATTAAACTTCAAATCCATCTGACTGATAGCTGGGTTGGGTGATGGACTCAAATGAGTCGTATACAGCATAGTTCTATCACATCTTGAACTGACGGAGATCATCGTGAATTAATCATCTTCGGCTCTCCAAAAAGACGGGAAAAGGCGGTTAACACGTCGACTCCATAAAATTAATTGTTTTAAGTTCAAAGAATAACGCAGACGTTAAATTTCCTGTTGGAAACCGTTTTGTCAATAGCTTTTAATATATTAATGATATTGCCGAGTGATCGAAAAGTTCCATCACATTGAATGAAAATATTTGATTGGCAATCCTCAGATCAGGAAACGATGTCACCACAAAAAGATTATTTACTATTGATGTCAGTAAAAGTCTCAAAATTTTGACATGTGGTTTCTTCAATGGCGGTAAAAACGAGCGCCATCTTGATACTATTAATTGTCTTATTCTATCAAACTGTCAAATGCACAAACGTAATTTCTTACTTGCCACAAAGTCCAACTTTGGTGCATCTAGTAATAAATACTTTTCTTCTTCAGTTGATATATAATATGTACAAGTGCATACATTGTGCATAACGTGGGTAGTTTTACACACAATATCCGTAAGGTAATTACTATACTAAACAGTGAACATGAGCGGTTATGTATATGTGTATTAGAGGTGATGATTTTTACTGTTTTCTACAATTCGAAACTCTTATATTATCTATTTATGTACTTCTTTATTTTCTGAAAGTATGTGATGTTGATGGAGATGGTTCACGATAGATGTTCCACCCTCCTCACTGAATTTGGTACTGCTTTGACAACTATTTTACCTATTTGTTCCAGTATTGTTATAAATACTGTTATAGTGACAGCCGGAACCTTTTAGCCGTAATGAAAGCGGGAGGTTTGACGCTTTAAAATCTGATTCAACCCACCATTTCTTTAGAAATGCCTGTACCAAGTTAGGGTCATTACGGTTTTCACAATTTTCCGGTTGTTGACTGATTTTGTCTGTTTATAAACTTATGAGTTTTGACTTTCCCTTTGGAAGATTGTTCGGGGTTCGGTAATTTTGTTATTACCCTTATTTACCAATATGCCATTTGCATATTTCCGACTGGCTTATTTTCTTTAATGCGGGAAAAAGTATCCTTTTTCATACAAAGTTCAATCGAAATAATATGCATTTTTTCATAATCTATGCCATAATTTTAATGTTGTAACAACTTATGAATTTTCTAATTTGCGATAATTTTATCCTTTGATTTTATTTACACAAGGTTCAAGGATCTACCTATTAAAAGACAATTATACTCAAAATTCGTATAATTCAAAAATTATATCGGGAATGTGCAAATAGTCGATTGTTGTGAAATTTGAAGAAATGTTCGTCACAACCAACCCTCACGTGTTGTTTCCCCAACTACTCGACTATAGGTCTAAAGTTTTAAATAGAAACCAAGTATGACAAGAAATATTCGAGTAAGGGACACAAAACAAATGCAACAAGTGAAGAAACACAAAGATGAAATAAAAATATATAGGAAAATCCGAATCCTAACAAAGCACAGATGCTTGGTTATCTTCGTGTGGAGTCCTACACTAATTTGAGAAACAATTTATTGCTTACCATTCGGGAATACTAGTAATTCCCGGATTGTTGTTTTATCTTTAGTTTTTGCTGTAGTGTTTCGGGAATACTAGTAATTCCCGGATTGTTGTTTTATCTTTAGTTTTTGCTGTAGTGTCTCGAGAATACTAGTAATTCCCTGATTGTTGTTTTATCTTTAGTTTTTGCTGTAGTGTCTCGGGAATACTAGTAATTCATGAATTGTTCTTCCATCTTTAGTTTTTGCTGTAGTGTCTCGGGAATACTAGTAATTCATGGATTGTTGTTCCATCTTTAGTTTTTGCTGTAGTGTCTCGAGAATACTAGTAATTCCTGGATTGTTCTTCCATCTTTAGTTTTTGCTGTAGTGTCTCAGGAATACTAGTAATTCATGGATTGTTGTTCCATCTTTAGTTTTTGCTGTAGTGTCTCGGGAATACTAGTAATTCCTGGATTGTTCTTCCATCTTTAGTTTTTGCTGTAGTGTCTCGGGAATACTAGTAATTCCTGGATTGTTCTTCCATCTTTAGTTTTTGCTGTAGTGTCTCAGGAATACTAGTAATTCATGGATTGTTGTTCCATCTTTAGTTTTTGCTGTAGTGTCTCGGGAATACTAGTAATTCCTGGATTGTTCTTCCATCTTTAGTTTTTGGTGTAGTGTCTCGGGAATACTAGTAATTCCTGGATTGTTCTTCCATCTTTAGTTTTTGCTGTAGTGTCTCGGGAATACTAGTAATTCCTGGATTGTTGTTCCATCTTCAGTTTTTGGTGTAGTGTCTCGGGAATACTAGTAATTCCTGGATTGTTCTTCCATCTTTAGTTTTTGCTGTAGTGTCTCGGGAATACTAGTAATTCCTGGATTGTTGTTCCATCTTTAGTTTTTGCTGTAGTGTCTCAGGAATACTAGTAATTCATGAATTGTTGTTCCATCTTTAGTTTTTGCTGTAGTGTCTCGGGAATACTAGTAATTCATGGATTGTTCTTCCATCTTTAGTTTTTGCTGTAGTGTCTCGGGAATACTAGTAATTCCTGGATTGTTCTTCCATCTTTAGTTTTTGCTGTAGTGTCTCAGGAATACTAGTAATTCCTGGATTGTTCTTCCATCTTTAGTTTTTGCTGTAGTGTCTCGGGAATACTAGTAATTCATGGATTGTTGTTCCATCTTTAGTTTTTGATGTAGTGTCGTGTATGTAATTATTTGTCTCTATGTCTTTTAAAATGGTCTAACACTCGTTTCTAATCACAGTTTCTTAATAATGTAATCATTCTTCAAACTAAGTAGAGTTTGAAGATACCAAATCAGAATCCGTATATCGAAGAAGAACGGACAACACAGTGGCCAAAAGAAAAAGTACAAAAGGACAAACAACGATCTACAAAAAATACATATAAAACTAAAGATCGAGTAACACGAACCCCACTAAAAACCGGAGATGTACTCAGGTGCTCCGGAAGGATAAGCAGTTCCTGCTCCACTAGTGGCACCCGTCGTGTTAATCTAGTTACAAACCCGGGAATAAGTCGTCAATGAGGAAAGGACCGGGATATTCCATAACGGTCAACCAAGTCATGGTGGCGACCGTAACATTTTCGAAGTGATGACTTTAACTTTACCAAAAGGAACCCGTTGTTCAGTAGCTTCCTTGTTAGCAGCAACCCTCTATCAAAGAAATCCTGATAGGAACCACAAGCTCTGGAATATCGTATCATCTGAGAGATATATACTCCATATGCAGGTGCTGCTGGAATGTTGCTACATATAAATGGAAAGTTCACAATGGGAAGATTGAAATCATCTCTTTTGTCGTAAAGTTTTGTTCTTAACCGACCCTCACTGTCGATTACGAGGTGTAGGTCAAGGTATGAAGCAGACCTATCTGTATTTGTGGTATCCTTTATTTCAAGCTCAATGGGATAGATGCGATCAACAAAATCACCAAACCTAGAATTATTTAGTGAAAGGACATCATCTATATTGCGGAACGTGAAATTAAAGGATCGGGCTAGCTTCTTTTCGTTTTTCTTGAGAAGCTTCCCCTCCTTCAGACATGTGTGATCTTATCTGATATTGATATCCTGTTTAGGTCTTTTGTTTTCTTTGTACGAAACACTTATTATTTCGATTTCCACATTTTTTTTCTTTAAGCGTACCTGATGATGGTTATTCCAGAAACAAACCCGTCATGCGCACTAAATATCAATTAGATATCTACGTTTTTCAGTTAATGCTTTGAAATCATTTTATATCAACTACTTTGATTCACAATGTTGATAAAACTATTAATATTGACAGGTGACAATCAAATTGAACTAAACAAAATACTGTCACTATCAATCGGTATCCTCAGTCCACTCATACAAATACTGTCACTATCAATCGGTATCCTCAGCCCACTCATACAAATAAAAGAATTATGTGGTTGTAGGATTTATATCATTTTAGAGTCTTTTCTATCTTTGAGTATTTAAATATTACCATCATAACCAGTACTGAATAAAAGTAAACATGAATATTGTCAGTATTGCATAATCCTATTAGTTTATTTAACATTTTTAAACGTCAAGTGATTTGCTAACTTTCTTCCGATTGGTAAATTATACAGTCTTACTTTGTCATGACTAAATTGATTGCTGATGTACATTGTTCCTATAAACCTAAGCTTAATACAGTTTTTTCATATTGTTCAAACCTGCAAATTGTTCTACCGGTATTCCATTTAATTACAGATTTACATATATAAAATAAATGTAAAACTCTTAGGTACATGGAACAGTGCCGATAAATTTAAACTAGTGAAACATATTATAAATAAATAAAGTGACAATAGTTAGACAACAAGAAATGAGGACTGAGGTCAGGTGCTTCGGAAAAGGTCAGTATCTCCTACATCCACAATAAAAAATTATATTCACATTGTCAGCGTGTATTAGAAATTGGGAGAAAGGAGGCAGCATTATAATGGTTACATCAGGAATAACTTTGCGAGCAGCTGAGATTTAGAGTTCGCGAAACGGCCAACCAAGTCAAGAGGACAGCTCAACAACCTATTGAGGAGTTATTTATTAGCTTAGATCATTGTTATCCCTGAACAGGTAATGTGTTTGACAGGTGCAGTCATCTTACAATGGTATGTTGCAAAGTTTGTTGCCGAAGTGAATAATTAATACAGATATTTAACCTGAGTATCTTGAAGTTATTAATTTTGTTGTTAGTTGTATTGAAATAAATATTTTTGTTTCATTACGAGTCTATCTATTTTTGAATTTGAGAACACTGAAGTGTTAATTACATTAAAACTTTGTGGAACCTTCTATACCTCAGGTAAACTGATGGAATTGATACAATGCAACGTAATTCGTACACTGACTGAAATTAGCATATAGTTAATGTGAATTTTAGAATTTAGAATTGATATGCTTCTCATATTAGATTAAAAGTATTGAATGATGTTTTTGATTAATTCTATCAATAAAAAATACAGTGACGAATATGTTTATCAAGGAGCACTTCATGTAGAATATGATGTGTGTCTATATCTCATAACGAATAAATTAATCAACGGCAGCATTTGATTAATTTATGCTTAGCCAATTATTGTTGAGGACGATAACATGATTGTTTGGTACTTTTGTGTAATACATCTACGTGATTATAATTGGTATACAGAAAATCAAAATGAGTGCATGTTCGCCTCCAATGCGGTCGATTGCGGATTCAAACCCAACTTGGATTAAACCAAAGACTATAAAATTGGTATTTTCTGTTTCTCCTCTTAGCACGCTGCATTAAAGAGTAAGATCAAATATTGGTTTGCTCGTAATCAGAATGATGTGTCCGATTGGAACGAAATGTCTACACGCGGACTGTTGTTTCATGGAACCAGGGGCCGTGTTAACAAATGTGTCTTAGGACTAAGACGTGTCCTAGGATGGTCTTAAGACATATATTTGTCCTAAGTCGGGTTAATAAAAGTCTCCTAAATTGCGAGATGTCCTAAAATTTATCCTAAAGTAAGGACACCAAAATAGGTGTCCTAAGAGTGTTTTTAGATAAATTCGGGCTTATTTTTCTGCTCATTTTGGTACAGAAGTACAGAATGTATTACACGGAACAGCTACGTACAAAATAATGGACAGACAGTTTTACTTTCAATATATAAAAAAAATCTGCACGTTTTTATCCTTTTACCCTTTTGAATAACTGATGATGTGACACGTTGACATCTTGAAAACAGCTCACTTGACTAAAAGTTAGTCAAGTACACGAATTTATTAAAATTTACCATCACTTTCATTGATATTATTTTATTAAATTATTATCAGATTTTATTAGGTTTATATACATTTCTTATCTAAAAATCACAATTAAATCAATATGTAATATATAAATAAAATAAAATTTAATCTTATTATTTTATTTT
Organism: Bathymodiolus brooksi; assembly: GCA_963680875.1. Classification (NCBI taxonomy): domain Eukaryota; kingdom Metazoa; phylum Mollusca; class Bivalvia; order Mytilida; family Modiolidae; genus Bathymodiolus; species Bathymodiolus brooksi. The sequence continues at coordinate 115,677,979 of OY804577.1, forward strand.
TTATGTGAACTTTTGCGTAACACATTAATGTTTGTAGCATTTATATGTATATTATTCTTTCTTTATACAAATCAGCTCGTATTCATATTTACGATTATGTCTAGGACATCCTAAACGAAGATAGTGCTAAGACAGCTTTGATATACAATCTCAGACATGTCCTAGGATAGTCCTATCAGTGTCCTAAAATATGTCATAAGACATGTCTTAGGACATATCTTAGGATACTTTCATTAACACGGCCCCTGCACTATAAACATCGAATTAAGCGTGTTGGTCTAGTACAAAGCAGACATCATTTCATCAAAATGTTACTTGTTCTCGCCATGATATAGCTGAACAATTTATCATTTTGCCGTTAAACAATTAATCCCTCATTAACTCAATAATATCATGATACGTGTAATAAAAAAAAGAATCAGTGTATTAAATTTACAAAATTAGGAATAACCCGGAGTTGTTATTTTTAAAACGTATAATTTACAAAGGGTAGCTAAGTGTAAGACAAATTTGAAGATACCAAAGTCATAATGTGTACAATGAAATCATAGATGTCAAACTTTTAACACAATTTCCCGTATATAAGAATAAAATATGAACATATAATGTCTTATCAGAACTTTCATCCTGGTAGGGGAGTATACATGTCATATGTGTATATTTAATTGAAATACAAAGAAAATTAACTATTATATATTATTGGTACATAACTCTAGCAGTAAATAGTAACTAATATTGTAATGTAATTATTAACAAATCTAAGCTTCTCTTCTATCGGGCATAGCTGATCCTAACTGGTTTTGACTATCCTGTTTAGGCCCTTTGGTTTACTTGCTTCGAACTTTTAAATTATTTAGATTCCCAATCTTTAGATTTTGAGCGTACCTGATGAAGGTTATTCCAGAAATGCGTCGTGCGCACTAAATTTGATATCTACGTTTTAATTATGTAAATTAAAATTTTATAACATCCCAATTGGTAAATTCCTCTCAAAAGACATACAACTTTCTTTACTGGATAGTTACACTGACATATCATGATAATCTAATTATCATATCCTCCAACATATTATGTTGATCAATTTCAAGTTATTTTTCAGAGATGCAGTTCCAATTAAGTATACAAAAATACTTCAATAACATATGTAGATCATGATGCCAAGAAATTAAACAATAAAAATCATAAATAGTTTAAATATTAAAATATTTAGATTTAAGATGTTGCCATATTTTATACAAATTACAATTTGTATAAATGTTCACCTGTACTAGTGGTGGATCCATGGGAGGATAGCGGTGATTGTAGCCACGTCCCTCCTCCTGCTTTCATTGAAATTTAAAAAATTAATGTTCATTATTGGAAAATTATGCTGATAAATATCATGGAGCCCCTTTGCACACGAACATCATGCCTTTTACAAAATAATGGATCATGTATATGCATGTAAAAATAGTTTCACAATTATATACATGTATTACTATATATAATATTATATTCTACATTGAAAATCATTTAGGTATTGTCTGTACCACATATCTGATCTCAACTCTTTTCTTTACTAATTCAACTTTTTTTTTTCTTGTTTGGATAAATAAGCTGTCAACTGGAGTAGCTGCTTTTTGTTTTCTTAAACTCTGTCAGCAGCAGGTGTCATCTGTAATCACCAAAAGTAACAATATTCTGATTAACAATTCTCCTTTCCCGTTTGATATCTATTTCCGATTGCACGTGCTCATATCGTCTGCTGGTCACCCCGCGTGACCTGCAACAAATAAGAGTACCTGTGAATATGATTATCACGGTGTTTTTACATCAAATTATCCATGAAGAGGATTCCGGTTTTTATTGTACGATTCTAAAATGAGAATAATAACAATATAATAGAACTTTAATAGTTTCGATGGTGATCGAGAAAAGAAATTGAAATATAAAATGGTTAACATTATATTTTCTGTCAATCAAACGAAGAAAATTAATGCTTAAAACAGCAATCTTTCACCGGTCCGTTCAATCACAGAATAGAAATAACCTGCGGGTTTATAATATGAAAGCATTTTTATTGATAGTGATAGATTGCTATTGGCAGCCATTAAATATGCTATATTATTCCAGAAAATAATACAAAGTGCTATATGATATCCCTTTGGTTCCTCGGTCCTTAATATAGACATAATGAGTAAAAATGATTTGACAGCTAACTATACAATCTATTTAACGAGAAGAACAACAATGTCGCCGTGCTGTAATATCAAAATCTACATAGTTTTATGTATTGCTGCTGTGGTATCCTTGATTCAATATGTGAATGTTTATTTCTCGCTGTAGTAACGCATTTAATGAAGTAGATTATTCTTTTTTACTTTAGACATTAAATATTATAAATTGTTAATATAGCAAATTATAAACACGCTTGCTGCTGACTTTCAAAACATTCAGAATTAAATGAAACAGTCAACAGGAATGTCAGCTTTATAAAAAAAAAATCAGCAATCATTTTGAATTAATAAGGAGAAACTTCGGAAATGAAGTGATATTTTCAAGCAAAATATAAAACTTTACAACACATATTATTGTTCATTTAAAATATGGTACTCCTTTATACATTGAACGCTTGAGTGTTAGGAATATTTCTGAAATTCACCATAAAATGTATATCGTAAAGGTCAAACTGTTGATAATCAATGAAACAGAACATATACAAGCTCTTCCGGAATGCGAGGTACAAATATGTCAACTGGTTCTGTGAACTGTCCCAAATAAAAAATCGCCCGAATAACTGAACACAAACGTGTTCCTCATGTTTGTCACTTTCCTTCTTTGTTAAGGAACGTTTATCATCTCAACTTGTTAGTAGTTGTAATTGGTCACAAAATTACTGTCCCGTTTTATCCGTAACAAAAAAACCCACTTCTGCCCATTACCAGATTCCAATGGCATCTTTTAGCTGAAATGCAGAGTTATTGTGTCATTAATATAAATGACATACTGCTCGTAAGTGACGTAACAAAAAATAAATAATCAGTATATATACCTTTTAGTTTATGACGCAAAAGACTTAATGAAATGAAATTTTGATGAAATCGTCAATATTTTGTAAATTAAATATAATTCGTAGAGAATTACTTACATACATATATATTTACAGTGATATATTGCCCAAGTCTTTGGTTCCTTTGACTTTACATCCATTTTGTTACCACATTCGAGTTTACTATCCCGATTATCTATTGTCATTCAAAACAATTTTGAATTCTGACTTTGTCTGTAATATTAGATTTCCGGAAATAGTTAACCGCATCGGTAGTGTAATGGTTAGCGTGGTCGCCTCGAGTGTGGTAGATGGTGGCTTCAAGTCCCGGTTGGATCAAACCAAAGACTATAAAACAGGTAAGTGTTGCTTCTCTGCTAAGCACGCAGCTTTAAGGGGGCAGAGCAAAGACTGTGGGTTTACTCAGAATCAGGATAATGTGTCCGAGTGTAGCTACATGTCTACCCGCGGAACTTTTTTTCAGTCAGCTAGCTACATAAAGATCCAACTAAGCGTGTTGGTCTAGTACAAAGCGGATATCATTCTCGTTATGATACAGCTGAAAATGTGCTCATTTGGCGTTAAGCAGTAATCACGCATTCGCTTTAATAAATTATATGTCAAAATTGATGCATATATATATATATATATATATATATATATATAAAACAAGACAAATCGGGTCAAAACTATTTGGAAAAGTGAAATTAAATTGCTTCCCAAAGAGTGATTTCTAAACATAAAACCGAGTGATATCTAAAAATACAACCTTGGTGTCCTCCGAAATAAATAAAACTGATGGCATTTACCCTTTAAGAGTAGTTTTTTTGTGTGGGAGTGAATAGAATAGAATTGTTTCTCAGTGTACGTAAATCGTATATTGTGAATGATTATGTTTTCCGAACACATTTTCAATTTAAGAGATTCATTTGAGATTCAACATGATATTTGATTATTATTGCTGCATCCTTTTTTCTTATAAATTCAACCCTTACTTGAATTACTGACACATGATATAACTTTAAGGTTTCATTTTTACTGGTAAATTGTGTAATGAACTATTCATCTCTCCTATGCTGTTCACCGGAAACAGCATATATTTTTCGCTGAATTTTTAATAGGCTTGATTCATTGGAGGAAACACGATAATGGACATTCAGAATTCTCGGGATTTTTCCGATGTCAAACTAAAATCTCGAAACCCTCAGACGACAGGGAGCAGTTTCTGTGTCTGTTCATGGTATTAAAGTATTATGCTGTTCGTAGAACAAAACTTGCTATTACCCTCATACCAGTCAATAAGTGTATAATATTATAAAACAATGATGGAACTTTCATGCAATTATTATTGATATCTAATGCGGGGCGGGGTACATTCGATTTTATGGGTATTTAGGTATTTTCTGATTAATTGTTCTTCATGTTGCATCATTAATTGCTATACTGGAGGTATAAATACTTAAATATGCTATAATATGAAAACGCCATTGGCGGCCATTATGCAAGGATAATATTGCAGGATATGACACCGGCTAATATATTAATACCCTACTTCGATCAAATTACCCATTGTCCTGTACCATATACACTGACAAATTTATAAATTAAAAGGGATCACATATCAGAATACAAAAATATATGACCAGGAATTCAACCAAATAAAATACATGTCCGCAAGCATTAATGGCAATAGTTAATCAAAGAAATAAACCGAAAAATGTGTAGACCGCACATCAGAACATGCACATGCATGCGTCAACCATACATACTTACAAACATCACACGATTTGTTTACTTTTTTAATTGTATGGAGATGTCAACTTGCCGGGAATAACTCCGGGGTATAGAAATATGTCATAGTCGTATCCAGCTGTGTACAGCACCTCAAAAAGACCATTCGATAGTTGAGTTGGATGAATCAAATACGATTGATTGATTGGTGTTTACAAATCAATCAGTCAATCGTATTTGATTCCTCCCACACAACAATCGGACGTTTAACAATCAATCAATCAATCAATCGTATTTGATTCCTCCCTCACAACTATCGGACGTCCTTTTTGATGTGTTGTACTCAGTTGCATAAAATTATGACATATTTTAACCCCGGAGTCAAAGACGCAACTTGCCCTTAATACAACAGGTAAATAAATGACTCATGTCAGGAGCTTAACCAATTCATTGCACGTTAAAACAATTTGTATGTTCCATTTGTCACAATGTTCACAATCCGGTCCTTTCCTCATTCATGAGCTATATCTGGGTTTGTAACAAGTGTAACACGACGGGTGACACATGTGAAGCATGAAGGAACTGCTTTCCCTTACGGAGCACCTGAGTTCACCACCGGTCTTTAGTATGGTACGTGTTGCCCGATCTGTAGTTTTCTGTGTAATGTTTTGTATATCGTTGTTTGTCCTTTTGTCCATTGTATTGTCTGTCCTTAGATTTACGGCTTCTGATTACCCCATTGATATTTTCAAACCTTTCTTGCTGCAGCTCCTAATGAGCTTTGTTGAGTGTTCGTTAGTGGTCAGTTGAAATGCACATCTTTCATCCCTATCCATCATTTCCTGTTTTCCTGCAATACTTCTGGCCATAGGACCACCTTCAATCTATATTATTTTGTATTTGTTAAAATGTTCTGGTCTCTTACTGTTAAAATCTTCTCAATTGACGTTAAACAACTATCAATCCAATATTCGTTATGTAAATGGTATGAGATCAATGAAATGAATTATACACCTGAGTTCACACCCGATTTTTAGTAGGGTCGTATTACTCGATCTTTAGATTTATGTGTAATAGTTTGTAGATGGTTCTTGGTCTGTCCTTCGATTTCCGGATTCTGATTACTCTTTTTTTGGTATCTTCAAACTCTTCTGAATGGTAATCCTCAACAAACAATTATTATTTCAAATTAGAAAAAACTCTGTTAAAATAAATGGAAGTATAATATCATGAGATGTAATCGGAATAATCAAGTTCATGTCATGTTGACATAAAACATAAAGGTATAGTCTTCAGTACACTACGATATAAACAATTGTAATCAAAATGCATCTTTATCGTTCTTGTGGGTAATCAAAAGGAACCCATTCCATTCACTATTATGCTGATATGATAAACTAGCTCACTTACTAGATATATATCATGAATATTCAAAGATGAAGACAAATAGGGTCGCATTCCATCTTTCTATTTGAATTGGAGGTTATGCTATATGTGGAAGAACTAGCGTCGTCGACCAGGTATTTTCTACCTACATGCAGTTGTACAATGTCGATAATAAAAAGGGTGTATATTGAGTGGTGAAACGGTGGAATGGTTCATTTTCTAATTACCTTGGAGTAGGTTTTGATTCAAATATGGAGTCTTACGCGGAGTGTTCAGTAGTGTAAGAACGCCACGATATAGCTGAAATACTGCTAATGTTGGCGTTGAACACCAATCAATCAGTAGTGTAAGATAATTATCACGGTATGTGATGACTATTATCCTCCTACGTTTGACTAGCTTTAATACACACAACACGAACCACCATCATTACCCGTACTGAACACAGATTACACAAGAGCCGGTCTGCCGTGTTATCACACGATACCCTATGATAAGGTAACATGAATCACTCCTCACCTCACCTCTCTTTACTTTAATGGAACAGGAACTGCTCTCCTGTTAGAGCACGTGAGTTAATCGCTGTTTTTAATGAGGTTCGTGTTGCTCAATCTTTAGCTTTTTGTGTAGTGCTTTGTAAATTTTTTAGTCTTTTTGTCATTTTTTGCCATCGATTTACGGCTTCTGATTAACCCTTTGGTATCTCCCCAATACAAATATAAACCACCCACCGTTGCACTCCATACTACACAAAGATAACACAACAACATGAACTATGAACAATGCCTTACTAAGAACTGGATTTCATATGTTCTTAATCAATTCAGATTGTACAATACTGTCCGTTTATTGGTCGACAACACTTTATATAAAGTCTCTACGATCTTGTGTTAATAAGTTGTATAAGTCTATATCTAAGCCAGTTATTCAAATATAATTTAACATGGAGACATCCGATCAAAAACGATTGTTTTCCTCATCCTTGTATCTCTAGGGATATTGTACTCAAAGCATCCAGACTAATTACACTTTTGAAAATCTTATTAATAAAGGGTAACATTTGTCAACAATAATTAATGCATCAGATACATGTAGGAATATCTTACTAATTAGTTACTACTTATAGGTATGGTAGACTTAAATGTCTACGTTATTTAGAATTCTAACACTGATGATTTTCTATTATTGCTGGTCTCTCAGTGTACTTATGCCTCAATAATGTATATATTTTAATATAATATTATACAATAATTAGTTGTCATTTAGCTACAAGCCTAAGCAACTTTATTCAGAGGTAAACACGGTGGTTAACGCTGATGGCCCGGAAGTTCCCGCTCCACTAGTCGTATCAGTCATATTACCTTTGTTACAAATCCGGTGATAAGTCATGAATTGGGAAAGTGGGAAAGGATGAAATTATGAGTACGACAAACGGAACATACATTTTTATCTCTGGGTTGTCCACTCTTGATTCGAGTTTCTCTAACGTTTATTTATTAATAAAAACCTCAATACCTACCTGCTTATTTGACTCCATTTTTCAAAATATCTGATTTTATACAGTACACAATAAATATTTAATATTGATAAAACATGCAATTATATATATTTAAAATTATATATTACAAAATTGCAATATGAAAATTTTCACCCAATTCTCAGAAATCATAAAACAATATAGCAAGCTCAAGACAAATACCTGGCCAAATAGATTAAGCAAGAGACACAAAGACAACAATAATTAACGTATACAAACAAAAAACTACAGATGGGCAACATGGACCTTGTCATAAGCCAGGAGTAAACTCATGTGCTTCGTGAGGATAGATCGTTCCTACTACATATATGGCAACAGCCGTGTTACTCGAGGTAGAAATCCTATATTCAGATAAGAAGTGCAGGCCATGAAAGTTCGCTTTAATTGAGATATATATATTCCGTGCTTGAATGTTGCTACAATTGCTGGAATAACGGATTGACCGCAGCTCACAGGATGGGATTTCTACTGAATATCGGAATTATAATGTGGACTTGTTGTGCACCTTTACTTACCGCTTGCATTTATATTTATACATTTATTTGTACATAGTTTTAGCTCAGTCTTTTAATATTTATTTTCAATACATTTGTCGCTGCAGATTCAGTGACCAATTTTATCTTATATTTCTATATGAGCTTGAAATTGAAAGGAAGTACATACCAGCGGGTTCGCTTCATTTTAAGTAGCCGTTCTGTATCGGTTTTACCCAATTATAGCGTTTACGTTCCCCAGTCAATACACTATAGTAGATCATGTTTTTATTACAAGGACTTTACAAACAGGGGACTATATTTCTGAACTGATGTATTCAGGGATACTGCTTGAGTACATTATGAACCCGACTCGAAACGCCTTCCTTAGTTAATTTACCATTAACAGATAATTATTATCAATGCAAATAAGGACTTGCGTTAAACAACAGAAATGTACCGTTTAAAGGAATCTAGTTACATGTACGCTTCCCTTTTTTAGGGAAGAGTTACCTTTCATTGTTATTTATATTGATTTAATGTTTTACTTTATGTATGCTACGTTCCTTTTGGCCATTGTATTGTCTGTCGTCCGATATACGGCTTCGGATTGCCCCTTTGGTATCTTTTGGCCATTGTATTGTCTGTCGTCCGATTTACGGCTTCTGATTACCCCTTTGGTATCTTTTGGCCATTGTATTGTCTGTCGTCCGATTTACGGCTTCTGATTACCCCTTTGATATCTGATTTACGGCTTCTGATTACCCCTTTGGTATCTTAGATTTACGGCTTCTGATTACCCCTTTGGTATCTTCAACCTCTTCTTATCTGTCCGGATTGTGATATTTATACTACTTTCTCTAATTGAATTTCTTATCTTTCTCTGAAACTATTAGTAGAGAATTCCGCGATTATTACAACACGTGCTACCTCAACTGTGGCATTTCTTGTTGTGTGTTTGAAAACAACATTCTCATCCGAATGGTGCTAGTTTCAAAACTATGTCTAATATTAATTTTCTTCATTTGAACTGACTGGTGGTAGATTCCTCTCCTGTGGAAGATTTAATAACCTATAATATACCTACCTAGGATAAGCTGTGATTTGATTCATGATTATTTACCTGATGGCATATATAAGTCACTGTAGACTGTTCTACAAATCATAATACGAGTGCACAATCATCAAATCTGTTTCAGTCGAATGGTTGAACATATATCTTCCATATATGACGAGGATGTAAATATAATATTTTTTTAATGTGGGGAAATGAACTATTTTGGAACTGGTCTGACGGTGCGGTAGTTTTTGCTTCCCCTTTTTATTCATACATAGTTTTAAGTCCGATATATTATTTGTTGCAACGTCGCATTGGACAAATAACACTATAAAAGACGGAATCATGTGCAACTGTCTTCTATGAGCTGTCTTACATGGAAAACTACATTTCGGAAAAATCAGACGTGTCCACTCAAAAATGTTCATTATGTCAGTCAATTCATTATGAGGGTTCGTTCCGGATTTATTTATTCAATTAAGTCAAAGACAAAGGACATCAAACACTTTTATAAGAGATTGTTGTTTGTTTGTGTTTTTTTTCCATCATTTAATGTATTTAAGTTCAAAATGGAGGTATTATTCCCTAAAAATCACCCTACATCTATGTTTTTGACATATTTTATATAAAATCGTTTATTTTACGAGATTTCTTCATATGTAACTCTTATGTGTGTATCACTTTATTTGTTACTTTGTTTTTAATTATAACATAAAAATAATTTGAGTAGAAAATTATATTAAATTTTTATCCACAATCGTGTCCAGCAAAATTTTATGTTTCTTCCACAGGCATTCAGTAGCATCTGTTAATATGAACTTCGTTTTCTGGCACAATGAAGTGAAAAATTGAACTAGCGAAAAACCACAGTTGCAAAACCCAACTGACTAATAAAACTAATTTCTCATTACTGATCGTACACTGGCCTTACTTCTAATTCAAGTCGCAAACAGCAGTGCAATTTCTGCTTTCACTTTGTTTCTTCATTACGCTGAGATTAATACGAAAGGCGTTGTGGCAAGAAAATTCTATTAACCGTTTCTAATCGCTTGCTTAGGATAATATGTGATTTATTCATTGTCATATACTTCTGTAGTGATAAAATGACATTTTACAAATCACAGATTTACTCAAATTAAAAGACATCTCAGAAGACCCTTAAGAAAGATTTTACGATATGGCTATTCATTCGCCCAATGAGAAATTTTGATCACCTTAAATATATTTAGTCTGGGTAATTCGGCTTGGTAGTGAAAAATAAGGAAATTCTAATTAAAAGCTTTTCGCCTGATTAAAGGAAAAACATTTGTAAAGCAGAATGCATCTGTGAAACTTTATACCTTATACATAATCAGATTTTGTCATCGGGAAATGGCTATCAGACTTTGATCGATAGGTGAGGGGTGAGGTTTCAGGTGTTCAAAGCTGAGCGCCTCTCGTTGATAACTAATCAATTCTCTATTTCCTAAATCCGCATTTAATATCTATTAAATGCATCTTCTCGGTTATATAGATAAATGACGTTTTGTAACTTGATTTGGTATAAAATGCTCCCAGGGAGCGAATCTTTATTGAATTAATAACTGTTTTATTCCTAGGAAATTGAAGTATTGAAATATAGTTGATACTTTCTTTTTCTGTCTGTGCACTGGGATGTGCCTAATGATAGTGATATCCAACATAGAAAGTTATTCGCTCATTGAGGCAACCTTTCTATTGTAAAGCTCACCCTATCAGTTCAACCAACAGTGAAATCTTTTCACTTCTATAATAGCATTTGTAAACTTCACTTAAGGAAATGTAAAAACGAATGTTTAAATCAACATGACGTTAATCCTATTGAGTTGATTTTGTCTTTTCATGGCGCATTAATATTACTTTTATTTCGCCTTTTTTGTTTGTTTTATTTTATTATACTATAACACACGACAGTCATAAAATGCATTAAATAGCTTTACACCTAAAAGTGAAAATATTTACTTACAATTTTTAAAGCCATTTTTAAGAGTTATTTAGTTCGCAAAAATTATGCATACATTTCCTTTTTTTTAAGAAATGTACTTTTCACTTTCGATTAATCATTACATACTGAAAAGATTGATTATAATTGTTTGAAAGAGGGGGGGGGGGCCAAACTACAAACAATGCCACACTGTCAGAACAGAATTCTTAAATAAAATCGGTCAATCGTAGAGACAGAGGCAAGAGTGATATTCTAATAAACATGACCACTCACAACTCCTGGTTTTTGGTATGAGCACTTAAATAGAAGGCGGCCGTGCTAAAACAATTTTAAGGGCCCAAACCTCCCTTCTTAGTGAAATGAAGCGATCGTGTTAGCGCTTTCCATGGCCACATGCTTGTCATTCAGAGATAGCAAACATTATTTGACTGATTTCTGCATCGAATGCTGGTATTATATGATAATGGTAACCATATGTGTAATGTGAATATTTAATTTCTTGTTCACCGAATTCTATCAGATTTAAATATTCAAAACACTATTTCTGTAACACAAAGTCAAGATATATGTCTAAAGATTAAAGTGTTCACTAAATAAATCAACCCTAATAGGTCTATGAATACTGATCTTTTAGCAACAGTGCGCAGTTTGAATCCATTGGGTATACAGATAGACTGGGACATTATGTGGGGTCTTTTAAAATGAATTAAAACGTCAAATTGCATCAACTCATTATCTAACTTTTTGATCTTGCTTTTTTTTATTATTGATCCGCTACCAACAAATCGTAGCCGAAACGCTCACTGCTTCATAATATATGTCTGGTTAACATATAAAAAAGTATCAGCTATTTATAAACCAATGTTTTAAAAGAAACTCCGCTTCAGGTCCGACATTTAGCTGTCTAAAAATTTCACCTGTTGAGGATTATGTATTTAATTGTATTGAATGCATGTATTTTGAACATAATTGTAGTTTCCTACTAGGAATAATAATTTAATAGCTATTTACCTTTTGAAAATTTGTTATAAGAAGCTGTTAGGAGTTGATTACAAATGTACATTTGTATCACAAGTCGCTTTAACATCTGCACAAAAGGTCTCATTGAATAAAACTAATACGAGACATTATTGGGTTTTATTATAATTTCATGAATATGTCTCACAGGTTTAAAAACTTAATTTGCACTTTTAGGAATCAAGAGTCAAAATGTTGTCTATCGGTCTTTATTGTTTTATTATTAGAGAGTAAACACACTGCGATATTGAAATGTAAGAAACATATTTTACTGGGTTAAATATCTACGTGTGTTATTTTTATCTAGAGATCAAGAACACAATATATTTTTTTAATTTCGGACCTGATTCTTATGAGCTAAAGGAGTAAGATTGAAATCTTACCCTCGGGTGTCTCAGATTTTACGATCCTGTACCCTCGTCGGATACAATTTAAATCTTACCCTCGGGTGTCTCAGATTTTACGATCTTGTACCCTCGTCGGATACAATTTAAATCTGACCCTCGGGTGTCTCAGATTTTACGATCCTGTACCCTCGTCGGATACAATTTAAATCTTACCCTCGGGTGTCTCAGATTTTACGATCCTGTACCCTCGTCGGATACAATTTAAATCTTACCCTCGGGTGTCTCAGATTTTACGATCATGTACCCTCGTCGGATACAATTTAAATCTTACCCTCGGGTGTCTCAGATTTTACGATCCTGTACCCTCGTCGGATACAATTTAAATCTTACCCTCGGGTGTCTCAGATTTTACGATCCTGTACCCTCGGGTGTCTCAGATTTTACGATCCTGTACCCTCGTCGGATACAATTTAAATCTTACCCTCGGGTGTCTCAGATTTTACGATCCTGTACCCTCGTCGGATACAATTTAAATCTTACCCTCGGGTGTCTCAGATTTTACGATCCTGTACCCTCGTCGGATACAATTTAAATCTTACCCTCGGGTGTCTCAGATTTTACGATCCTGTACCCTCGGGTGTCTCAGATTTTACGATCCTGTACCCTCGTCGGATACAATTTAAATCTTACCCTCGGGTGTCTCAGATTTTACGATCCTGTACCCTCGTCGGATACAATTTAAATCTTAACCTCGGGTGTCGCAGATTTTACTATCTTGCACCTCTCCCAATGTTAGACTCTTATATTTCTCTTTCCATCCAACCTGCTACTGTGGTTGGATATACTGTTGACCATGATATACTGATTGAAATGTAACTCCTTAACAATAAAATTTAAAAATAAATACCTAAATTGCTTAAATGACCTTAAATGACCTTAAATGACCTTACTATCATTGTACATTTCAATAATGTAAAACATTGGAAAGTTCACAGATGTCGACGATATATTCACTCTCCACCCTACTGTAGAGTTATTCTTACCCGGCTGCTCAAATGCAGATTTAGACTTTACAAAATGTCAGAATCGTTCAAAACTATCTTCTAAACTGTATGTTCTTGTATATTTACCAACATTTAACACTACAATAGGGAATGTGTCATACACAATTTTGTTCTATAACAAAATTACAGATCGTTTTCAGAATCGTATCAAACTAATACAAATTTATTCTTCCTAATTTGATTATGATCGCATTGAAATCCTATAGAAAATAAGAGTTGATAGAAGTTGTGTAAATTCTTTTAGAAGAAAATACAGTTTAGAAGATTTATATATATTGTAAGCACGGATTGGCTGTAATCCCTTCTTTCTTCACTCAAAAGGTTTAATGTCCAATACATCAGTAAAAAAGTTAGATTACCAAACAGTTGCCAATGACATTTTGATGAATAGCAATGATACCGAAAAAGATTTGATTCGGATCTCAATCGTCTCCGGGGAGGCGTCAAATAGAATTATCAATCAAATTGGAAATCAAGTCAGTTACGAAGTAGCAATAAAGCTTATAAGAGGAATTAGGCGAGCATAGTATCAAAACAATTTGTTAATCAAATTTAAGAGATAACTAGCAAAAAGTCACTCCCCATGCGGCACAAAACGTTAGGTAAAATGTAATTTGCAATTGCTTTGGCGCTAATTATCTGGGCATTTAATCCGAAGGAAAGACACTTTAAAGCAAATATTTTGAAATGAGACAAAGATTTATAGTAAGTGATGATCGGAAATGTCAACCACGTTCGTTGAGCTAGACACCATCGATAAAGAAGAATCATCGATGTCATCTGTAATACAATAGACAATGATAGCATCTCAATAGATTCTACCTATGTTTTCTTTACTTATACTTTGTGTGAAAGACATTTTTACTAAATAACTAATTCAATATAATTACTCATTAAGGATTATATTTTGTCAATAAATGCACAGTATGTGTCCAAGTAATCTTGTATATATAGAAATACCATATTTGAATTAAGAATGCTGATATGGATCCAGGATGTATTGTAATTTTAGCTTCATAAAAATAACACACACAAAAAAAGAAGTACATATTATTATTATTTATCATGCAATCAATTTGATATTACATATATCTAGAGTTTGTTTATGGTGTTTAACGACACTTTCAACAATATTTCAGTTATATCGTGGCTACATACATATATGTTTCGAAGCCATCACAATGTCAAGAATGATATTTAGTGAATTCATCTGATTTCTTTTACGGATTTCGTTCCGATGTCAAAATTGATAACTAATCACATTTTTCAATTACGAAAATAATAATCCACGAGTAAAACACTCTAACTCTACGAGCTTCCCAGAGTAAATGCGTTAGTCACCCAGGACTGTCATGTTTTAAAAATATCTATAATCAGAACTAGTTATACTGTATATTTAGTTGCATAAAAGTTTCAACTTTGCTTATCATTTTTAATCTTGAAAATGATAATATTCGAGATTAAATATTGTGTAAAAAGGTAATTTTTGACGAATAACTACGGTTGTCTATTATTGGAGAAGAAATCTAATGAGAGCGAAAATTTGTGATTTTAAGATTTTTTTTCCACTAGATTTCGATTTCTAGCGATTCTATTTTAGTTGATAGAATATTTATTTCCATACTATAATTGCGTAATCAGTGAAATGTCAGCAAAGTTATTGAATTTACAAGAATCATAGTTTTTTAAACAAATTTGTCCGATAGCAAACGAGTCTTCAATTATATATATATATATATATATATATGTGCATATATCTATGGCAAATTTATATTAATTCTGATATAGGTATCAGTTATGATGTTTTTTGTCTTGATCATTAACAAACAAGGGACCATCGTGGTCGTGATCGTATGGTAGTTGGATTTCCAACTATGGATTTCCAACTACCTATACAATCAGTGGTTATCACCACTAACGTTGAGTTCGAATCCCACCCAGGCGATGTGTACTCGATATAATATTATGTTAACAATTTTGTCAGTGTCTTACATGTGTCGACCCTATATATATACTTTTTCCATAATGATAGTATATATAGTATGTAGGTTGCTGTTAACATAAGATTGTATGAATATGGACACGAACAAGTCAAATTAAGGAAAAAGAGATGAAACAATAAAGAAATGTTATTGAAAATAAATATATAAGCAGAAAGTTAAGAAAAGGGGGTGTGGGTGATAATTTCGTGCCATGAGCGCCTGTGGTGATATGCACCGATTGCATAGGTAGTTATAAAAACCAGCTACCACACTACGACGGCGATGGTGGAATTGATTGAGTATATAAATAATAGTGTATGAGCATTCTAAATGTTAGGCTGTTACTTTATATAGATCGGAAATCTTGGATGATTGCCATTGTTGAGTAGTCCCCTCGGGATCCCAGGGATGTACATGTATGACCTAATTTCTTCACCGTGATATACAACCCAGGTGAAATGTGTTATCAATAAATGTGCGGGGACTTCCAAATAAACTAATCGTCCTCAATAAATGATGCGGGAAGCTCCTAAACAGCAGTAGTGGTCTAAACAGTGACATGTTGCGACGTCACCGTCTTATCAGTACTCAATGGACAACATTCACACCAGGTGGCGTCACGGTACTAACGGTGGTTACGAAGACGTGTTTTCCGATAAACGCTTGTAACCAATATAATCAAATGGCAATATCATTACCTACATGGTGTCCTTGATCTGAAACGATATGACGGTAGGCACGGCCTATAGAGTGGGTCTGAAAGGGGTATAAGCGTGATACGTGAATGGCCTTTTTTCGGAAGCGTGACACATGAAAAACGGAAAATATAGACGTGAAAACGTGATCTCTAGTGCAACGTGATCCGTGAAAAATCATTATTCTGTACGTGAATGCGTGAAAATCGAACTTACTTTTAAGCGTGAAGACGAAACACAAGCACGTCTGGTGTATTCATTAGCTGCGGAACCGTCGCCCTTATGGTCCTTGGCCAGTTTTCTGATATTTACGGACCTATAAGGGCTACGGTTCCGCAGCTAGTGTATTCATATGCTCAGGAAGAGTGAGCGATATCTACCACTCACATATAGTCAACAACATTCAAATCGTAATATAATCAGTGAAATTAGTCACAATCTGGCAGCTATGAGGAACTGCCATATAACTAAACAACAAAAAACAACTATAAAATTACACATACAGATGTCACAAGAATGTCTTCCACATATATAACTGACACCAAGAAGTCCCTGACAATGAACGGTAATCAATTCATGCAGATAAGCGTGAAACGTGAAATATCCAAATATCTAAGCGTGAAGCGTGATTTTGCCAAATTTTAAGCGTGATTGCGTGATTGGTAGCCTCCCCCCCCCCCCCCCTTTAGGACCCCCTATAGAGAGGACGGAAGTGAACATAATAGATTTTAATTTGATATTTCCAATACCTTTTTCTAGTTTATTTCACAGTGACCGATAACGATCATAGGACCCAATGACAATGTAAAATTGCACGTGTACGTGGTTCTTTTTTTACTTCATTTGGGTATAATGTAAAATTGCAAGCGCGTTTTTTTTCAGACTAAATTGAACCCGAATGAAAATTGTACACGTGTTTTTTTCACATGTTTATGGTCTAACCATGTAAAATTGCACACTCGCTTTTGCTTCAAAAGTTTGAAGATCCCCACTGAAGCGCAAGGGCAGGCAATATGCAACAATGGCCAAAAGCAAAAGGACAATCATTAATCTACAAAACACTACACATAAAACTATCTTTTCTCAAAACAGCCGGATTGTTTTTTCACAGTAAACAAAAATCGGATTTTTATATTTGGACATTAAAAACAAATCAGTAATTTGCCTTCAAATTTGTATTATAAATTTCTTGTTGAGAACTGCAGGGCCGGATTAATGATATTTTTGCATCTTTCAGGTCAATTTATTTTGCTTCTTTAAAATTTCACCACATATTTTTTAACAGAAAAAAACATCTAAAAGTTAAATGGTCGTCCCCTTAATGACATGAATGTGTGTCTCGGCCGCGTACACGCAGCTTCGTATAAAACGTGTCCGGTTTTCAAGAACATTATGCAAGAAAATTCAACAGTTTAGTTATTGCTTCTGATCCGCAGATTTGTCCCGATAAGAGTGATTTCTTAAAAAGTAAACCTTCAAAGAGATAAAGCTGCATTTTATGCTTGGTGCTTTAACCATTCATATGATTTTTTTCTATCATCGTATGTAGTGCTATCATGTAATTTATTCGACACCGCCCAAATATATTTTGTATTTAGTGTAGAGGTTGGTCAATAGCTTGTATTACCTTTGAAATGAAACCGTACACTTCTTGTTTCATGACGGTCAGTTTTATTGGTGGAGGAAACCGGAGTTCCCTGAAAAAAACCCGACCTGCCGCAAGTCACTGACAAACTTTATCACATAGAAATCACATTAGTATTATTACCAAATAATAATAGTCAAGTGACTGTTGATGAAAAATAAAATCCACACATGACTGTTGATGAAAATAAAATGCAAACATGACAGTTCATGAAAAAAGAATCAACATTATCTATAATACGACCCAGGTATTCACGTTTTAATTTTTTTCAAAATCATCAGAATGTTTGATGCCTTTAGATAAAGCCGAAATCGTAAAAAATTGTATTTTTTTTTTCCAATTTTCGCAAAATTAGAGCCTACGCGAACAGTTTGACTAAAAATAACAACTTAAATAGTAGATGAATAAATGTAGATATTTATGTTTGAAACAGAATATGTTTTTAATATCATGTTGGGGGTCAGTGGGTAATTGCTGTTTACCGCAATTTTTCAGCTATATCATGACGAGAACAAGTTACTTTTCAATGAGGTCCCAACACGATTAGTTGTTGTTGGGGTTTGGTTTTTTTTTATAATAGTATATATACATTTTTTGTATATCTTAAAAAAGATATAGGGGTACATATTTTTTTTTAAAATAAAGTCATATCTTAAAGACAAGCAACTGTTGGAATCCGGAACAGAAACACCGTGTACGTAAGATTCGCCAAGAATAATGTACGTGAAATTGATTTAAATTATTTGATTCTAACCATTAAAAAACGATTATTTACCATGAAAGTAGAAAATTACGATGCAACAAAACTAGGAAGCCAACACGAAAATCTTTTAAAAAGGGAAATACAAAGAATGTGAACAAATATCAAACTTTGTTTAACAACGTACATGTAATTGTACTAGTATTTACCTCATTCTACAGTTATTGTACGTGTACTATGCGTATTTACTAATTACAAAATTATTGAAAATATTGATTTTTGCTCATGGAGGACATAAGAAAAAATTTAGAAGAATGTATTCAATTTTATTTTATATTCGCATTCACAGTTAGTAACAGGTGCCCATGACCCATATATGATTCCAACGTTGTTCTTGTCGTATTTCAACGTAATGACGTGATCACTTTAATAGTAATTTCATTCTGATTCCTGAAACGTCATCTTCATCTAAGAAACAGGCTACTGGACCAGGGCTATAAAAAGATTCGCCTTATTCGATCTCTTAAAAAGTTTATATTCCGATACCAAGATCTTGTCGAAATATATTCCGTCTCTGCAGAGACGATAATAAACGATGCATTTTCATATAGTGAAAATATATAAAGATAAGGAAGTCAACAAAAATATCAAAAATATTTTGTTATCAATGTGTGATGTAAAGGTGTCTTTGACATTTACTTTACTGAATTTGGTACTGCTTTGACAACTATTTTACCTATTTTGTTCCTGTATTGTTATAAATACTGCTATAGTGACAACCGGAACCTTTGAACCGTAATGAAAGCGGAAGGTTTGGCGCTTTAAAATCTGATTCAACCCACCATTTCTTTAGAAATGCATGTACCAAGTCAGGGTCATTACGGTTTTCACAGTTTTCCGGTTGTTGACTGATTTTGTCTGTTTATATAATTATGAGTTTTGACTTTCCCTTTGTAAGATTGTTCGGAATTCGGTAATTTTGTTATTACCCTTATTTAGTAACATGCCAGCAGATGGTTACAAGATTCATTTTCATTGATGATGCATTTGTTGTAAACTTGAGGAATATTGTTATACAAATAATAATTATTGTTGGACAATTAAATAGAAATTGTGTTTGAAATAATAGTTTGCATAGGTTACAAACGTCTGTGCGAAAATAAAACGCTCAGCTAACCACCGTTAGTACTCGAGCGACACCTGTTGAGTAAATTTTGAGGAATGTTATCCATTATTTTGAAAGGTTTTTTTTTTTAAAGAATCGTCTCCTCTTGTCTTTCAGTGAAAAGTATTCTGTCACTCGCGTACAATGTAATGTACAGATTTGAAATATGGTATTGGAAATTAAATTTTGATCCAATATTGACTATTCTTCCCGATGATGTGTTCTATCTAATATTTAAATGCTGTTTAAAGTCGTCTGCTCTCTTTTACTCTGTCACGAGGAGAAAATATAGTAGGCCCTATGTATAAAGATCAAGATTAAAACTCTTAAGTTACTTTACTGTGTCACGAGGATAAAATATATTATCATATACTTACTCAAGATATGTTTAATTTTGCATATGTGATAAATCCGAAATGCAATAAGTCATATCTCCCAGGGGTGTAATAACCTGATCCGTATTACATGGGGGTGCGGGGTGTAATAAAGTGTGCCGTATTACATGGGGGTTGGTGTAATAAAGTGTGCCGTATTACATGGGAGGGGGTGTAATATGGATTTTTCAAAATGGCGGCCGGAAATTTTAAATGAAATCGAGTATTTAGTTTTTCACAATTATTTTGTCTTTTTTTAGGGAAAAAAAATCCGGTCCGATCAGTTTTTCGTTATTAATGTATCGTTGTTTACTTCCGTCGTCTGCTACTGTCAAAATGGATTACGAAGAAAACATGGAAAATGCTCATTATGCAACGAATGATGACACTCCTTTATGAACCAAAGATTGAATCATCTTGTGTTTTGTATAAAAAGTGTAACTTTAGAAGGATTATGTAATAAAAACGTAGATATAATATGACATTATTGCATCATACAATTCATATCCCAATTTCTGAAAACGATCAGCTCTCACAAATATGAAGAAAGACGCATTGAAGTATATGATAAATAGGTTATGATATGGCATTTTTCATATCACATGCCACATCAACCCTCGACCCATATTAGACCTCGGGGGTTCGGTCCTTGGGCTAATATAGGGGTCTCGGGTTGATATGACATGTGATATGAAAAATGCCATATAATAATCTGTAATTATGCATAAAGTTCAAGTTTAGAACTCTGGGTTTCTTTACATCAACTGCTTTGCACAGTTATAAGTGACGGTAGGCATTTTAAAAAAAGCCGCACTTGGAAAACACTTGCATGGCCGCATCATTTTACTGAAAAGGGAGGTTTAGACCTATAAAACTAGTTAAATCCCTGAACTTTTTATTGAAGTTCCCAACAAGCAGGAAAATGAGAAAATCAAATATATAAACGTGTGCTATGAATATCGATTTTGAAACTTCCGAAAATCAAAATATCATTTAACACAATTAACTCTAGAAATTCAGGGTACAAAAGTTTCTATTTAAGTCCACATATATGTACATTGATACATACAATCCTAATATCATCAGTAGCCGAGCATAAATTAACAGAATTGCACGCAAGACTCCTTTTACGACTGTTCTATCTACCACGAGGGAGTGGCACGAATGGAATGCAGATGGGCGAACTTCTGATGTGATTCGAGGTTCAGATGGATGGAACTGTGGTACCGCACGCGCCATAGCTGGATGTCCTGTATCGGGTCGCATACCTGGTTAATTTGCTGAATATTGTGTTGTGGTATACGAGGTTGAGAGGGTTGGTTTACAAGCCGGTTGCCAACAAAAAGTGTGTCCATTACAAGCCTGGTTCTAGCTTCCCGTCTCAATGCGTGTAATTGTGGGAGCAGTTCTTTACGCCTATTACAAATATCCGCCGGGTATTGCTGAAATACAGATATGTTTTTTGTTGTCACGAAGCTTGTCACTAGATACATGTTATACTCTCTGGTGTTCTAGAGTATTTCATGAACCTAGCTATTATACTGAGTTGTTTTCTATCGCCACGTTGTCTTAAATCTGTTCACATTTTGAAATTCAATGTTGTCCTCAATTACTAAGTCCTTATAAGAGATAAATTCCTTCAGAACTTGCTTATAGTTTTCAGATTGACTATCGTGACTCTCGGGTAAACCACTAAAAATTAGGTTGTATTTCATAGAATGGGTCTTGAAAGTGAGTAAATCCTCCTTTAACTGATGATTTTCCCTTTTTCACACTCCATTGCGGAAACCCTTTCTTCTACAATATTATAATGGAACTCATCATTGTTTATCCCGTGGGCCTGCTGATTTAGATCATTCCTGATGTCTGATGTATCAGAATCTAATCTCCTATAATGTTTTTCCTTATCTGAAATCTGTACCCACATATCACCAAGCATGTCAAGTTTATTCAGCCTTTCATTCCTTTGATTTATTGTGCTTAGTAACATTTGAACTGTAGAATTATCAAACTGAGCAAGTTGTAGACAATTTGTAACTTGTAGAGACTGTGTAGGCAAGGTAAAGGTGTTGGAACTCAATGTAAGAGTGGTAGTAATACAGGCACCTGGCATAGTCGAATCCATGTTTGGTAAAGTTTATTGTTGAAAATATTGTTGCTGGTTATTCATTGGTGTGCTATGCTGATTAACGGACGGTACAACATGTATATTCCTGTATGACGTGCCGTATATTGAGTCATTAGTAGCCGAAATAATTTGCGAAACAGGTGAATTGGTTTTGTTTACATCGGTGTTGGGCGCAGCCATATTGAATGGGGTATGGGTGCTCTTTTCACTACGTTTTTTCTTCTTTGGGCTCATGGACGTTTCATTTTCTTTAAACAATACCTTCCACAATGCATATCAAACAACTGAATAAGTCTGATAGCATCACACTTAATTAATTATTTCATGGCTGAGCTGTTTTCATGCGTCTACTCGATCCGTCGCCATCCGTCTGGATCATATTCTTTTTCTTAAAAATTTCCATATCTCCACAGTACAATTAACACGTTATGTACAGTCACAATCTATTTAGTTTTCACAGTAAAGCTTGTTTTTCTTTCTTCGAAATTCGAAGGATGCAAAAGAATCAAAGAAGTCTGCTTGCAAAGTCTTTACCTGTACTGTCATTTCCACAATAATTTCTTTTTGTTTTTATTTTTTGGCTTTAATCATTTGAACTTTGTATGAAAAGTCAAATTTGTGTCTTTACTAGCTTGATTATGATGAGTTTAAAGTATATGAAATCCACATATGTTGTGTTTAATTTACATACAAATTGGTATCCTTGATGACTTTTGTTGGTTTCCTTCAATATGTTTCTTTAATAGTACATATACCTACATGTGCACTTAAGTATTGGTTTTTTTTGTGTCGGGTTGCATGCATGCATTAATATAGGTAGAGATGACCACTTGATTCTACGATTGAGGGGATGGGTGAGCTTACAGTTTTTGGCCCCAAAGAAGTAATAAAAATTCTGAACTTCTGACCTGGTTGACAAGTCCAAATTTTGATCACAACAAAATGTGCCCAACGCCACATTAGGATTACATGAAATTAATGATCACCCCTTTAGTGTGAAGGATCTGACTGCAGCTGATGCTTTTACGACCAATGTACCAGCCCGAAACATTCATTGTTTATATTTTTATATCACAATACTATGAGGTGTTAAGGAGAGTGTGTTTTTCTCTGTTTTTTCATTGTATCAATTTCTTGTGTATGTCAAACTAAATTTGTGTACAGACGGCAGCTTATTGTAAGCCTTTCTGGTATTCATCAAACTATTGAAAACATTCATCTCTCATTATGGCTTGTTTGATTTGTATCGTCCCTATTACTGTCATGAACATTAACGTAAAGAAATCGGTCCCTAAATCTGTGTCAAGGGACACATCACTTGCTGAATCGTTGTTCTTCTAACATTTTGACGATCTAAATAAACGTTAGAGAATACCGAAGGGGCGATCAAAAATGGACTATCCAGAGAAACTGGCGACATAGGGTGAACAAAAATAAAGCAAAAACACAACACAATATGTGTTGGACACCACTATACGCAAAAAACATGCAAACAACCGGAGGTAAATCTTAACGGACATCACAACACGGAACTCAGAACGTAAAGACACAATTGCATTTGTCTTTCGTTCAAACATTCAAAAATAGTATTTCGTATTGTCTGTTTAGGAGTGGCTCTCACGAACTGACTAAGAACCTCGCCTGTTGAAGAATTCTGGCCATGACTTGAAAGAAAATGTATCTTCCTTCCACTTCCATTTTTACATCGAAATAGAGACTGTACTGGTTTCCTTTTATTTAAAACGCGAAATGGTTATTAAAGTCTGAACAAGGAACCAGTACGCTTAAAAGTGAAAGTAAACACGAATCTGAGAAAATCGGAAGCACGATATTTAGGTGGGTTTTTTTCACTTTTACTTCCACAATTGCGACCCGGCGGTGAAAAAAAATTTTAAAACCATTTTTATTTTTATTTCAAAATCTGAAAAATTAGAGTCGGTGGATCTGTAAACCAACGAATAAAAAACAATGGCCTTAATATTTAATAATTTTTAAGATGTAACAGAAAATGTGACACTTCTTCCAGCATTATACAAATCGTGAATAGCCTTTCTTGCATGTGGATTTTTAAAAATACGAGCTTTTTTCAATTAGGAGAGTTATTAGTTTTCATTTTCCAAAGTTGGAAATGGATATATATGGTTCTAAGTGAATATCATATAAATTGTCCATTATCAGATTTTCATGATATGATTTTATTTGAGGTTTTAAGTATAATTTAATTGTTGTGGACTATTGTAGCTTTCCAACTTTTGTTGATATGAAGTTATATCTAAAGCAATATTGAGTATACTTCAGAAGCATATAGAGTCTTGCTAAACAACAAGATTTAGGGTTATAGTGTTTAGCGCAACTTTCAACAATATTTCAGTTATATCGTGGCGGTCAGTTTTATTGGTAGAGGAAATCGGGGCATCAGGGGAATACCACCAACCTGTCGCAGGTAACTGGCAAACGTTATCACACAATGTTGCATCGAGTACACCTCGCCATAGACGGGATTCGAACTCACAACCTTAGTGGTGATAGACACTGATTGCACAGGTAGTTCTAAAACCAACTACTATACGATCATGAAAACACGGCCCCCTTTACAACAAGGATTCCGTTACAAGTGAATTAATATTCCACTGTTTTATCTGATTAACTGCTTGATATGGTTTAATGAAGACGCTTCGGGAAAACAACTGTGTAGATCTCCTTAGAATTGTTTAGCTTTATTTATATTTTCTTTCAGAATTCTATAAATTCTAA
Source organism: Bathymodiolus brooksi (assembly GCA_963680875.1). Lineage (NCBI taxonomy): Eukaryota > Metazoa > Mollusca > Bivalvia > Mytilida > Modiolidae > Bathymodiolus > Bathymodiolus brooksi. The sequence goes on from OY804577.1 coordinate 115,703,025, forward strand.
GTTTTAAATGAATTCTTATTGACGAATTATTGTTAAAAAAAACAGTAAACATTTAATTTAGTTAGAACTATATATAAATAAATAAAGTTTAATATGCTTATTTATTACTAAAAATGTCATACTGTTGGTACAATTCTACAATCGATATTCCTAAACTAGGGTTATGTGTCCAAACATCCCCTCGTGGTGAAATCATGCTCTAATGGAAGTGCTTCTCCTGTGTGAGTAAAATGTTAACCTCAAAAATTATCAAATTGATCTATTCAAATGAAATGCACATTTAATGGACAATTTAAAATCGTGTAAAAGACCAGGATTGTTTATATCTTGTTATAACGATTAAAATTGATATTTTTTTCAATTTTATTTTAACGTAAACAAACAATATATTGAAATGTGCACAATATATAAAGAATGTCCATACCTCATCCCCAAATATAAAAAATATGTGTATGGGGGTTAGGAAGAGGTATAACTAGTTGTGACACATCCCGGACATTTTCCGAATGTTCTGTGCCCATTACACTTTTTTTATTTTACGACTTATTAAGTACAATATAATCCGTATCCTTGATAGCATCTTGATATGTAGTTTTATAATGAACTTTATGTAATGTACCAATGGACAAGTATGGAGTTTACATTTCACAATTCATACGTTATTATAGGGCGTATGCATTGCTAACTCCTACCTCATTACTACATTGCTAACTCCTACCTCATTACTACATTGCTAACTCCTACCTCATTACTACATTGCTAACTCCTACCTCATTACTACATTGCTAACTCCTACCTCATTACTACATTGCTAACTCCTACCTCATTACTACATTGCTAACTCCTACCTCATTACTACATTGCTAACTCCTACCTCATTACTACTTTATAGCGTACACTTAACCCTTTATCAATATTAAATAAAATACCTCCAATAAATGAATATACAGTTTGTTTTCTTTTAATAGTCCATAAGTAGATCTATATTTTCAATTTATATTACACGCGTGATTAAAGGGGCGTAATTCTAGTTATGCGTAGTATTTCAATAGAGTCAATATCCCTCTAGCATAGAGAAAATTACATTTGCCACACCGGGTGGATCGGTTCCCTCATGGCTGATGTTCTTGCAAGATGTTTAAGTAAAAAGTCACCTAGTTCAGCAAGTCGGATTTGTGGATATACAAGGTGGCAGATAATGTTTACTGCATACATTGCACAACTCTCGATATTAATGAAAACTGTAGACCGAAATAAAAACACTGATTACAAATTCTAAAGAAACAAAATGAGCAATATATAAATGTTCACTCTGTAAGAATTGAGATAACCAGAATTTTACAAAAGGATAACTACAGAACCATATGTAGTTTTGAAGTCTTCTCAACAATCACCGTATGACAGAACCAGAATCCGTGTTGCGTAGAATAAATCTCGAAGTAAGCTGAAGCATGGTTGAATCAGACTAGGTTTCACTATGATCTAGTAAAAGTATTCACAACCCACCATATCAGTCAACTTTATTCTCTATAATATTAATTTATATTTTCTTTTGGCCATTGTGTTGTCTGTTCTTCGATATACGGATTCTGATTGACTCTTTGCTATCTTTTGACCATTATGTTGTCTGCTCTTTGATATACGGATTCTGATTGACCATTGTGTTGTCTGTTCTTTGATATACGGATTCTGATTGACCCTTTCGTATCTTTTGACCATTGTGTTGTCTGTTCTTCGATATACGGATTCTGATTGACCCTTTCGTATCTTTTGACCATTGTGTTGTCTGTTCTTCGATATACGGATTCTGATTGACCCTTTGGTATCTTTTGACCATTGTGTTGTCTGTTCTTAGATATACGGATTCTGATTGACCCTTTCGTATCTTTTGACCATTGTGTTGTCTGTTCTTAGATATACGGATTCTGATTGACCCTTTGGTATCTTCAAACTCTTCTTATATCCTTATACTTTTTTTAATTTTGTTTTCTTATTTTTTATTTGACTTTTATTCATTAACATTCTGACCAATTGTAGTTTAATATTTGATTATCAAAATAACAATTGAAAGGCAAAACATACCTTAATGATTAATGTTACTTACAATGCAACGTGTCTAAGATATTGGACTGAACGGTGGCTGGTGCAATGAAGCAGGATAACCATTGCCAACAACTGTTCTCACTACCTTATTGTAGTAGCTCATGCTGGTTGATCTTTAGTTTTTTTTGTTCTTACAGTGTGATATTTCAAATAATGTGTTGTGTCAAATTTATTAGATCTGAGAATTCAAAAGGAGCAACAGGTTTGTTGTTTAATTTGGGTAACACCATAGTAATTTATCACCCCCGGTGCTTTGTGGGGATAGTTGTTCAATCTTTAGTTCTCTGTGTAGTGTTTTGTGGGGGTAGTGTTGTTCAGTCTTTCGTTCTCTGTGTAGTGTTTTGTGGGGGTAGTGTTGTTCAATCTTTAGTTCTCTGTGTAGTGTTTTGTGGGGATAGTGTTGCTCAATCTTTAGTTCTCTTTGTAGTGTTTTGTGGGGATAGTGTTATTCAATCTTTACTTCTCTGTGTAGTGTTTTGTGGGGGTAATGTTGCTCAATCTTTAGTTCTCTGTGTAGTGTTTTGTGGGGGTAGTGATGCTCAATCTTTAGTTCTCTGTGTAGTGTTTTGTGGGGATAGTGTTGTTCAATCTTTTGTTCTCTTTGTAGTGATTTGTGGGGGTAGTGTTTCTCAATCTTTAGTTCTCTGTGTAGTGTTGTGTGGGGGTAGTGTTGCTCAGTCTTTAGTTCTCTGTGTAGTGTTTTGTGGTGGTAGTGTTGTTCAATCTTTAGTTCTCTGTGTAGTGTTTTGTGGGGGTAGTGTTGTTCAATCTTTAGTTCTCTGTAGTGTTTTGTGGGGGTAGTGTTGCTCAATCTTTAGTTCTCTATGTAGTGTTTTGTGGGGGTAGTGTTGCTCAATCTTTAGTTCTCTGTGTAGGGTTTGGTGGGGGTAGTGTTGTTCAATTTTTAGCTCTCTGTGTCGTGTTTTGTGGGGTAGTGTTGTTCAATCTTTAGTTCTCTGTGTAGTGTTTTGTGGGTAGTGTTGTTCAATCTTTAGTTCTCTTTGTAGTGTTTTGTGGGGGTAGTGTTGTTCAATCTTTAGTTCTCTGTGTAGTGTTTTGTGGGGGTAGTGTTGTTCAATCTTTAGTTCTCATTGTAGTGTTTTGTGGGGGTAGTGTTGCTCAATCTTTAGTTCTCTGTGTAGTGTTTTGTGGGGGTAGTGTTGTTCAATCTTTAGTTCTCTGTGTAGTGTTTTGTGGGAGTAGTGTTGTTCAATCTTTAGTTCTCTGTGTAGTGTTTTGTGGGGGTAGTGTTGCTCAATCTTTAGTTCTCTGTGTAGTGTTTTGTGGGGGTAGTGATGCTCAATCTTTAGTTCTCTGTGTAGTGTTTTGTGGGGGTAGTGTTGTTCAATCTTTAGTTCTCTGTGTAGTGTTTTGTGGGGGTAGTGTTGTTCAATCTTTAGTTCTCATTGTAGTGTTTTGTGGGGGTAGTGTTGCTCAATCTTTAGTTCTCTGTGTAGTGTTTTGTGGGGGTAGTGTTGTTCAATCTTTAGTTCTCTGTGTAGTGTTTTGTGAGGGTAGTGTTGTTCAATCTTTAGTTCTCTTTGTAGTGTTTTGTGGGGGTAGTGTTGTTCAATCTTTAGTTCTCTGTGTAGTGTTTTGTGGGGGTAGTGATGCTCAATCTTTAGTTCTCTGTGTAGTGTTTGGTGGGGGTAGTGTTGTTCAATCTTTAGTTCTCTGTGTAGTGTTTTGTGAGGGTAGTGTTGTTCAATCTTTAGTTCTCTTTGTAGTGTTTTGTGGGGGTAGTGTTGTTCAATCTTTAGTTCTCATTGTAGTGTTTTGTGGGGGTAGTGTTGCTCAATCTTTAGTTCTCTGTGTAGTGTTTTGTGGGGGTAGTGTTGTTCAATCTTTAGTTCTCTGTGTAGTGTTTTGTGGGGGTAGTGTTGTTCAATCTTTAGTTCTCTGTGTAGTGTTTTGTGGGGGTAGTGTTGCTCAATCTTTAGTTCTCTGTGTAGTGTTTTGTGGGGGTAGTGATGCTCAATCTTTAGTTCTCTGTGTAGTGTTTTGTGGGGGTAGTGTTGTTCAATCTTTAGTTCTCTGTGTAGTGTTTTGTGAGGGTAGTGTTGTTCAATCTTTAGTTCTCTTTGTAGTGTTTTGTGGGGGTAGTGTTGCTCAATCTTTAGTTCTCTGTGTAGTGTTTTGTGGGGGTAGTGATGCTCAATCTTTTGTTCTCTGTGTAGTGTTTTGTGGGGGTAATGTTGTTCAATCTTTAGTTCTCTTTGTAGTGATTTGTGGGGTACTGTTGTTCAATCTTTAGTTCTCTGTGTAGAGTTTTGTGAGGGTAGTGTTGCTCAGTCTTTAGTTCTCTGTGTAGTGTTTTGTGGGGGTAGTGTTGTTCAATCTTTAGTTCTCTGTGTAGTGTTTTGTGGGGGTAGTGTTGTTCAATCTTTAGTTCTCTGTGTAGTGTTTTGTGGGGGTAGTGTTGTTCAATCTTTAGTTCTCTGTGTAGTGTTTTGTGGAGGTAGTGTTGTTCAATCTTTAGTTCTCTGTGTAGTGTTTTGTGGGGGTAGTGTTGCTCAATCTTTAGTTCTCTGTGTAGTGTTTTGTGGGGGTAGTGTTGTTCAATTTTTAGTTCTCTGTGTAGTGTTTTGTGGGGTAGTGTTGTTCAATCTTTAGTTCTCTGTGTAGTGTTTTGTGGGTAGTGTTGTTCAATCTTTAGTTCTCTTTGTAGTGTTTTGTGGGGGTAGTGTTGTTCAATCTTTAGTTCTCTGTGTAGTGTTTTGTGGGGGTAGTGATGCTCAGTCTTTAGTTCTCTGTGTAGTGTTTTGTGGCGGTAGTGTTGTTCAATCTTTAGTTCTCTTTGTAGTGATTTGTGGGGGTAGTGTTGCTCAATCTTTAGTTCTCTGTGTAGTGTTTTGTGGGGGTAGTGTTGCTCAGTCTTTAGTTCTCTGTGTAGTGTTTTGTGGGGGTAGTGTTGTTCAATCTTTAGTTCTCTGTGTAGTGTTTTGTGGGGGTAGTGTTGTTCAATCTTTAGTTCTCTGTGTAGTGTTTTGTGGTGGTAGTGTTGCTCAATCTTTAGTTCTCTGTGTAGTGTTTTGTGGGGGTAGTGTTGTTCAATCTTTAGTTCTCTGTGTAGTGTTTTGTGGGGGTAGTGTTGTTCAATCTTTAGTTCTCTGTGTAGTGTTTTGTGGGGGTAGTGTTGTTCAATCTTTAGTTCTCTGTGTAGTGTTTTGTGGTAGTAGTGTTGCTCAATCTTTAGTTCTCTGTGTAGTGTTTTGTGGGGGTAGTGTTGTTCAATCTTTAGTTCTCTTTGTAGTGTTTTGTGGTGGTAGTGTTACTCAATCTTTAGTTCTCTGTGTAGTGTTTGGTGGGGGTAGTGTTGTTCAATTTTTAGTTCTCTGTGTCGTGTTTTGTGGGGTAGTGTTGTTCAATCTTTAGTTCTCTGTGTAGTATTTTGTGGGGTAGCGTTGTTCAATCTTTAGTTCTCTTTGTAGTGTTTTGTGGGGGTAGTGTTGTTCAATCTTTAGTTCTCTGCATAGTGATTTGTGGGGATATAGTTGTTCAATCTTTAGTTCTCTGTGTAGTGTTTTGTGGGGGTAGTGTTGTTCAATCTTTAGTTCTCTGTGTAGTGTTTTGTGGGGGTAGTGTTGCTCAATCTTTAGTTCTCTGTGTAGTGTTTTGTGGGGGTAGTGATGCTCAATCTTTAGTTCTCTGTGTAGTGTTTTGTGGGGGTAGTGTTGTTCAATCTTTAGTTCTCTGTGTAGTGTTTTGTGAGGGTAGTGTTGTTCAATCTTTAGTTCTCTTTGTAGTGTTTTGTGGGGGTAGTGTTGCTCAATCTTTAGTTCTCTGTGTAGTGTTTTGTGGGGGTAGTGATGCTCAATCTTTTGTTCTCTGTGTAGTGTTTTGTGGGGGTAATGTTGTTCAATCTTTAGTTCTCTTTGTAGTGATTTGTGGGGTACTGTTGTTCAATCTTTAGTTCTCTGTGTAGAGTTTTGTGGGGGTAGTGTTGCTCAGTCTTTAGTTCTCTGTGTAGTGTTTTGTGGGGGTAGTGTTGTTCAATCTTTAGTTCTCTGTGTAGTGTTTTGTGGGGGTAGTGTTGTTCAATCTTTAGTTCTCTGTGTAGTGTTTTGTGGGGGTAGTGTTGTTCAATCTTTAGTTCTCTGTGTAGTGTTTTGTGGAGGTAGTGTTGTTCAATCTTTAGTTCTCTGTGTAGTGTTTTGTGGGGGTAGTGTTGCTCAATCTTTAGTTCTCTGTGTAGTGTTTTGTGGGGGTAGTGTTGTTCAATTTTTAGTTCTCTGTGTAGTGTTTTGTGGGGTAGTGTTGTTCAATCTTTAGTTCTCTGTGTAGTGTTTTGTGGGTAGTGTTGTTCAATCTTTAGTTCTCTTTGTAGTGTTTTGTGGGGGTAGTGTTGTTCAATCTTTAGTTCTCTGTGTAGTGTTTTGTGGGGGTAGTGATGCTCAGTCTTTAGTTCTCTGTGTAGTGTTTTGTGGCGGTAGTGTTGTTCAATCTTTAGTTCTCTTTGTAGTGATTTGTGGGGGTAGTGTTGCTCAATCTTTAGTTCTCTGTGTAGTGTTTTGTGGGGGTAGTGTTGCTCAGTCTTTAGTTCTCTGTGTAGTGTTTTGTGGGGGTAGTGTTGTTCAATCTTTAGTTCTCTGTGTAGTGTTTTGTGGGGGTAGTGTTGTTCAATCTTTAGTTCTCTGTGTAGTGTTTTGTGGTGGTAGTGTTGCTCAATCTTTAGTTCTCTGTGTAGTGTTTTGTGGGGGTAGTGTTGTTCAATCTTTAGTTCTCTGTGTAGTGTTTTGTGGGGGTAGTGTTGTTCAATCTTTAGTTCTCTGTGTAGTGTTTTGTGGGGGTAGTGTTGTTCAATCTTTAGTTCTCTGTGTAGTGTTTTGTGGTAGTAGTGTTGCTCAATCTTTAGTTCTCTGTGTAGTGTTTTGTGGGGGTAGTGTTGTTCAATCTTTAGTTCTCTTTGTAGTGTTTTGTGGTGGTAGTGTTACTCAATCTTTAGTTCTCTGTGTAGTGTTTGGTGGGGGTAGTGTTGTTCAATTTTTAGTTCTCTGTGTCGTGTTTTGTGGGGTAGTGTTGTTCAATCTTTAGTTCTCTGTGTAGTATTTTGTGGGGTAGCGTTGTTCAATCTTTAGTTCTCTTTGTAGTGTTTTGTGGGGGTAGTGTTGTTCAATCTTTAGTTCTCTGCATAGTGATTTGTGGGGATATAGTTGTTCAATCTTTAGTTCTCTGTGTAGTGTTTTGTGGGGGTAGTGTTGTTCAATCTTTAGTTCTCTGCATAGTGATTTGTGGGGATATAGTTGTTCAATCTTTAGTTCTCTTTGTAGTGTTTTGTGGTGGTAGTGTTGCTCAATCTTTAGTTCTCTGTGTAGTGTTTTGTGGGGGTAGTGTTGTTCAATTTTTAGTTCTCTGTGTCGTGTTTTGTGGGGTAGTGTTGTTCAATCTTTAGTTCTCTGTGTAGTGTTTTGTGGGTAGTGTTGTTCAATCTTTAGTTCTCTTTGTAGTGTTTTGTGGGGGTAGTGTTGTTCAATCTTTAGTTCTCTGTGTAGTGTTTTGTGGGGGTAGTGATGCTCAGTCTTTAGTTCTCTGTGTAGTGTTTTGTGGGGGTAGTGTTGTTCAATCTTTAGTTCTCTTTGTAGTGATTTGTGGGGGTAGTGTTGCTCAATCTTTAGTTCTCTGTGTAGTGTTTTGTGGGGGTAGTGTTGCTCAGTCTTTAGTTCTCTGTGTAGTGTTTTGTGGGGGTAGTGTTGTTCAATCTTTAGTTCTCTGTGTAGTGTTTTGTGGTAGTAGTGTTGCTCAATCTTTCGTTCTCTGTGTAGTGTTTTGTGGGGGTAATGTTGTTCAATCTTTAGTTCTCTTTGTAGTGTTTTGTGGGGGTAGTGTTGTTCAATCTTTAGTTCTCTTTGTAGTGTTTTGTGGGGGTAGTGTTGTTCAATCTTTAGTTCTCTGTGTAGTGTTTTGTGGGGGTAGTGTTGTTCAATCTTTAGTTCTCTTTGTAGTGTTTTGTGGGGGTAGTGTTGTTCAATCTTTAGTTCTCTTTGTAGTGTTTTGTGGGGGTAGTGTTGTTCAATCTTTAGTTCTCTGTGTAGTGTTTTGTGGGGGTAGTGTTGTTCAATCTTTAGTTCTCTGTGTAGTGTTTTGTGGGGGTAGTGTTGCTCAATCTTTAGTTCTCTGTGTAGTGTTTGGTGGGGGTAGTGTTGTTCAATTTTTAATTCTCTGTGTCGTGTTTTGTGGGGGTAGTGTTGTTCAATCTTTAGTTCTCTGTGTAGTATTTTGTGAGGTAGCGTTGTTCAATCTTTAGTTCTCTTTGTAGTGTTTTGTGGGGGTAGTGTTGTTCAATCTTTAGTTCTCTGCATAGTGATTTGTGGGGATATAGTTGTTCAATCTTTAGTTCTCTGTGTAGTGTTTTGTGGGGGTAGTGTTGTTCAATCTTTAGTTCTCTGTGTATTGTTTTGTGGGGGTATTGTTGTTCAATCTTTAGTTCTCTGTGTAGTGTTTTGTGGGGGTAGTGTTGCTCAATCTTTAGTTCTCTGTGTAGTGTTTGGTGGGGGTAGTGTTGTTCAATTTTTAGTTCTCTGTGTCGTGTTTTGTGGGGGTAGTGTTGTTCAATCTTTAGTTCTCTGTGTAGTATTTTGTGGGGTAGCGTTGTTCAATCTTTAGTTCTCTTTGTAGTGTTTTGTGGGGGTAGTGTTGTTCAATCTTTAGTTCTCTGCATAGTGATTTGTGGGGATATAGTTGTTCAATCTTTAGTTCTCTGTGTAGTGTTTTGTGGGGGTAGTGTTGTTCAATCTTTAGTTCTCTGTGTATTGTTTTGTGGGGGTATTGTTGTTCAATCTTTAGTTCTCTGTGTAGTGTTTTGTGGGGGTATTGTTGTTCAATCTTTAGTTCTCTGTGTAGTGTTTTGTGGGGGTAATGTTGTTCAATCTTTAGTTCTCTGTGTAGTGTTTTGTGGGGGTATTGTTGTTCAATCTTTAGTTCTCTGTGTAGTGTTTTGTGGGGGTAGTGTTGTTCAATCTTTAGTTCTCTGTGTATTGTTTTGTGGGGGTATTGTTGTTCAATCTTTAGTTCTCTGTGTATTGTTTTGTGGGGGTATTGTTGTTCAATCTTTAGTTCTCTGTGTAGTGTTTTGTGGGGGTAGTGTTGTTCAATCTTTAGTTCTCTGTGTATTGTTTTGTGGGGGTATTGTTGTTCAATCTTTAGTTCTCTGTGTAGTGTTTTGTGGGGGTAGTGTTGTACAATTTTTAGTTCTCTGTGTCGTGTTTTGTAGGGGTAGTGTTGTTCAATCTTTAGTTCTCTGTGTATTGTTTTGTGGGGGTAGTGTTGTTCACTCTTTAGTTCTCTTTGTAGTGTTTTGTGGGGGTAGTGTTGTTCAATCTTTAGTTCTCTGCATAGTGATTTTTGGGGATATAGTAGTTCAATCTTTCGTTTTCTGTGTAGTGTTTTGTAGGGGTAGTGTTGTTCAATCTTTAGTTCTCTGTGTATTGTTTTGTGGGGGTAGTGTTGTTCAATCTTTAGTTCTCTTTGTAGTGTTTTGTGGGGGTAGTGTTGTTCAATCTTTAGTTCTCTGTGTAGTGTTTTGTGGGGGTAGTGTTGTTCAATCTTTAGTTCTCTGTGTAGTGTTTTGTGGGGGTAGTGTTGTTCAATCTTTAGTTCTCTGTGTAGTGTTTTGTGGGGGTAGTGTTGTTCAATCTTTAGTTCTCTATGTAGTGTTTTGTGGGGGTAGTGTTGTTCAATCTTTAGTTCTCTCTGTAGTGTTTTGTGGGGGTAATGTTGTTCAATCTTTAGTTCTCTGTGTAGTTTTTTGTGGGGGTAGTGTTGTTCAATCTTTAGTTATCTGTGTAGTGCTTTGTGGGGGTAGTATTGTTCAATATTTAGTTCTCTGTGTAGTGTTTTGTGGGGGTAGTGTTGTTCAATCTTTAGTTCTCTGTGTAATGTTTTGTGGGGGTAGTGTTGCTCAATCTTTAGTTCTCTGTATGGTGTTTTGTGGGGATAGTGTTGTTCAATCTTTTGTTCTCTGTGTAGTGTTTTGTGGGGGTAGTGTTGTTCAATCTTTAGTTCTCTGTGTAGTGTTTTTTGGGGGTATTGTTCAATCTTTAGTTCTCTGTGTAGTGTTTTGAGGAGATAGTGTTGCTCAATCTTTAGTTCTCTGTGTAGTGTTTTGTAGATCATTATTTGTCTTTTTTCTTTTGATCATTTGTAGTTTAAGCACATTTTATTGTCTTAAACAAGACAATCGAATCGGGCACAAAATATATAATTTAGGTTGCGGTCTCCGTTTGTGGCCATTATAGCGTCTATCCTTCGATGTTCGCTTCTGATTACCCCACTAGTGCCTTCAGACATTTATTCGATTAACCAGAGTACACGAACATTCAATTTGGACAACAGTAACTGAAAGGTATTACTTCAAGCTTTCTCTGGTAATAAGGTTTAAGTCCTCTTAAATTGCCGACTGATATTTTTATTTGCAAATCACGCTTTAATTTTATTCATTTGGGATCATGGTGCAATTCTTTTCTAAAACCCGGTTGTCCAGACGGTTAAATACAAGAATAAATCCCGCAATTCTTACGGTCCTTTCCTCATTCATTCACCGGGTTTGTAATTAGATTAACACGACGGGTGTAACTAGTGGAACAGGAATTGCTTACCCTTCCGGAGTTCACCCCCGGTTTTTAGTGGGGTTCGTGTTACTCGATCTTTAGTTTTATATGTATGTTTTGTAGATCGGTGTTTGTCCTTTTGTACTTTTTCTTTTGGCCATTGTGTTGTCTGTTCTTCTTCGATAAGCAGATTCTGATTACCCCTTTGGTATCTTCAAACTTTATTTGTTTAAATAATTAGTTTTCAAAGCACAACTTATCTTCTATTTCTTACCAACTTTCAAAAGATACCATTAATATAGAACTGGCCACATAACAAAATCTGGAAACGAAAATCAATGTTCATATCCTATGACCAGAATATCTCTATCCCTTTTCGGTTTTTTTGTTTATCAAAGGTACGTCAATTTAAACTCCATAATATGGCACATGATACTGGGCAATAAATGTGGCTATAGTCTAAGGGAGATAACTGTTACATCAATATACTCCCAACAACCGGTTAAACGTTGACATCGTTTTATATTTGTTTCAACCCAGGTGTTGATCGGATTATGTCCTTGATTTAATTTTTGTTGTGAAGTTTCAAGTGATGCAGACTCGTGATCAACGGCTTTCTCTATATTAACTTAAAATCACTCCTGAAACATATATAGTATTATTAGTTTAATTTGATTCACATTAAATATTGTTTGTATTGAACAATTACATAACAGTATTTTAAATACGATTCTATCATGTTATCTAGTAGTCAGTTAACTACGAATATTCACTGATCATGCTGTTCTACAGTCCATGATTATGTTCTACAGTCCATGATTATGTTGCTGTGATAGAGTGTAGTTGTTTTTATTTGAATAGGAAATATGCTAGTTTTGGATTGTTCATGTCTTCTATTGTCGTTGTTGGATTTATCAAGATGGAAGGGATGGGGGTTCCATTATTCGGTTCAATCCCGCTACATTGTTGTGCCTGTCCAGAACCTGTATGCCTATTTGCGTATGTCGTGATGTTTTTGTGTTCAATGTTTAGGGCTAGGAGATAGTTAGTTAGTTGTTGATATTGGTTTGAATTGTTGACCATCACTGTTTAAACATTGTTTTATACTTAGTTCAATGTCGGATTTCAGCAATTTATTTCGCCGTCTAAAGGGGCAAAAAGTGTTTCTTATTTTCTGTATAGGAAATGTTTTATGTAAAACCATTCGTTATATGCAGCTCTTTTGTGATAGATCAATTTGTTAAACAAAATTATATTTAAAGGACACTACGAATATCTAGTTTATATTCTTTTTATTTGTAAACATTATGATTTTATAAATATTAGCATAATTTCTGCTAGTTCTTGCATAGAATATCACACTAATTTCTCCAGCTGAGTAAACTGAAGGTGACCGTTAACAGGATGAACGATTACAGACTCCATGGATTTTTTGATTTTGTATCTCAGTCGATAGTTTCAGGTGTATATGTGTGTGAGTAGTTATCTTAAGTTTATTTGTCTACTAACATGTGCACATGTACATGTAGTCCGGTAAGAAAATGTGAAAAATCTGTTTTTGACGCGATCATCTCTATTGTATGGAAATTCCGTACTATTTCCAAAACACATATCTTGTATATCAAAATTTACAAATTGATGTAAAAAATACCTCTTTCACATGTAGATATTTGTATGCACTTCATTAGTAAACGTGATACGATGGTTAACAACTCTTGTCATTTAAGCATACTATTTCAAAATACAGTGGAAAATGCGTAACGTACATTGTACATATTTACAATGGTAAGTATTTAACTTTACTGTCTATATTTGTAAAAAAAATATTATTGATTTCACGGTTCACATATCTTGAATTTAAGCTTTTACTTGACGTTGACGTTCAACATTATAAAATGGTAATTTTCTCAGTCCACCTGACGGGCAGGGGATACTAACCCACACTGATCAACTCGTCTTTTTTTATATTTTAAATAGGAATGGATTGTTGTTTTCTGTCCTAATAAATGTAGTTTTCAGACTTTGTTAATATCTGGACCAACCAGTAATTTACCATAATGATATTACGGTATGGCTTTGCTCTTTGAAAGATATATTCCGGAATCTTTCAATAGACATTTTTGTTATGTGTTCTATCTTTATGAAACAGAAGTAGTAGAATTTATCGTCTTCGAGTTAGCTCCCGTTGATTAATTTATATTACAAAGTTAAGCATTCGATAGAAATTTTTAAAAAGACGTAAAAATATTCAATGTTCACAAAAATTCTCAATTACACGCACAAAACGTGTTCACATTTTTCTCCGGAACCTTAAAATTATTTCGTCAAATTCTGTCAAAATGTGCACTGTTCGGTCTGTTATTTATTGCTATTTTGCGATGTAAATTGTGCTTCTTACCTTGCACCAAATACTGGTCCTATTAAAGTGTATTGTATATGTATGCGTAAGAATTTTAGAACAATTACTCGCCTTGTAGATTATTGAATGTGGTTCTATGGCCATAATATTATTAGTGTGGAAATAAAGGCTACAGATAACAGACATGGCCATCAATACAGAGATACATACAACATTGGGTACCAGATACAAAACGAAGACAAAAGCTAAAAAATACACAAACAAAGAAATTTAAAGAGATGAACAACAAGTACTCATATAACAAAGGTAAAGCTAGGGATTGCCAGTTCTTGTTACTCATAGTCAAGTCCTGTAAAGATCTTGTCTGTGATTGAGTAGAGAAAATAATCTACCTTAAAAGATATATTGCCATTATGATAAATTAATATTTGTTAGCGGTCAGTCAGTTATTCTTGACAAGCTGAAGACCGTAGAATTATTGTAGCAATGACCTCAACTTAGGAGCAGCATAGCCTTGTTTTAGTAGCCTTTGCGTCAGAAGCTGAATTCTTTCCAGAAAATAACTACCGGTGACAAGCCCTAAAATGACGTAAAATTGTGAAATATAAACTCGCGTATGGAATTTACATTTCACAACTCGTTCGTTATTCTAGAGCTTATAAAGGAATATATTTGAACATAGCTCAGTTGCTGACGCAACACTACTAAAACAAGGATGCGTTGCTCATAAGTTGAAGTCATCGATACAAATTTTAACGGTCGGCATCACGAGTTAGTTGACTGTCACGAAATATCAATTTCTCAAATGGCAATCGATTTTTACGTGACTATGAGTATCATGGTGGTTTCTTATAAGACACAGGACCTGCTTACTCTTCGCGGAAACCTAGAATCACACCGGTTTTGATGGATCCCTTGTTGCCCATCGTATTTTATGTGTTTTTCCCTGTTTTAGTTCTGTGTCTTTTTCCCAATGTTGCATTGTCCATCTTTGATTCGGTTCTCAAACGATTATTTATCAACTTTCTGATTTTCTTCCGTTTCAATGTCTGCCCCTTCGTCAACACCCATTATCCGTCCACATATGTGGCGTTTGACACTGTTATCATAATGCGAAGATTACAGTTGATCTACTGATTCCTGTAAGACCATTGCAGAATATAGTGTCACACTCGTTATTGTTCACTTTTTTATGGCCCATTTGTTTTGGCCATTTTATTATCTGCCGCTTTTCGGTTTCTGGTTACCTCTTTGATATCTTCAAACCTTTCTTGTATGAATATTACATGCATCTTAATGGCCTCGTTCTCACTAATTTCAGAAAGCGAGATGTGATTTTTTTAGCTTAGTCTAAATTTATTTTGGGATATCATTATGCACTTGTACATCCAAATATTTTACACTACTTTGCAATGAACTACAAAGAAATGTTTCCTTATTTAATATGGTAATTAAATTTTGACATTGGTGGCTTTTTTCTGCGTTTTTCGGTAAAATCAAAGTGATTACGGTAGAATTGTGGGCTACATGTGCACACAAAATGCTTTTGTATCCTGTTAGACGTGATGTTACTCATACAATATATTTACAAATCAAATGGTGGCGAAATTATTTGACTGGAAATATATTTCTTTATAATTCGTATTTGCCGGCGCCGATACGACCACAGGGTAAATCGAACACTCCTCCCCTTAAATTAAGTGCTGTGATTAGAAACTTTTGATTAAGTATAGCTACAGGTAGAGAAATAATTAATTGTAATTCTGGAGAGCACTTCGTCTTTTTAGATGTCTTTTAAATGTAAATCGAATTTTAAAATTCGTCGTCCAATTGATAACCATGTCATAATTTGAAAAACACTTGTTCAATTAAATAATCAACTTGAAACCACTTATGGTTAACATATATAATCATTATTTTATCTTTACCCTAACTTATTGTGAGTACTGTGTGAATCTTTTTTATGAGATAAATATAAGACTCACAACCTTTCAATTATCATAGCGGGGTCGTTTTCCAAAGAGAATTTTAAATTTTATCTTAAAATATTAGATGAAATTACAGGCAGCAATTTCTTTAGATTTAATAAGAAACCCCATTTTGTCCTTTTTCATACAGTTAACACATGCTGACATGGATGTAATATTTCCTATTATCAAATTAAATTTGCGCTGTATTTTGTCAATGCTGTATGCTAATATGACGCAAAATCTTAATTAAATTGTCGTTCGTCATATCAAATATTTAGTTTTCAATATATAAAAAAGTGAAAACGTATTTATTTTTTAAATATATTTTCACTAAGAGGGTAGGTTTTGGTCTATAAAACTAGTTTAAAACAACATTTTTTGTTGAAATGCTTGTACAAAGCCATGAAAATGAGAGTTAAGAACATTTCTATTTGTGTGCTCAAGGTATCGATTTTGCCTCTCTCTACGATTTTTCTGTTGGGTTTTGGATCCGAAAGTGTGGTATATTTTGTTTTTCATTTTATTTGGTATTATCAATAAGAATGCTGATACGAGTATTATTGCTATAATCGATCAAGATTGTTTTCAAAGGTTAATTCATAAACATATCATCCTCAACTATACTGATCAATATAAGCTAATTATTTGATTTGAATTTCCTCCATCAATGAAACTGACCTCCACGATATAGCTGAACTATTAAAGTTAAAAGTGGCATTATACACCCTAGCCCTAATGTGAACAGGTTGACCAAGATTTTGATAATTTGCTGGTCAATAAATTTGCGTTTCATATTTTTCTTACATTATATTAAGTTAATCTCATTTTCAGGTATATCTATCATGTTCTGTCAATTAATCATCCAAACTTTGCTAACTGGATTCCATTAATATACCCCCACCCAAAAAACAATTTGAGACAAAAGAGGCAAGATGAATAGCGCTATGTTCCTCATTTCTTGAAATTTACCTCAAATATGACGCCAATGTTCAGATTCCTACCACACTCTATAACTCTATCAACACCTTGATAGTAATATGCCTACCGCTACCGTGTATGGAGTTTCACAACTCATACGTTACGCTCAAGTTTGCGTTTTCGTATAGTGGTATCCAACAAATATTGTGTTTTGGTCATGTATGTGAGGGGAGGGGTATCGATTTTGAATGTTTTTCGATAGGATTGTTGTATTTTTCGTTTTCATTATATTATTTACTTGACGTTAATATTATTCAATTTTCATTTATCACATACTTAAATGACTAACATTTCAATGTGAGTATGCCTATTTTATCCTCGATTTTCTTCAATGATTAGACTGTATCGTAAAATAGTAACTTTCTCTGATTCTCTATAGTCTGATATATATATTTGTAGGAGAAGTTTGACGGGGAGATCAGCAGCCGTAAATTGAAAACGAATAGACAACACAATGGCCAAAGTACAAAAGAACCAACAACGATCTACAAAACATACACATAAAACTAATGATCGAGTAACACGAACCCCACTAAAAACCGGGGGTGAACCAGGTGCTCTGGAAGGGTAAGTAGTTCCTGCTCCACTAGTAACACCCATCGTGTTACTCTATCTACAAACCCATTGATAAGTCAAGAATGAGGAAAGGACCGGCAAGTGTTTACGACAAGTGGAACATATCCGTGGTCATTTGTGACACATATATTCCATAGCGGTCAACCAAGTCATGGTGGCGACCGTAAAGCTTTTGAAGTGATGACTTCAACTTAACCAATAAGGATAATAACAAAATTACCGAACTCCGAACAATCTTACAAAGGGAAAGTCAAAGCTCATAAGTATATAAACAGACAAAATCAGTCAACAACCGGAAAACCGTGAAAGAGAAACCCTTGATTCTGTATCTTCCTTGTTAGCATCAACCCTCTCTCAAGGAAATCCTGATAGGAACCACAAGCTCTGGAATATCGTATTAACTGAGAGATGTATACTCCATATGCAGGTGCTGCTGGAATGTTGCTACATATAAATGGACAGTTCTTTAGTTTTATGTGTATGTTTTGTAGATCGTTGTTTGTACTTTTTCTTTTGGACATTGTGTTGTCTGTTCTTCTTTGATATACGGATTCTGATTACGCCTTTGGTATTTTCAAACTCTTCTTTTCACAATGGGAAAATTGAAATAATCATATATGTCGTAAAGTTTCATTCTTTAACGCCCCTCACTGTCAATTTCGAGATGTAGGTCAAGGTATGAAGCAGTCCTGTCTGTATCTTTGGTATCCTTTATTTCAAGCTCAATGGAAAAGTTGCGATCAACGAAATCACCAAACCTAGATTTATTTAGTGAAAGGACGTCATCTTTATAGCGGAACGTGAAATTAAAGGATCGGGCTAGCTTCTTTTCGTATTTCTTGAGAAGCCCTTGAATAAAGTCTGCCTGTATTGTCAATGCGGAGTACACTGAGACATAGACAGGACATATGAGCTGTTGTCAGCAATTCCAAAGAGTTATCATTGCCTTTCAGTTACTGTATGAATATAACGCTTGGTGATCATTCAATTTGGTCAGACTAATGTATATAAGCGCATTGTATTCATGTTTTTTATATGTACAGAATACTTGATGACAGGTTTGGGCTCATTAACCCTCTGTACAAAAGTGAGTGGTCATGAATATGTGTGTTAGGATTATCAATTATGTTTCTGCTCTTTTGCGATTATATTTTGGAGCTGTTCCGACAGTGTTGTATTTTGTGATTTTATTTTGTTTTAATATAATTAGTATCATCAATAATCAATAACCAGAATATCCAAAAATTAGATAAGATAAAAAAAACTTCGTTTTTATAGATGGTTTCCATCCCTTAATTGTAACCCATAATATCGAATACAACAAATATTCAAATAAAGCATCGAGGTTGCTGTTGTGATGTAATACGTGATGATAAGTCATATATATAATGTATAGTCCATTACTATGTATGTCTCGAAGCACCGGATAAGCCGAAGGAAATTGGTAGTCTGAACAAATACTACACATCCAGTTTCACTGTTGTATATTTATACAAATTTAATGAAGATTGTTGTGTAAGGGAGTGTCAGTATACCATTTTAAGATAAAGGGTGGTACTAATTTCAAGCATATAATTTTTCAGCAAAATGTTCTATGGTCATATCCAGTTGTATGCCTATTATGCATCCTATGCTTCACATTTGTCAGAACATCTTTTATTACAAAGTCAGTCAGCTTATGTCCGTGTCGTTTAATAGCACCATGACGGTTACCACTATTTTAGAAGGAACTGCTGACCCTTCCGGAGCACACCCGTGTTAGTGAAGTTAATGTTTCTCGGTATTAGGTTTTCGGTGTATTGTCAGGTCGACCATTGTGTGTCTTTTTTGTATTTTGTTCATTTTCGTTAGGCCATTGAATTGTCTCTGCTCCTTCGAATCACGACTTCTGATTACCTCTTTGGTATCTTCAAACATTTCTTTCAGACAAATAAAGCATTTTTGTTTTCTTATTTATATTGTGTACACATCATAACAGTACATATGAACCATAAATAATATATAATGTTCAGCACTTCTGTATTTTACATGAATTATATAAAATGTAAGGAAAGGTGACAATAATCCATCAAAAAAACACATGTTAATATTTCCGGTCAAGACTGTCTGCATGTTCCTTGGCTTTCATCCTCAATGAAACAATACTAGAATTTCTAGGGTCCATGTCATTAATTTTAGCTATGCCGTTTAGTCCATTTTGAAAATTATGCAGGCTTGAATTTGAGGTGTTGAAAACTGATGACGCTATGAACGGAGCGTATGAGGATAAACCGGGTGTTATAGATGTTGGGGTTGTCAGGGAGGACATTGGTGTACCCCCGGAGTTCAGAATAGGTGCCGTCATCCATGGATCTAATGGTAACGAACTGCCAAAGCTACACGAAGTTTTGTTGGAGAAGGAAGTTAAGGAGAAGTTGTCATTTATTTTCAAATTTGAACTTTCTAGTTTCTCTTGTCTTCGCCATTTTGCTCGTCTGTTTTGGAACCAGACCTGTAAATGAAAAATAACAAGTATTAAGCTGTTATATGTTCAGTTGTTGTACATAGTCTTCTTTATATATTTTCCTGCTGTAATATCTTCATAATGTTATCAAGTCGATATAATATAACACAATTTTATCATTTGTAAAGTCAACTGCATCGATAGTGTCATGGTTATCGTGGTAGCTTCAAGTGTGGTAGATCGTTGGTTCGAGCCCCGGTCTGGTGAAACCAAAAACTTTACAATTGGTGTATATTTGCTTTCCCGCTAACACAACAACAATCGTCTTGTCTACCCTACATTGCCAGTTTCTCTGAATCGTCCATTTTTGATTGCCTCTGCGGTGTTCTCTAACGTTTATTGACAGAAGCAACATACAATTTGATTTATTGTAGGTCCATTCTGTCTGTCACATCCTTTACAAATACACAATTTAGGTTGATATAAAAAACAACGTTAGAGAAAACCGAAGGGGCAATAACGAATGGACAACCCAGTTTAAGAAGGAACTTTTGAATATACATGTATATTATTGTCATATTAGGTTATAAATAGTTAAAATTACATCTGAATATGTAATCAGTGCCTGTGGCTAATAGTGTGTCTGAGTTCGACTCCTGTACGTGTCGCAATTAATAACTTTATGTGATAAAAATGTGACTTGAGTCATTTCGCGGCTTTTTCCTGATGCCCTAGATTCTTTCACACACAAACAAACTTATCACCACCATCATATTATTTGAAAGTGGCGTCCAACACCCGTACTCGTATTAAACAATGTGAAGGAAATACAATTGAATAAATATATCGACTGTAAATGTTTATTTTTAATTACACAAACAATGCTTCAGGGAATCACGTTGTAAACAATTGGTCAAAATGTCTTATAATTGCAGATATGTATAACAAAGATTTAGTACAAAACTCTTGGATATTGATTGGGAAATAAAGTTCCAACAAAATAATGGTCTGATGTACGCACTGATGAGTTTTGCGAACTTGATGACGGGTCGGCAAAAGGGAAAACTTGTGATTAGGTAATATCTGTACATTTCTATTAACTCTTCTAAGCCATAGAATGCCGATACAGTGTACTTTATTCAAGACTATTTTAACAATTAACTGAAGGTAATCAATCATTGGAGATGTTGAAACATTACTTCACCTTAGCAGCCATTATATATATATATCCAAACTCTCCTAAAGGACGGAAGGGGTCGTCGTGGTCGTGATCGTATGGTAGTTGGATTTACAACTACCTGTGCAATCGGTGTCTATCACCACTACATTTGCGAGTTCGAACCCCGTTCGTTGCGAGGTGTACTCGATACAAAATTATGTGATAAAAAAGTTTGCCAGTCACTTGCTGTGGTTTTCCCCGGTACTCCGGGTTTCCTCCACCAATAAAACTGACCGCTACGATATAACTGAAATATTGTTGAAAGTGGCGTTAAACACCATATACCAAACCGAAAGGATGGTCCAATTGTTTAAGTGGCATGATATATGAAAAAGTTCATAAATGATAATCTCTGATTGCTCATTCCATATGACAGAAGACACGATCTATAGCCTGCAGACCATCATTACATATTGTTTTGTAACGCCACGATATAACTGAAATACAATGTATTGTTAACCTTATCCCTACACATGATATTCTAATTGATATGCTATTTTTGTCATGGAATTATATCATATTCAGTTTTTCAAGTATCAAAGCTTTAATTAGAGAAAACAAGGAATTCTCTTTCACCATTTTTATTATGCTACAGAATTCTGCTAATCCAGTGGCATGGGATGAAGACATAAACAACAGATTTTTCTTAATCCTTCTACTCAAATATAATGAATGAATAGCTACAACTTTAAACAACAGCATTATATATTATGGGAATAGAGGTAAATAAACGTTAGAGAAAACCGAAGGGGCAATTAAGAATTCAGAGACACAAACAACATTGGGCGCAAAACACGGAAAATAAAAGATGAACAACACAGACCACATCAAAACACCGGGAGTGAACACAGGTTCTCCGGAAGGGTAGGCAGTTCCTGGGTTTTTTATAAGACACCCGCCGTGATATACATAGAGTAAAGCCCCGTAAAAATCTTGACGCTGGTAGAGAAAGAATAAAATCTACATAAAAGGGAAAAAATCCATTGCCATTTGAGAAAAATTATGTATAATGCTTTGTGCAAAACAACGCCATCGTACCTCTCGAACTGCTAAAACAGGCTGCACTTGTTGTCAAGGTAACGGTTATTTATAATTACATATGTTTATGATTATATATGCAATAAACATATTAAACATTTTTGATGTCATTGAAATATTCGAATTTACAATGAACACAAATATTTTAAATTACAAAATGTAAAATTATTTTTATGATTAAAAAAAATAATATATGATCGTCAGATGGTTTGACGCCATAATGAATACAAATTTGTGTTATTGTCAATAAATAACCGTCAAAGGCATTTGACATTATTTGATTTTGGTCATAATAGGGAAAGGCGTGGTCATCTACGGGGTATCTTTTTAATATTCAAAGCTGAATAGAAGATCAATTTTAAAATTTGTCTATTGATAAACCCTTGAAAGCAATTAAAAACGCTCGTGTTACTAATTCAGCAATCAAATACTTGATATCACGGATAATTGGAGTCCTTCAGCTAAAACCTTAGGAATAAGATAGTGCATCTCTACTGGTACAGAAAGGCAGAGAGACACTGCGTTGACAGCTGTCTTAGTTGGTCTAATGTGATGTTTACCAATCTAAAGAGGTTCACGCTAAGTCAATTAGATCCTACACACACTTGGGTCTGGCATTAGAGAGCCCTATAATTTATCTAATATCCTCATTTCTTTTAATAAAACCTCATTATTTGTTCTCAAATAACTGCTAATGATATTAAAGTCTGTTGTTAGATTCAATGTTACACACGTTAAAAATCAGTGACAATAACATAATTGGATAATGGAGTTGTGAATTTAGACAGACCAATAGTACGCTGTAGGGATCACCATGAATTTTTGTCAATGACTAATTGTTTCATTCTGTCCATAAATTTGTTTTTACTCTCACACAAGTATTTGTCAAACCAACAAAAACTTCTAAGCATAGATAGAATCACCGATTGATGTTTAACACTATAATTCATCTTTATACGATTTTAATTAAAATTATTGTTAACTTACAAAAACGAGTAAGCTTGATTATACATTGTTTTATAACTAGGTTAAACATTTTTTTTTTAAATTATGTAAGTCGAGTGTATACCACAATATCAATGAAAACACGAAGAACAAATTATCAGAATACTCTCTCCAAAAACGACAACCAATTTGAGGTTTACAATTATTGTGGCAACAAGGAATACGCAAAGTTTTGGGCAAACAATGATCTACAAAATCCTTTTTTGTCAGATTTGAATGCGAATACCTGAACTTACCTGAACACGAACTTCCGGGAGATTAATTTTTAAAGCAAGTTCCTCACGACTATAAACATCTGGATAGTGTGACTTTTCAAAAGCTCTTTCTAGTTCATGTAGTTGGTAAGTAGTGAAGGTTGTTCTGTTTCGTCGTGACTTCTTTCTTGGATCTGAGGAATCGTCACTTTTGTCGTCATCAGACCTGTCGCGATCTTTTCTTAAATTGTTAATTTTCTCTGTTAAATGAATAACAAAATACAATATATTAACATTCTAGCACTATTCAATACATGTAATACAATTAAGGTATAAGATCAACATCTGACGCAGGTTTGAGATGTTATCTTCAATGATTGTATATAACACAATATACAAGGTATTTTTTATATAAGAATTGTGTTCCATTGTTTTATTGTTTAAGAATTTTCCGTCCATTTTCAGATTTGTTGTAACATACGAACAGTTAGAAAACTGGATAGTCACTGAATCTAGTAATTATATCGCCATCTACATGTATGAATTATACGTGTTACTAACATGTAATAATTTATTATGTTATTTCAATGTATTTCCCTATGAATTAGATAGTTTGCGTCTTTAAATTTGTGCACAATTTCCGCCCATGTGAGGTATTTATCATTTTGGTATGCATTATTGTACAGAAAAGTGTCTTTAAAGTTTGTTTATTTACCTAATTTTACATACTTTCTGCCAGAATATAAAGAACCTCTTAAAAAAGTATTTTCTTAAATAAACTCCTGAAGGACTTGATATTTATAGAAAAAAACATAAAACAAAAATTATCATATATTAAAATTAAATATTTTCCGCTTATCTCAGAAGTAAAATGTACGATTTATATAATGAGTCTCATAATTTTATAGAATTTTTTTTTAAAAAGCATCATTTCGTAATGTTGTGTCTTTTTCAAACCTTTCGAAAAATCCAAAATATTTGCAGCTTTTCCTTATCAATTTGATAAAAAGCACGACAACCCATAAATTGATTATTAATTTTTGAAGAACTTACATAGTTGCTTTTTACGTAAACTATATTCCTGAAGCTTTTTTCTGAAAATAAGATAGTTTCCCCCTGTGATGCAATTTTTTATTTTCCCACAATGACAATTTTTACCGATTTTCATACACTAATTCTTGTTTTAAGAGCAGCATGACTCTGTCATATCTTTTTTTTTTAAATTGATATGTGACGTACACTTTTACTGGGAGAAAAATGAATAAATTCTATTATATATAGATTAAGCCCACATCGACCTTATAGTAAAAACAAAATGAACTGCATCATTATTTATTTTGCTTTAATTATTTTGTTCTTTCTTTCTTTTTGCACCGGAATTGTTTAAAATATGAAAAGAATCACATATCTTCAAATATTCTTCATTATTTCATAACGTTACACACTGGCCTGTGTACATTATTCATGAAAGCCTGGTTCATCTCGTTGCATTATATATAATATTTCAATGTTTTTGTAAGATGATTGTTCAGTTTAATTTAATACCAATGGCAATTTATAATGAAATTCGACCCTTTGATTCTAGTTATGTAGATTTTATAGACTATTTTTAAACAATTGTCAATTCACAATTGAAGACTTTTTTTTACCAAGGTAGATGACGTTTACACCACCCGTATCGTATAGCTTGTGGCGTAATACTGTTTTCTTTACAAATTGTTGTCTGTACTTGTTCACTCGGTGTAAAATTTATATTTGTATGTTACGACATATTAACGTCCACCTATTGATGAACATGTAAACGGGTCATCATAAAATAATTCGTATCTTTACAATTATTCTAAATATAAAATATTGCAAAACGTCCTAAATGATTACCACAAACATATTATGAATAATTTTCTTGCTTAAATACCAAACTTTCGAAACAGTTACAATATGCAATAGAAAAATCGTGGACAGAGGAAAAAATGATACCTCTGACGATCAAATACATGACCGTTCACTTTCCTGGCTTGAAACAGTCACTTCAATAAATAAAAAAAGTGGTCACTAGTTTTATGAATAATATTTTTTTTTATTTGTATTTGAAAAGTGGTGTTATTTCAGTTTGTAGTTATTGACAAAGATGAATATTTTCATTCAAGTAAATCCCAGTTGACTTGAAAATATTTGCCTCTAAATTTCGGACGGAAATCATAGCAATATCACACGAAACAATGTACGATTTTTAGTCTTTTTTCTTCATTTCTCTTTATTTGAATTGAAACTAAAATGAGCCATCTTAAGGAACCATGAGACTAACGTGTAAGGATTTATATATCAGATCTCAGTATAATAACTTACATAGACTTGGTTAATATGTGGGAATGATTTATATATCAGATCTCAGTATAATAACTTACATAAACTTGGTTAATATGTGGGAATGATTTATATATCAGATCTCAGTATAATAACTTACATAGACTTGGTTAATATGTGGGAATGATTTATATATCAGATCTCAGTATAATAACTTACATAGACTTGGTTAATATGTGGGAATGATTTATATATCAGATCTCAGTATAATAACTTACATAGACTTAGGTTAATATGTGGGAATGATTTATATATCAGATCTCAGTATAATAACTTACATAAACTTGGTTAATATGTGGGAATGATTTATATATCAGATCTCAGTATAATAACTTACATAGACTTGGTTAATATGTGGGAATGATTTATATATCAGATCTCAGTATAATAACTTACATAGACTTGGTTAATATGTGGGAATGATTTATATATCAGATCTCAGTATAATAACTTACATAAACTTGGTTAATATGTGGGAATGATTTATATATCAGATCTCAGTATAATAACTTACATAGACTTGGTTAATATGTGGGAATGATTTATATATCAGATCTCAGTATAATAACTTACATAGACTTGGTTAATATGTGGGAATGATTTATATATCAGATCTCAGTATAATAACTTACATAGACTTAGGTTAATATGTGGGAATGATTTATATATCAGATCTCAGTATAATAACTTACATAAACTTGGTTAATATGTGGGAATGATTTATATATCAGATCTCAGTATAATAACTTACATAGACTTGGTTAATATGTGGGATAACGGATTAAACAAAACTAAACAAACTACACCCTGCATGGGATTTGTACTTTATGTTTTATTTCTAGCCGTGCATAGATTTCAGGTTTTGAAAGACAAGATCATATAATAGCTTTATCATGTATTATCACATAGCGTAGTATAGCATAACAAGAACATGGTAATTTTAGCAAGAATAAATAGGGTACTTATATGCCAAAAACAATCCAATTTACTACGAATATATGGACAGAAGATTTAAACTAGCGACCAGAATGTCTGAGAGTTTCCGAGATAATTATCATTTATTTTCTATTTGCTTCAGTGAACTACAATAAAATATAGATATCTAATATTTAGTGCGTACGACGTGTTTCTGGAATAACCTTTATCAGGTACGATCTAGAATAACCTTTATCAGGTACGTTCTAGAATAACCTTTATCAGGTACGTTCTAGAATAACCTTTATCAGGTACGTTCTAGAATAACCTTTATCAGGTACGTTCTAGAATAACCTTTATCAGGTACGTTCTAGAATAACCTTTATCAGGTACGTTCTAGAATAACCTTTATCAGGTACGTTCTAGAATAACCTTTATCAGGTACGCTCATAGTCAAAAGATTGAAAAAGCCAAATAATTTAAAAGTCTTTGGGAGCAAGACACCCGACGGGACTAAACAGGATATAAGTAAAAGAAGTAGACCAGTCTAAGACAAATGTAAGCTTCCATTAAAGTTATCAAAATCCGGATAGACAATACACTACTAGTGAAATAAATAATCAAGAAAGTAACAAATGTTCCGAAAACATGAACTCCTACAGAATCTATTAAAAACTGTTTGTAAGCATAGGATAATGCTTGGCTCATAGTTTTTACGCCAATTTCAACAATATTTCAGTTATATCCTAGCAGTTACTTTAAAAAAAAGTCTGTAAGCATAGGATACATCTTTGTTTGTAAGTATTTATAATGAATCGTAAATATTACAAACATCACGAATTCATTTAAACCATTAATTAAAATATATCTAGAGTATCAAGGATAAACACCAATGAATTCACAAATATATAAATGACCCTGATTATGAAGCTATCTTAAGATAAAGCAATTATTCCCTTTTCAATAGTCTTTACTCGCATTCTAAAAGCACTTACATAACCGCATCGATCATTTCACTAAGAGGGAAGGTTTGAGGCCATAAAACTAATTTAACCCCGCCACTTATTATTGAAGTATCTTTATCAAGCCAGGAAAGTGAGTGGTCATGTATATGTGTGTCGATGGTATTGATTTTTCTCTTAGATTTTGGAACTGTTTGTTCTGATAGCGCGGTATGATTTGTTTTTCATTTATTAGACCTATTGAAGACATAGTCTAGCGTAAAAACATATGCATGGTTTGTTTAACGACCTATTTTTTCAGGAACAATATGTGTGATTATATTTATTTATTCAAAGCATGAATGGGTTCCTAATAATAAATTTTCAACATGTCTATGAAAAACATCGCACTATTTACAATATCTGATTATATTTAATGCTATTATTTGTGTGCAGAAGTTGAATGAAATCATTTCCCTAAGAGTCAAAATACGATTCACCAAGACAAAACAGAATTTCCAATTTTGACACAAAAACAGAAATTGTATGAACATAATGTTTTAAAAAGAAAACATAACAAACGATAGGACATAAATTAAAAGACAGTAATAAGATCGCATGGTTCATATTAACCATCTGACATCACAACACCTATATAAACACAAACACTTCCTATACAAAAGAGTAATAACACAAAAACGACAATCAAGTTGTTCACGTAACTCGAATTAAAATATATTTTATTTCGTTACTGGTTATTTATAGTTTTATTTCTATCATCGTGATCGTCCTTACATAAAAAGTGTCCGTGACTACACGGCTACGGTTTCTATAATTTAAAACCATTATATATAACATATATAAAAAGCAATAATTCAACATGCAGGAATCTACGTGTGGATAATATATAAAGGTTTTTCTTTATCATCAGCTCACTGTAATTATGTATCTATATTAATTATTTATTATATATCTTTAGTGTTATTTTATAAAATTATTGAAATATGTACTTCTTGAACTGAAATGGTTCTTGTTGCACTTTTGTGTACTTAATGGGATACGTTTTCTGTGTTACTTATCGTGGTTCATTTTTTGTGGATTTTTTTCTCCATCGAGATGTAAACACATTGTCACTTTACCATTACAAGAAATAATCATACATAATGTTTACGTTTATGCAAGAGGGCATGGCTGAGCTGGATTTTTACAATAAGGTACCAACAGGCAGTAGACAATTACATAACATAGCACATTATACCAGACTGGTCAGTTCCCTGTTATATCTCTCTATAGCTGTTTTCTCATTTAAATATCAATGTTTGCTATACCTTTAATGTATGTTTTGACGTTGGAAATCTACGCATAGTGGCTATGATTGGGATCATCTTAACCCGTCTATAGAAACGCCATATATGTTGCTCGATCGGTGTTGTTTTGTAGTTTTTGTCGAAAAATTTTTGTTTTTCTCTTGGTAATTGCACTGTTTGTCCTTCGAATATCTTTGATATCTGAAAACTTTTCATTCTTTTTATCGTAGCATTCTTTCCGGTGTTTTGTTTGTTTTGTTATTGGTAATTATCACTTAATAAGGGTAATAACAAAATTACCGAACTCCGAACAATCTTACAAAGGGAAAGTCAAAACTCATAATTATATAAACAGACAAAATCAGTCAACAACCGGAAAACTGTGAAAACCTTAATGACCCTGACTTGGTACAGGCATTTCTAAAGAAATGGTGGGTTGAATCAGATTTTAAGGCGCCAAACCTCCCGCTCTCATTACGGTTCAAAGGTTCCGGCTGTCACTATAACAGTATTTAAATACAGGAACAAAATAGGTAAAATAGTTGTCAAAGCAGTACCATATTCGGTGACGTAAATGTCAAAAATATTTTTACGTCACACATTGATAAAAAAAAATATCCTTGACATTTTTCTTGATTTCTTTATCTTTATACATTTTCACTATATGAAAATGCATCGCTTATAATCATTTTTGCAGAGACGGAATATATTTCGACAAGATCTTGGTATCGGAATATAAACTTTTTAAGAGATCGAATAAGGCGAATCTTTTTATAGCCCTGGACCAGTAGCCTGTTTCTCAGATGAAGATGACGTTTCAGGAAATCAGAATAATTGCTACTGGCCCTTGCATAGCGAATCAATTGCGAGATGTAAACACCATATGCAGGAGAAGCTGGTATATTGCTGCACATGTTTGGAAAATTTATGATTTTGAAATTGAAGTCGTCCCGTTTATCATAAATTTTAGTACTGAGTTGACCACTGTCGTCAAATTCGAGGTATAAGTCCAAAAATGATGCGGACGAAGCTGTATCGGTGGTCTCTTTAACTTCCAGCTCTGGAGGATATATCAATGGAAGAAATTCTGCAAATCTAGAATTATTGATAGATAAAACGTCATCAATATACCTGTATGTGAAATTAAAGGCTCTAGCCTCATGAATCTTCTTATCTTTTACAAGCTTTTGAAGAAACTCCGACTCATATGAATATAGAAATAAATCGGCTAGAAGAGGGGCACAATTCGTACCCATTGGTATTCCGACGACCTGCTGAAACAGTGTCCCTCCAAAGGAGACAAATATGTTATCGATGAGGAACTCCGGCATACTGATCACTTGTTCCTCGGAGTAGCATGTTTTACCTTTTTGAATTTTGTTTGAAAAATATGTGGAATTGTAGCCTAACAAAACAAATTTTGAGCCATAGTTTCTATGACTAAAAGCTTTATGAATTGTTTCTTTTAAGCGGGTTTTTAATTTGTCATGCGGTAGGGAAAAATCAAATGTTTTGATGGAGGATACCTGAGAGAAAGATCTTGATTTCAGGTTATCCAAAATATCTTTAGAGTTTTTCAAAATCCACATGTGATTTATGCCACTACGCGAGTAAACAGTTTCACAATATTTCTGTTGTCCCTCTTTTACTGCAGACAGAATCTTTGTCAGGTGAATAGACAATTCTTTCGTCGAACAAGTTGATGATCCCGCTATGTACCTTTCTTTGTATGGTGTCTTATGGAGTTTAGGTATCCAATATAAATAGGGTAAATCCTCAGACTCTTTACCAGAGGGAATGTTTAAAGAGGCCATGAATGATCTGTGGTTAGCTAGGATTTCATCTTTGTCGAACGAAGTTGGTTTGTATGTGGTATTACTAGAGGTGTTGCTATTTATGCCTAATTCCTTGATTAAGCATTCGAAGTAATATGATTTACATACAAACACGATATTGTTGGAAGCCTTGTCCGCAGGAACGATAACATATTTGTCATGAAGAGAGGAAAGACACTTAACAGCTTCTTGGTCTTTAAATACAGACTTAGGTCGACTGTTAACACAATTTTTGAGTTTGTGAATCCGACCTTGTACTAGAGACCTAATTATTCTAACCCAGTCTGACAAGAACTCTAACTCAGGATCTTGGTCTACTTCTCTCTTTATCCACCTTCTGGCATAATCTTCAACAGCATCCATAATTATCTTGAAATTATGTTTCCAATTGATGTGTTGAGGTTCTCTGAATTTAGGACCATGAGAAATCACCTTTCGGAGACTCTCATGTTGAATGATATTCAGATCACCAGTGATTACATGTCCAGATGGGTTGTATTGAAAAGGAGAGTGGAAGCAGTCACAAGTCAGAGGGTTCTTAAGGTACTCTTCTATGTTAATATCTTGCAATTCTTCTTTGTAGTTGAAAATTTTACGGCCAGTGCTGTTAGTGTAGCTATAGGAGACAATGGGAACAGATTGATTTTTGAAATATGGTGGAATTTCTTTTACGACCTCTTTTCTATTAAGAATGTTGCTGATGTTAATAGCATCGATTCCTTTGTTAGCAAACGGAATATGGAGGACTTTTCTGTTGTTATCATGAAGAGGTTCAGATCGAACTGGTTTAAAAAGACGAAAGGACGCCACGTCACATATAATACTAGACAATCTGTACTTAGGAGAAAAAGGATCTACGCCTCCTTTGTCAAGTCCAAAATCCCTAAGATCTTTGAGGTAGTTTACAGGTAGTGAAAATAAGATTGTACGAATGTGATGAATTCCAAGAGGTTTCTGTATATTAGAAAGTAAATCATTAAAAGTATCTTGTAACGTTCTTGGTTTAGAGGACTTTTTAACATTAGGATGTTGAATTCTTTTATGACCATGGCTATGTTTAGTTCTTGGAATAGTATTAAAAAGGCTCATCACGTTGATTTCGTTGCATCCAGGACTTATTAAGGGTATCGATTTTTCCTCTTTCTACGAATTTTCTACTGGATTTTGGAACTGTTCCAACAATGTGTTTTTTGTGTTTTTTTTCATTTTAATATATGAATTGATTGCATAATCTAATTTTTTATTAAAACGAACATCTCAGACCTACATGTAGAAGGGAAAACATTTTATCCAATATCTTTAATGTAAACACGGAGATATAAACTATTTAAATTGAGAAACATTTGTTGGTGTCAAACTATTTGACGCCTGGTACAGTTTTTCTACAATATTAAATGCCTCCGAATAGTCGCGTGGCTTTCAAAATCTTTTTAAATAGTGAACACTCACTAAACACCGATTTATAGAAAGAGGCGTTTATGATGACTCAAAATATTTGCTAAAATTATTAAAAAATAAATATTTATTAAACATCAGAAAGGTATTTCGTTCATGGCGAAAAGGTCATTCATTTTGCTATAATTTAAATAGTGTTCAATGAATGAAATATCTATAGTTTTGAAAAATTGTGTCCAAGCTTTGATGTGTTAAGGTAAAAAAAAACCCAGAGAATATGTAATTCAGTATTCAGTCTTGTTTAAGACATGATTGCTTTTTTCTTCGGTTTTGTAGATATTTAAATGCTGATAGAAACATGTATTCAGTCTTGTTTAGGACATGATTACATTGTTTACTTTCTTTTGGTTTTGTTGAGAGAAACATCTTACTAAATTTTAACTGAGCTTTCATTTTAGATTAGAATAAAATCTAAGAATCAAAGTTTCTTATGCAATACCAAAATACCTAATTGGTTTTTAATGTAACCACATAAACTGTTGATTCCAAACTGTTTACTGTATTTAAATCGTATCCTCTACATTGTACAAACGAAATAAGCCAACTACATTTTGTATTTCATCTGCAATTATCCCTACTCTAAACGATTGTTCCATAAACACAACAAGTCTTCTGAAGATTTGATGCTTTTAATATTTCCAATATCAAAAGATGCACAATCAATAAACAATTCTATATTATTAGGACTATTCTAATGAAACACTTTCATTGACTGTTTTATTGTAACATTCGTAGGTAGTTATTCCTGTGTGAGCATATTATTTCTTTAGCCTTTTTTACTTATATATCTATATGGAGATGAATTTTGTTATTGCCTGGTTTAGCTAACTAATAGTTTTTAGTACAAAAGGACAAAGGTAGGTATGTATGTCTACATCACATCATAATTTCACATTCGTTAATATTTCAGTAAAATTGAAGCTGCATTGAAGGAACCAGTGAAATTAGAAGAAGGACAGAATTGTCTCAACTGACTGACAAACTTCATTTCATACATTTTTTTTTCTATTAAGGACGCCTCGCCACTGGTGGGAACATAATTCACAACTTTTCTGGTGATGAGCACTGGTTGCATCGGTTCGAAGGTGAAAATCCAATTTTCAAATGATAGAGGCCAGGACTGTTCGTTAAATTCGTCAAGAAAATGCCTTCAGATTGTGATAATGGTTTGTCTCCATTGGTAATAATAATCTTTTTGCTTTTTTCTTTGATAATTTATACAGATTTGGTAACGCCACTTTATGTATGGAGACCATCTATTACAGATTTGGTAACGCCACTTTATGTATGGAGACCATCTATTACAGATTTGGTAACGCCACTTTATGTATGGAGACCATCTATTACAGATTTGGTAACGCCATTTTATGAATGGAGACCATCTATTACAGATTTGGTAACGCCACTTTATGTATGGAGACCATCTATTACAGATTTGGTAACGCCACTTTATGTATGGAGACCATCTATTACAGATTTGGTAACGCCACTTTATGTATGGAGACCATCTATTACAGATTTGGTAACGCCACTTTATGTATGGAGACCATCTATTACTGATTTGGTAACGCCACTTTATGTATGGAGACCATCTATTACTGATTTGGTAACGCCACTTTATGTATGGAGACCATCTATTACAGATTTGGTAACGCCACTTTATGTATGGAGACCATCTATTACAGATTTGGTAACGCCACTTTATGTATGGAGACCATCTATTACTGATTTGGTAACGCCACTTTATGTATGGAGACCATCTATTACTGATTTGGTAACGCCACTTTATGTATGGAGACCATCTATTACTGATTGGATGAGTAACATTTATGTGTGATCATTTAAGTGTTCCATTTGAAATTAGAAGGGATTCAATTTTGTACAACTGAAAAACATCCTACATTTGATACATACATATTACTTTACACGAATACAACTTAGTTCATGTTGTCAATCCGACTAGCTCTCTTATCATGAGGACAATTCGTGGGCTGTACTGGATGTGGTGCTACAGGCTGTCTTTGAGAGCTACTGTGATCGATTAACGTTACGTATGACGAAAGTCGTAGTATATATACTTTTTTGCCTAAATAATGTATTTTTTTTATCAAAACTAAGACCAAAATATATTAGGCATGCGCAATCGTTTCTAATTGTGGTTATACTGTTTAGTTCCTTTTGTTTTCTTGCTTCCAAAGACTTTTATTTTATATTTCATTCCAATCATTTGATTTTGAGCATTGCCGGGTGAAATTTATAACAGAAACACATCGTGCGCACCAAATAGAATATTTACATTTTTATTACTAAATATGAAGATATTAAAATACTTGTATACGAGTGTAGTATATTGTATATAGCTGCATCAAGAAGCCCACAATAAAGCGAATCAAAAAATAATCAATCACAAAGGTTGACCATTGACTGTTCTATCAAAGAAACGGCATAAATATTAAACCATGTATTCGACGAATTTTGACCATCGAGTATTCCATCAAACACATTGTATAATGACAAGTTTGAAGATACCAAAGGGGTAATCAGAAGCCGTAAATCTAAGATACCAAAGGGGTAATCAGAAGCCGTAAATCTAAGATACCAAAGGGGTAATCAGAAGCCGTAAATCTAAGATACCAAAGGGGTAATCAGAAGCCGTAAATCTAAGATACCAAAGGGGTAATCAGAAGCCGTAAATCTAAGATACCAAAGGGGTAAAAAAACGTAAATCTAATATACCAAAGGGGTAATCAGAAGCCGTAAATCTAATATATCATAGGAGTAATCAGAAGCCGTAGATCTAAGATACCAAAGGGGTAATCAGAAGCCGTAAATCGTAGGACATACAACACAATGGTCAATAGGAAAAGGACAAACAATGATCTACAAAACACTACATAGAAAACTAAAGATCGAGCAACACGAACCGCAGTAAAAACTGGGGGTGAACTCATGTGCTCCGGAAGGGTAGGCATCAATCACTGCATAACGGTATTGCGATTGGGTTTACCGATTCCAAGAATGCCAATTTCAGAGAGGTTCTCAAATACAAATAATGCATAACACAAGACATAGTATCTCTCTCTGTCTTGTTTCTGCAGTTGGTTATTATTTAATTTGATTATTTGAAGTTCTAATTTTTATTTTATTAACGATAAATATATTTTTAATGTTAATATTGTTGGGAAAGGTTTTATGAATTTTGTTCTTGACTTCTTTCTGGGTTTTTTTTCAAACAATTACTTTTTTACTTTAACTAAAGAAAAAAAGTTTCAACGGTACAGTTATTTTATTATTATTTGTATTCACAGTCTGAACATGACAGGGTACCTAAAGCACCAGAAACCTTTCATTTAATGCTTCATGTGTAAAAACAAATGATTAAAACCTTATGATAACCTATAACCGAAATAAAGCAAAACATTTTTTTACAATATACAATGTCACCATACCTATATATTTTTTCCTTGGTTTTCCAATCTTTTAATTGAGCATGATGAAAGTTACTCCGGAAACGCCTCATGTGCACTAAATCAGATATCTACGTCTTTATTCTTTGTATGTAAAGCGAAGAACTCTCTTGGGCATTAACCATAATACAATTTGATTATAATTGTGCTGTCCAAGATGTATGTACATTGTATATATAATTTAAATATAAATTAACATACTGTGATAGCATTGGGTCACTGAATGATTACTCAATGTCTTCAAAGTATAAATTTATATATGTTATTCACCTTTAAATTATTCACACTATGTAAAATTATATATAATTTTGTGAAAATGTTCTTAAAAAGAAATTAATCTGTTTATATTATCAAACAGAAAGTGACTTCTCAATAAAACGATTTACCATATTTATCACAAGAATAAATCGGAAGTTGTCAGAAAAAATAATTTTGCAAAAGTAGAATAAATCTTACATATCAAATTCAGTAAGCAAGGAAGAAATCAGCTAAATTTTTATTTTTACTGTTTGTCTGTTGTAAACGGTTTTTATTTATTTCTCGACCAAATATTATTTTTCTAGTAAATTTGAACATTGAAGACACTTGTTTTTATAAACTTATATTTAAATAACATTACACTTTATCTATAAATACCTTGAAATTTTAAATTCTTGAATGCGTCTCTTTTCATCTGTATCTTTTGCTGATGAAGTTTTTCTTGATGTCTTTGAAACTGAAGATGACGTGAATTATTTTCCGCACAATCTTGAGCACAAAAGTTTTCTTCTCTGATTCCTAACAGAGCATTGATGCTATGGAACCCACCGTTTGTTGCCACCATTTGATGCATGGTTCTAAAATTGTCTACAACCAACGGACAAGTGTTTAGAAAATCTTCCTTAAACAGAAGTATCTAGCAAGATCAATAAATATTATGTACTTGGGTGATATTTTTGCCTATTATATTAATTAACCCCCAAGAGTGTTGTTTGTGTTTTAAAACATGAGCGTGACTTCGTGGCTAATCTCCGGTGATGATTTCCGTCAACGTTCCGTTTGTTGATTCTTGCCTCTCACGAGACGTCTATAAGTTAATCCGATCTTATGGAATTAACTCCTAATAAGTTCAGCCTTTCAGGTATTATATCTGTTAATCTTATGTCATTCTCGATGGACGTAATTTAATGGTGTTAACAAAGTAAGGCGGACTTTAAGATTGGCGACCTCCTGGTATGAGCCTGCTATCCAATCAACTGAAATCAGAGGTCGGATGAAAGAGTTAATTTGGCCATCAAATTTAATCAATTATGGTTATTGCTATTGAAATGAAATTTCTACTGTTTCCTAATGACAGGTACTTGATAGATTTGATTTCAGGGTAGGACGTACGAGCTGTCAAATAACATAATAATGTCAATTACCTGGTATACAAATCTCAGTTAACGTGTTATAGCTACAGGACGTAAAACGAGCCGAGATCTATTTGCTTAGGTAAATAGGTAGCAAAAGGAAAATTGTATTAAAGGAGGTTAGGTGGGTGTAGGAGAGAAACATATCGTGTTAAATAATTTAAACAATTATAAAAATGAGCAACTAAGACCATCGTTGTATACATGTACCTTATCAAACAGATAGTGCCCGGCGCCGATAGATTGTCACTTCTAAAGCATTCGTTTGACTGCTCAGTGATATAGTATTGTTGCTTTGAACGCAGTCGTACCATGTTATCCAACAACCCCAATCACTTTGGATTTTTTTTCCATGTACGATTTCCAATTATTTTGTCCTTATTCTATTATTCTATTACTCGAAATCTAATAAAGTAATAAAGTGAACCTTATTAAATTTCAACTACAGTTTAAAAGAAAACCTTGAAATAAACAAATACATATCAAATAAAAACCACTTGAAATTAAATTTGATCTAAATTTGTAATATTAAATAAATAATTTCATTATAAAATGATTTTAATATCATATATTTAATTATAGGGTTGTGTGTCGAAATATGAAACATGTTAACTAGTATTTTACACTGCATATCTTGAAGGACAATTAAATTACATGTCATTGGGCAAATTAATTGATCCTCCAAATTGTCATCCATAAATCATATCATTTTAAAACACACCCCACTCCATATCTATATATTGATATCTCTAAGAACGTTTAATGTACAACATACTGAAAATCGAACATTGTAATAAGGAAATTTTTCCATTCAACACTGCATTAATTTGTGTTCATTGTTCTGTTGTTATTTATTTAAAGACCAACACTAGGTGTTCATTCAAACATAAGACAATCAGAATATAATACAATACCAAAACAACATGATGCCTGGTAACACAACCTTCTACAAACACCAAGATATGAGAAATGGTGCGTCAAAACAAGGGTTACTATTGCTCCAATAGCGCTATGTGTCTTTGAAATGTCCGTACCAAACCAGTGGGCATGTGTATGTGTGTATGTGTGTATGTGTGTTGAGGTTAGCGATTTTACCTCTTTTTGTTTTTATGAGATCATCATGATATCTGTTTTGCATTAGAGCAACACGGTTATGTGTAAGGGTTGGCATAAAACGAACTTAACCTCGCCACTTTTTGTACCATACATTGAAAGTGAGCGGTCATGTATTTGTATGTTAAAGTGAGCGGTCATGTATTTGTATGTTAGAGGTATCGGTGTTGCCTCTCTTTCGGTCATGTATTTGTATGTTAGAGGTATCGGTTTTGACAGTGAGCGGTCATGTATTTGTATGTTAGAGGTATCGGTGTTGCCTCTCTTTCGGTCATGTATTTGTATGTTAGAGGTATCGGTTTTGACAGTGAGCGGTCATGTATTTGTATGTTAGAGGTATCGGTCATGTATTTGTATATTAGAGGTATCGGTTTTGACAGTGAGCGGTCATGTATTTGTATGTTAGAGGTATCGGTGTTGCCTCTCTTTCGGTCATGTATTTGTATGTTAGAGGTATCGGTCATGTATTTGTATGTTAGAGGTATCGGTTTTGACAGTGAGCGGTCATATATTTGTATGTTAGAGGTATCGGTCATGTATTTGTATGTTAGAGGTATCGGTCATGTATTTGTATGTTAGAGGTATCGATTTTGACAGTGAGCGGTCATGTATTTGTATGTTAGAGGTATCGGTGTTGCCTCTCTTTCGGTCATGTATTTGTATGTAAGAGGTATCGGTCATGTATTTGTATGTTAGAGGTATCGGTTTTGACAGTGAGCGGTGATGTATTTGTATGTTAGAGGTATCGGTGTTGCCTCTCTTTCGGTCATGTATTTGTATGTTAGAGGTATCGGTGTTGCCTCTCTTTCGGTCATGTATTTGTATGTTAGAGGTATCGGTGTTGCCTCTGTTTCGGTCATGTATTTGTATGTTAGAGGTATCGGTCATGTATTTGTATGTTAGAGGTATCGGTTTTGACAGTGAGCAGTCATGTATTTGTATGTTAGAGGTATCGGTGTTGCCTCTCTTTCGGTTATGTATTTGTATGTTAGAGGTATCGGTCATGTATTTGTATGTTAGAGGTATCGGTTTTGACAGTGAGCGGTCATGTATTTTTATGTTAGAGGTATCGGTCATGTATTTGTATGTTAGAGGTATCGGTCATGTATGTGTATGTTAAATGTATCGGTCATGTATTTGTATGTTAGAGGTATCGGTTTTGACAGTGAGCGGTCATGTATTTGTATGTTAGAGGTATCGGTGTTGCCTCTCTTTTGGTTATGTATTTGTATGTTAGAGGTATCGGTGTTGCCTCTCTTTCGGTTATGTATTTGTATGTTAGAGGTATCGGTCATGTATTTGTATGTTAGAGGTATCGGTCATGTATTTGTATGTTAGAGGTATCGGTGTTGCCTCTCTTTCGGTCATGTATTTGTATGTTAGAGGTATCGGTCATGTATTTGTATATTAGAGGTATCGGTGTTGCCTCTCTTTCGGTCATGTATTTGTATGTTAGAGGTATCGGTGTTGCCTCTGTTTCGGTCATGTATTTGTATGTTAGAGGTATCGGTCATGTATTTGTATGTTAGAGGTATCGGTTTTGACAGTGAGCGGTCATGTATTTGTATGTTAGAGGTATCGGTGTTGCCTCTCTTTCGGTTATGTATTTGTATGTTAGAGGTATCGGTCATGTATTTGTATGTTAGAGGTATCGGTTTTGACAGTGATCGGTCATGTATTTGTATGTTAGAGGTATCGGTCATGTATTTGTATGTTAGAGGTATCGGTCATGTATTTGTATGTTAGAGGTATCGGTCATGTATTTGTATGTTAGAGGTATCGGTCATGTATTTGTATATTAGAGGTATCGGTTTTGACAGTGAGCGGTCATGTATTTGTATGTTAGAGGTATCGGTGTTGCCTCTCTTTCGGTTATGTATTTGTATGTTAGAGGTATCGGTCATGTATTTGTATGTTAGAGGTATCGGTTTTGACAGTGATCGGTCATGTATTTGTATGTTAGAGGTATCGGTCATGTATTTGTATGTTAGAGGTATCGGTCATGTATTTGTATGTTAGAGGTATCGGTCATGTATTTGTATGTTAGAGGTATCGGTCATGTATTTGTATATTAGAGGTATCGGTTTTGACAGTGAGCGGTCATGTTTTTGTATGTTAGAGGTATCGGTGTTGCCTCTCTTTCGGTCATGTATATGTATGTTAGAGGTACCAGTCATGTATATGTATGTTAAAGGTATCGTTCATGTATTTGTATGTTAAAGGTATCGGTCATGTATTTGTATATTAGAGGTATCGGTTTTGACAGTGAGCGGTCATGTATTTGTATGTTAGAGGTATCGGTGTTGCCTCTCTTTCGGTTATGTATTTGTATGTTAGAGGTATCGGTCATGTATTTGTATGTTAGAGGTATCGGTCATGTATTTGTATGTTAGAGGTATCGGTGTTGCCTCTCTTTCGGTCATGTATTTGTATATTAGAGGTATCGGTCATGTATTTGTATATTAGAGGTATCGGTGTTGCCTCTCTTTCGGTCATGTATTTGTATGTTAGAGGTATCGGTGTTGCCTCTGTTTCGGTCATGTATTTGTATGTTAGAGGTATCGGTCATGTATTTGTATGTTAGAGGTATCGGTTTTGACAGTGAGCGGTCATGTATTTGTATGTTAGAGGTATCGGTGTTGCCTCTCTTTCGGTTATGTATTTGTATGTTAGAGGTATCGGTCATGTATTTGTATATTAGAGGTATCGGTTTTGACAGTGAGCGGTGATGTATTTGTATGTTAGAGGTATCGGTGTTGCCTCTGTTTCGGTCATGTATTTGTATGTTAGAGGTATCGGTTTTGACAGTGAGCGGTCATGTATTTGTATGTTAGAGGTATCGGTCATGTATTTGTATGTTAGAGGTATCGGTTTTGACAGTGAGCGGTCATGTATTTGTATGTTAGAGGTATCGGTCATGTATTTGTATGTTAGAGGTATCGGTTTTGACAGTGAGCGGTCATGTATTTGTATGTTAGAGGTATCGGTCATGTATTTGTATATTAGAGGTATCGGTTTTGACAGTGAGCGGTCATGTATTTGTATGTTAGAGGTATCAGTGTTGCCTCTCTTTCGGTCATGTATTTGTATGTTAGAGGTATCGGTCATGTATTTGTATATTAGAGGTATCGGTTTTGACAGTGAGCGGTCATGTTTTTGTATGTTAGAGGTATCGGTGTTGCCTCTCTTTCGGTCATGTATATGTATGTTAGAGGTACCAGTCATGTATATGTATGTTAAAGGTATCATGTATTTGTATGTTAAAGGTATCGGTCATGTATTTGTATATTAGAGGTATCGGTTTTGACAGTGAGCGGTCATGTATTTGTATGTTAGAGGTATCGGTGTTGCCTCTCTTTCGGTCATGTATATGTATGTTAGAGGTATCAGTCATGTATATGTATGTTAAAGGTATCGGTCATGTATTTGTATGTTAAAGGTATCAGTCATGTATATGTATGTTAAAGGTATCAGTCATGTATATGTATGTTAAAGGTATCGGTCATGTATTTGTATGTTAAAGGTATCAGTCATGTATATGTATGTTAAAGGTATCAGTCATGTATATGTATGTTAAAGGTATCGGTCATGTATGTGTATGTTAGAGGTATCGGTCATGTATATGTATGTTAGAGGTATCGGTCATGTATTTGTATGTTAGAGGTACCGGTCATGTATTTGTATGTTAAAGGTATCGATCATGTATTTGTATGTTAGAGGTATCGGTCATGTATATGTATGTTAGAGGTATCGGTCATGTATTTGTATGTTAGAGGTACCGGTCATGTATTTGTATGTTAGAAATATCGGTCATGTATTTGTATGTTAGAGGTACCGGTCATGTATTTGTATGTTAAAGGTATCAATCATGTATTTGTATGTTAGAGGTATCGGTCATGTATATGTATGTTAGAGGTATCGGTCATGTATTTGTATGTTAGAGGTACCGGTCATGTATTTGTATGTTAGAGGTATCGGTCATGTATTTGTATGTTAGAGGTACCGGTCATGTATTTGTATGTTAGAGGTACCGGTCATGTATTTGTATGTTAAAGGTATCGGTCATGTATATGTATGTTAAAGGTATCGATCATGTATTTGTATGTTAGAGGTATCGGTCATGTATATGTATGTTAGAGGTATCGGTCATGTATTTGTATGTTAGAGGTACCGGTCATGTATTTGTATGTTAGAGATATCGGTCATGTATTTGTATGTTAGAGGTACCGGTCATGTATTTGTATGTTAAAGGTATCAATCATGTATTTGTATGTTAGAGGTATCGGTCATGTATATGTATGTTAGAGGTATCGGTCATGTATTTGTATGTTAGAGGTACCGGTCATGTATTTGTATGTTAGAGGTATCGGTCATGTATTTGTATGTTAGAGGTACCGGTCATGTATTTGTATGTTAGAGGTACCGGTCATGTATTTGTATGTTAAAGGTATCGGTCATGTATATGTATGTTAAAGGTATCGAT
Organism: Bathymodiolus brooksi; assembly: GCA_963680875.1. NCBI lineage: Eukaryota > Metazoa > Mollusca > Bivalvia > Mytilida > Modiolidae > Bathymodiolus > Bathymodiolus brooksi. The sequence continues at coordinate 115,744,727 of OY804577.1, forward strand.
CATGTATTTGTATGTTAGAGGTATCGGTCATGTATTTGTATGTTAGAGGTATCGGTCATGTATTTGTATGTTAGAGGTATCGATCATGTATTTGTATGTTAGAGGTACCGGTCATGTATTTGTATGTTAGAGGTACCGGTCATGTATTTGTATGTTAAAGGTATCGGTCATGTATATGTATGTTAAAGGTATCGATCATGTATTTGTATGTTAGAGGTATCGATCATGTATATGTATGTTAAGGGTATCGATCATGTATTTGTATGTTAGAGGTATAGGTCATGTATATGTATGTTAGAGGTATCGATCATGTATTTGTATGTTAAAGGTATCGGTCATGTATATGTATGTTAGAGGTATCGATCATGTGTTTGTATGTTAGAGGTACCGGTCATGTATTTGTATGTTAAAGGTATCGGTCATGTATTTGTATGTTAAAGGTATCGGTCATGTATTTGTATGTTAAAGGTATCGGTCATGTATATGTATGTTAGAGGTACCGGTCATGTATATGTATGTTAGAGGTATCGGTCATGTATTTGTATGTTAGAGGTACCGGTCATGTATTTGTATGTTAAAGGTATCGATCATGTATATGTATGTTAAAGGCATCGGTCATGTATTTGTATGTTAGAGGTATCGGTCATGTATTTGTATGTTAGAGGTATCGGTCATGTATATGTATGCTAGAGGTATCGGTCTTGTATTTGTATGTTAAAGGTATCGGTCATGTATTTGTATGTTAGAGGTATCGGTCATGTATTTGTATGTTAGAGGTATCGGTCATGTATTTGTATGTTAGAGGTATCGGTCATGTATATGTATGTTAGAGGTATCGATCATGTATTTGTATGTTAGAGGTATCGGTCATGTATTTGTATGTTAGAGGTATCGGTCATGTATTTGTATGTTAGAGGTATCGGTCATGTATTTGTATGTTAAAGGTATCGGTCATGTATTTGTATGTTAGAGGTATCGGTCATGTATTTGTATGTTAGAGGTATCGGTCATGTATTTGTATGTTAGAGGTATCGGTCATGTATTTGTATGTTAGAGGTATCGGTCTTGCCTCTATTTCTACTATTTTTCTATTATGTTCCGTAGTGTGGTGTTTGTTGTTATCCACTTTATTGGTTCTACTTTGTCTATATATTTGTTTATCACAATTATTGCTCGACAGATTAGTATTCAACGAAGATCGATTTATCTTGTAATTATAATAACATTGCATCAACAACAGGATTAAGTCCCATGTTCATTTTCATTTTTCTCCAGGGGAACATAAAAGTGCAAAAGGGAATAAAACTAAAGACAAATCTAAACTTATTAAAGACACGACCATAGACAACAATTATTATACAAACTGAAAAGGCAAAACAAATTAATGCTATAGCACAAAATCACGAAGAAATTATTTATCTTTGATTTTTCAATTTAGCAGGTTAACTAATAAAGATCAGTTTTTATTTAACTTTACTTCATATTCCCCAGAGTAATTAATTCATTACGAATGGTGAGACTAAATTCGTATCCCGTCTATATAATACAAATCTATTAGAAATTGCTGGGTGAAATGAAAAACTAAACACTATAGTTAATCCTATCTGAATAAATTATAGTTAATCCTCTCTGAATAGTTCCTAAATCTAATCTGAAATTCGGAGAAACAGAGTCACAATCGATGCCTGTAACGCACAGATCTATGGCCTCTCATGCACTTTCCTATCTTGGTACAGGCACTTCAGGCTTACAGGCTTAAAGGGATATTAAAACTCGTTTTAACATATATTTTTTCAACTCGTGACGAATGTTGTTTCTTTTCAATTTAATTGTAAAAACAATCCAAAAATACTTTGCACGCCCATATAATCCCTAATATCGTTAAAATATCACTTAAAAGGGTCGAAATGAATTTTTGTCCAGGAAGCAAAAATTCAATTATTGGAAAAACCGCAAGATATGACAGAATTATCAACGAATTATGTCACTTTTACAAAGTTTCATTGATAAAAACCGGGTTAATGTTTCATAATTATCATTTATTTAATCAATTGCAAGTTTTCATGAGATACAAAAAATTATCAAAATGAGCTTTAATATCCCTTTAAAGTAATTTTATGGGTCTAAACCCCCCTCATAGTAAAATGATGCGGTCATGCATGTGTTCGAGTATTCGTTCTAAAGAAAATCCGAGGTGTTAGTATGCTTGTGAGGAAATATCAGGTTCTTGAAATGACTGGTGTGCTATGCGACTATTTCTGTCTACTATTTCATTTAATCATGATCAATGATTTATCGAGCAGTATATGCATGTTATTTCATATCAGTTCTAAATTCGACTTTTTCATTGGTGTAGAGATGGCCATGTGTCATGCATTAATCTGCGTTAAAGAAATTCACCAGTCATTAACATGATAATGCCCGGGCATTATCATGTTAATGACCGCTCGAGGTTTTAGCGTTGCGACGTCCCTTTTTTAAAACGCAACGGAAATCGTGCAGTTGTCAATGTAAGCAAACATTGTACTAAGATGAGCAAAATTATTTAGAACGTCTTATTTCCTTCAATGAAATAAAAACTGGTTTTATTTCTAGAATGACTTAAAGTGTAATATTTAATTTTAAAACGCTTAATAAACTCTAAACTTTAAATAATTTAAATTAACTTTGAACCAAGCTGGGTTTTTTTTCTTTTAAAGTGAAGTTACCTAATTAAATTTGTTAATATTAGAACTGACATTGAAACTGCACATAGATACATCACTGTATTTAAATGGAATTCTAACCACAAACAAAGTGATAATGAGAGCATCATGGAATGTCAATGAACAAAGATAACTGTCTACAGGCAGCTTAAGACTTCTGTAGAAAAATCACGAGAATGATTTGGAAATTATATTTTGTAGTAAAGGTGTTATTTAATATCAGATCATACATGTTACTGTAATATTTACAAATTAGTTAAAATAAATCATAGACTTGTGTTTTTGAATATGAAAAAAAAAATCTGGATGACCATTTTGATATATCTTTCAGAGTTAAAAAAAATATTCATGATTTATTATTTTCTGTAGCGACTGTTAGTAGCACGCTCTATCTAATTTACAGTTAATTGTGTTCATGTATTTGTGATTAGATATGTACCTCTTCAACAACATTTATTTAAGTATATGTTTATTTTTCGTTTTATTTCCACCGTTGAATAATATTATACAGTTACTATTTTTGCAGAACCAGCAATGAAAATGCAATTGCATTTGGCATCACACTTTATATGCATCTTTGATTTTGTGTAAATGGATACCGTAGGATCCAAGATGTTTTGATCTACAATTCAGGCACAGGTAACCGTTGCTGAATTTGGATGTCCTGTTCTTAATTATTTGAGTTTCCAGTCTTTTGAAGCTTAACGAATCTGATGAAGGCAATTCCAGACAATCTTTTCATGCAAACTCGACAATGAAAATGCCATGTCGGTTGAAATAAAATATCACTGTGAAATGTAGATTCAATGTGTGGTACAGATAACGATCAAACTGTCCCCTGATATTCTACGTTTAAAACTGATTATTTTCTAATCTCATTACAAACCAGCAAGTTACATGTGTTTGAATTTGGCTTGCAACAACATGGTCCAACATTATAATTTGTTGTTTGACATTTGTAGAAAAATACAAGATGGTTTATTTGCTCCATGCATCGGAAATTAAAATATGTTTACGTAAATTTCGTTGAGAAACAAATGACCACGGATATGTTCCACTTGTCGTAAACACTTCCCGGTCCTTTCCTCATTAATAACTAATCACCGAGTTTGTAACTAGAATAACACTACGGGTGTCACTAGTGGAGCAGGAAGTCCTTACCCTTCTGGGGCATCTGAGTTCAACCCCGGTTTCTGTGGGGTTCGTGTTACTCCATCTTTAGTTTTCTATGTAGAATTTTGTAGATCGTTGTTCGTCCTTTTTTCCTTTTTCTTTTGGCCATTGTGTTGTCTGTCATTCTTCGATTTACGGATTCTGGTCACCCCTTTAGTATCTTCAAATTCTTCTTAGCGCAATTTTGTCAATTACGTCATATCCAGAAATTGATGGTACTTTCCTCATAAATATTCATCGTATTTAAATTAGATTTTGATCACGTGACTGCAGTTTCAAGCTTGATGGACCGTTTATTAGATTTGTCAAAAAATAGCATACAGTACGGAAATTCAATGTGTCCGTCAATGATTCGAAGATTAAAAGTTATTGTTTATTTCCGCAAAGTTTTTCTTCTGTCAAAATTCAAATATTTTTGTTTTGTAACGATTTTAGACATGTCTTTGATATGGCGATCATGCAAAAATGATCATATTATATTTAACGTGGGAACTCCGAGTTTAGAAGCTAGAAATATAAGGTTAGTCAATATAATTACATATATTATTGAGGAATCTAAATTAATTTCAGAAAATATGTCGCCAAATGTCATTCATTGTTAAATTTTGTGTCACACGCCAACGGTTTCATGTATTTCAGACATTTTTACATAGACTCTTTAAGGCCAAATAAGGGTTCGTCGCCTCGGATTTTCATTTAGTCCAGGAACCTCGAATATTTAATTGTTTTCATAAATTTTTATTTCGTTTAATTCAGCTTGATTCAATGTATTATTTTCAAGTTCAGAAAATGACACACATGCAATTATGAATGATATCGTCTATATAGATCATATGAAAATTGCAGACGTCCCGGCGTCGCCATCTTAGATATGCTAATGAGCAAAGTACCCATCATTTCTGGCTATGAGTCAGATGTGAAACTGCAATATTTGGAGTAGAGTATCATATGTATGTTGATTGAAATTGAAAACGAACGCAGACCAAGTCAGAAGAGATTTTATAGTAGAGATCATTCGTATACAACACACAGCAACAGTAACATTTCACAACAGAGGAAAATGTCGATCAACATGGACTCGTAATTGATACTCATCGTAAAGAAATGCATCATCGCAGAGCCATCTAAGTATAAAGTGTAAAGTTTGAAGATGTCATAAAGGGGGGTAATCAGAAGCTGTAAATCAAAGGGGTAATCAAAAGCTGTAAATCAAAGGGATAATCAGAAGCTGTAAATCAAAAGGGTAATCAGAAGCTGTAAATCAAAGGGGTAATCAGAAGCTGTAAATCAATGGGGTAATCAGAAGCTGTAAATCAAAGGGATAATCAGAAGCCGTAAATCAATGGGGTAATCAGAAGCCGTAAATCAATGGGGTAATCAGAAGCCGTAAATCAATGGGGTAATCAGAAGCTGTAAATCAAAGGGGTAATCAGAAGCTGTAAATCAAAGGATAATCAGAAGCTGTAAATCAATGGGGTAATCAGAAGCTGTAAATCAAAAGGGTAATCAGAAGCTGTAAATCAAAGGGATAATCAGAAGCTGTAAATCAAAGGGGTAATCAGAAGTGTAAATCAAAGGGGTAATCAGAAGCTGTAAATCAAAGGGATAATCAGAAGCTGTAAATCAAAGGGGTAATCAGAAGCTGTAAATCAAAGGGGTAATCAGAAGCTGTAAATCAAAGGGGTAATCAGAAGCTGTAAATCAAAGGGATAATCAGAAGCTGTAAATCAGAGGGGTAATCAGAAGCTGTAAATCAAAGGGGTAATCGGAAGCTGTAAATCAAAGGGGTAATCAGAAGCTGTAAATCAATGGGGTAATCAGAAGCTGTAAATCAAAAGGGTAATCAGAAGCTGTAAATCAAAGGGGTAATCAGAAGCTGTAAATCAATGGGGTAATCAGAAGCTGTAAATCAAAGGGATAATCAGAAGCCGTAAATCAATGGGGTAATCAGAAGCCGTAAATCAATGGGGTAATCAGAAGCCGTAAATCAATGGGGTAATCAGAAGCTGTAAATCAAAGGGGTAATCAGAAGCTGTAAATCAAAAGGGTAATCAGAAGCTGTAAATCAAAGGGGTAATCAGAATCCGTAAATCAATGGGGTAATCAGAAGCTGTAAATCAAAGGGGTAATCAGAAGCTGTAAATCAAAGGGGTAATCAGAAGCTGTAAATCAATGGGGTAATCAGAAGCTCTAAATCAGAGGGGTAATCAGAAGCCGTAAATCAATGGGGTAATCAGAAGCTGTAAATCAATGGGGTAATCAGAAGCTGTAAATCAAAGGGGTAATCAGAAGCTGTAAATCAAAGGGGTAATCAGAAGCTGTAAATCAAAGGGGGTAATCAGAAGCTGTAAATCAAAGGGGTAATCAGAAGCTGTAAATCAAAGGGGTAATCAGAAGCTGTAAATCAAAGGGGTAATCAGAAGCTGTAAATAAATGGGATAATCAGAAGCTGTAAATCAAAGGGGTAATCAGAAGCTGTAAATCAATGGGGTAATCAGAAGCTGTAAATCAAAGGGGTAATCAGAAGCCGTAAATCAAAGGGGGTAATCAGAAGCTGTAAATCAAAGGGGTAATCAGAAGCTGTAAATCAAAGGGGTAATCAGAAGATGTAAATCAGAGGGGTAATCAGAAGCTGTAAATCAAAGGGGTAATCAGAAGCTGTAAATCAAAGGGGGTAATCAGAAGCTGTAAATCAAAGGGATAATCAGAAGCCGTAAATCGAAGAAGAACAGACAATATAATTACCAAAATAAAAAGGATAAACAGTGATAAACAAAACACTACAAATTAAACATTAGGCAATGCGAACCCCACTAATACAGGGGATGAACTCGGGTGCTTCTGAAGGGTTAGCATTTCCTACTCCACTGGTGGCACCCGTTGTGTTACGTTACTCTTGTTATAAACCATGTGATAATAAGAACTTAGTGCGCACGACGCGTTTCTGGAATAACCTTCATCGGATACTCTCAAAATCGAATGATTGTAAAGTAAATTATTTATAGTTTTGAGACCAATAGTCGTGAATAAGGACAGGAACGGATTGTTAATACAATAAACGGGACATATCCGTGGTCATTTGTTACACAGATATTCCGTAATAGTTAACCAAGTCATGATGACAACCGTAGAACTTGTGATGACTTCCAACTAAGGCTATAAGAACCTTTTGTTAGCAGCAACTTTCTATCAAGGATATCGTGATATGATCCACAAGCTCTGGAATACAATATAAACTGAGAGAATTATACTCAATATGCATGGGGTTTTGTTATTTCTTAAGTCATGTATATTTGAAATGTTATTCAACATAATATAGTGTATACCCTTCTTACGAAGCCGTTCCTGGTCATTATCGGTTAGCATACTGGAAATTATAGTTGATCGTCGAGGTGTCATCATCTTGAATATTTTAATGTCTCAAATGTGGATAAATATTTGTGAACTATTTCATCATTTTGTTTGTGGTTCTAACACATTCAAAATGTAAATGTAAACATGGCGGCTGTCATCTGACGGGAAATGACATATTGAGGTAAATGGGTTTTTTTTTCATTATTTGTTTAATATTTTGTACAGTACACATTCAAATTAATAAAATCATAAGAAAAGTCTGAAGATACCAAAAGACCAATAGTCAGAAGCCGTAACTCGAAGAAGTACAGACAATAAAATGGTCAAAAGAAAAAGACGAAAGGGCAAACGATTATCGACAAAAGCTACACAGATTGAGCAACTTAATCCCCTCTGAAAACCGTCAGTGACCTCAGGTACTCCGGAATGGTAAGCAGTTCCAGCTCAACTAGTGGCGCCTATTAAATTCTAGGTGTATGCCAATAAATGAAGTAGACCTATATGTGGTGTCCTTTATTTCAACATCAACAAGCTTGGAATTATTATGTGAAATGACAGTATTCATATTGCGAAAAGTGAACTTTAAGGACCGGGATTGCTACCTTTTCGTGTTCGTGAGAGGTCTGCTTCATACGAATGACGGAACAAGTTGGCGAGAAGAGGAGCACCGTTGGTACCCATAGGATTGCCGACTCTCTGTTGAAAAGCACATTTGCCAAATATAACAATACTTCTACTTCTACCACATATTAGCTGCATTTGCTAAGTAGATAATTATATTGCATAAATAACATATATTTGAGTGTATTGTACCCCGAAGGTTGCATATTATTTTGCACAGACAAAATGACAGAAGGGAACATTGAACTAAACTATTATTCTGATTGTATATATCATTAGTACCCATGCTACAGTTTTAAGGTCAATGTCTGCACTTGATAGTATCATGTCATTTAAAATGATGATTGTTTGTTTGTTTGTTTGTTTGTTTGTTTGTTTGTTTGATGGTGTTTAATGCCACTTTCAACAATATTTCAGTTATATAGTGGCGGTCAGTTTTATTGGTGGAGGAAACCGGGGGACAGGAGAAAACCACCGACATGTCGCAAGTTACTGACTAATGCTGTACACCTCGCACTGATTTCATAGGTAGTTGTAAATCCAACTACCATACGATCACGGCCACGACGGCCCCTTCATTTGAAATGATATAACTAAAAGTAATGCTTAATTAAGTAGTATGTAGAAACCACTAGAATAGAGAACTGTTTTGTGGTTGAACGACAGGAGTCAATTGTTAATAATTTGACCACATTCAAGGGTCAATATACTAATACATATGATACGGAACTTCACTTGAGACTATAATTCTTTTATTTCATTACCACACATCAAGTCGACTATAACAATATCCTTCAAATTAGTGAAAAAAGAACATTACTACCTTTCTACCTTGCGAAGATTTGCATACAATAGACTTAAAAGCCAGACAATAGCACAGTCCGGTCTGCGAGGTTGTTGATCCATGGCTCTCTAACGAAACATTTAACTAAACAATAATGAAATTAAGCCTCAAGTTGAAAAATCACAAGATTGTAGATTCATAGGTTTTCCCATGAAAAATTAAAATTTATTTGTTTATATTATCGTGTTCTATTTTTCCAAATTTGTACAACTCCTTTCTATTTCTAATATCTCTTACAGTCCAAAGGATATTGTCGTTAACACTTCCCGGTCCTTTCCTCATATATGACTTATCACCGAGTTTGTAACTAGATTAACACAACGGGTGCCACTAGTGGATCAGGAACTGCTTACCCTTCTGGAGCACCTGAGTTCACCCCCGGTTTTTAGTGGGGTTCGTGTTGAACGATCTTTAGTTTTATGTGTATGTTTTGTAGATCGTTGTTTGTACTTTTTCTTTTGGTCATTGTGTTGTCTGTTCTTCTTCGATATACGGATTCTGATTACGCCTTTGGTATCTTCAAACTCTTCTTTAGAGTTACATTTTTTACCATTATCTGTTTGTCAACATTTTGTGTATACAATGATCATCCGTTGTTACTATTGTACGTCCTACGTGTATCATTTATCGTCTTTTATTTGTGGCAATCAAATCGTCCAACCAGAGTGCTACCCCATAGCCATCCTTTCACTGCATAAAGCTGCTATTCTTATCAGTTGACGTTAAGCAACAATCGATTAATCAACTAATCGTACATTTATAGCAATCAGTGTCTATCAACATTTAAATTTAATGTTTCGATTTCGACTACTTTTTGTGTCCAGGTGTGTTCGATACAATATCAAATTAGTCTGCGAAGTACCGCAGGTCAGTAGTCTCCTTCACAAATACAGGTTTGATTTAAGTTTATGGTGTTTAACGTCACTTTCAACAATATCTCAGTTATATCCTGTCGGTCAGTTTAATTGATGGAGAAAACCGAAGAAAACCACCAACCTGCCGAAAGTCATTGACAAACTTCACAAATACATCTGACGATATAATTGAAATATTATTTAAAGTAGTGATAACCAACAATAACGGTTATTTTAACAGCATTTTTATAAATATTTTTTACTCTTTATTTCCACGGTGCAATAACATTTCACAGTTGTTATTTGATGAGAAAATCTCACGGACGGTTAATGTTGTTCAACACAATATATACCGTAACTGGCATTTACAGATACAGATGGGTGGAGCACCCATACCCTTGTAATGATAAAACAACTGTAAATAATTCATGTTTCTTTTTATATTTTTTTTTTAACAAAAACCTACAGCAAATTCATCCACCAGCTTATCAGATATAAGTTATTAAGGCTTGTTTTTATTTTATGTTTTTAATTGCTCTTTGTATATCAAACATTAGATAATGTATTTACTCTGCCTATACCTTAATGAAGTTTGCTTTGCGATTTTTTTTAACTTTGATCACATGAATAAATTCCACCAGCACCTGTATATGGAGTCTATATATCTCTCAGGTGATCCGATATTCCAGGGCTTGCGGTTCTTTTCTTGAGTTCCTTGATAGATGGTTGCTGTTAACCAGGGGGCTACTCAACCAAGGATTCCATGACTTGGTTAGCCGATATGGAATGTCTGTGTCACAAATGACGACGGATATGTTCCACTTGTCTTAAGCACTTCCCGGTTCTGTCCTCATTCATGACTTATCACCGGGTTTGTAACTAGAGTAACACGATGGGTGTTACTAGTGGCGCAGGAACTGCTCACCCTTCCGGAGCACCTGGTTTTAGTGGTGTTTGTGTTGCTCGATCTTTAGTTTTCTGTGTAATGTTTTGTTGATCATTGTTTGTCCTTTTGTACTTTTTCTTTTGGCCATTGTGTCTGTCCTTCGAACTACGGATTCTGATTACCCCTTTGGTATCTTCAAACTCTTCTTACGGCATCAATTCATATTTCCATTGTCACTTCAATTATTTTTCTGACAATGAAGATTCAATTGTGAGTATCATATGTATCTTTAAGAATAGCTGCGATCGTATGGTAGTTGGATTTACATCTACCTATGCAGTCAATGTGTATCACCATAAGGAGTTCCGAATACCTCCATAGAAAGATAAACCTGAACTTTATGTTATGATCAAAGCGCAGATATCTAATTTAGTGCGCAAGACGCGCCTCTGGAACAACAATGGTTTTCAATGGCTTCCAATAGGTTTATGGTTTTCTCGGATACTCCACTATCCTACACCAATATAACAGAATCCTGTTATACAACTGAAATATTACTCAAGATTATATCAACCAACCATTGCCCAAGCTATAGCTAAATTTTGAGAACTTTATATGACAAATAAAGGGGTTTAGTCAATCGTCGTTCTGATATATCGACAAACGGAGACTGGTTGAAAACTTGAACGTGTAATATAATTGCTATTTTTTTTTATAAATATTTGTCAATAATCAAGGTTATTCCAAAAATAAACAAATATAGAATCTGATAAATCAGAAAAATATGTTTAATATCTCATGTTATTAAAATCTCATTCAAAAGCGGTGGTGATCATCGGAAATCGAAATATTGACAAGTAATTACTAATTACATCTTTTAAAATTGATCAATACAATCGATTTGTTGTAAGACCAGATAATATTAACCACCAATAACAATACATCTTATGTATTGATTCAACACCGACGTTCATTCATTAGGTAAACGGCATTTGATTAGTTAATTAAACTACTTTGTCAAAAGTCTTCAAATCAATTTTGCCCCGTCACCCTTGCCGTGTATAGTCACTCTGTATAAAGTTATTGTAAAGAGATAATTATTATGACTCAGGTATATAATAAAGTCAATTATGGACGCTACATTTCCTTAACTTAATTGCTTAATTTAATTCTAGCAATTTATACTTTTAAAGGATGTTTCCTAATTCTGTTCGATCATATTACATGAAGCTGTACATGTTATTAGTAATGACATTTCGAACCTAACCTTATTAGTCTGAACAAAATGGTATTTGTTGTATTCTAGTCCACAATTTTAATACCTCGAAATATTTCTGGTACTTTCGCACCATTTTTTTTAATTATCTTGTATTGTTACATTTTTAAACACTGCTTGGGTTGTTGTCCTGAATAAACACGATTTCGCTAAAAGATGTGATTTGAGCCCATAGAACTAGTTTAATATCCCACTTTTTAAACCAGGAAAGTCAGCGGTCATGCAAATGTATGTTAGTAATATCAGATTTGTCTATGTTTCTACGACTTCTCTATTGGATTGTGAAACTGTTCCGATACTGTGGTATTGTTTTGTTTTTGTTGTTGTTGGGTTTTTTTTATTTTTTTGTTTTTTTTTTCATTTTATCTCTCGATCTTCTAAAGAATCTACTTTGACAGTCAACTGTAATATTATGCATAAATAACTTACATAAAGTGTATTAAAATGTATTAAAAGTATGTGGATTTGCAATGTAGTCTTTTGAATGATATGTGCTGTCAAGTCAGTCAGTGTTATTTTGACAGTCAATTTAATATAGAAATAGTGTTGAATATATTGCGTTATAAAATTAGATTACTATAATATAACTTCAACTTGACAAATTGTGGTCTTAAATCTTTAGAAAGTACGATATCACAGTTGTTGTGAGTGATGACCAATGACACGATGGTCCGATAAGACAACTCAAATCTCAAATGAAGACAAAAAAATAACCAAACTGTACATACAACAGTGGAAACGTTCACTTATGTCCTAAATCCTCAAAGAAATCTAACACATTTGAGTTGTGTGAAGCAAATGCACCTGTCTTAAAATGTAAGGAATTACTATACGTATTCATGTTTATTCAATAGATATACATGAACATGTTTATTCAATAGATATACATGAACATGTTTATTTAATAGATATACATGAACATGTTTATTCAATAGATATACATGAACATGTTTATTTAATAGATATACATGAACATGTTTATTCAATAGATATACATGAACATGTTTATACAATAGATATACATGAACATGTGTATTCAATAGATATACATGAACATGTTTATTCAATAGATATACATGAACATGTTTATTTAATAGATATACATGAACATGTTTATTCAATAGATATACATGAACATGTTTATACAATAGATATACATGAACATGTGTATTCAATAGATATACATGAACATGTTTATTCAATAGATATACATGAACATGTGTATTCAATAGATATACATGAACATGTTTATTCAATAGATATACATGAACATGTTTATTCAATAGATATACATGAACATGTTTATTCAATAGATATACATGAACATGTTTATTCAATAGATATACATGAACATGTTTATTCAATAGATATACATGAACATGTTTATTCAATAGATATACATGAACATGTTTATTCAATAGATATACATGAACATGTTTATTCAATAGATATACATGAACATGTTTATTCAATAGATATACATGAACATGTTTATTCAATAGATATACATGAACATGTTTATTCAATAGATATACATGAACATGTTTATTCAATAGATATACATGAACATGTTTATTCAATAGATATACATGAACATGTTTATTCAATAGATATACATGAACATGTTTATTCAATAGATATACATGAACATGTTTATTCAATAGATATACATGAACATGTTTATTCAATAGATATACATGAACATGTTTATTCAATAGATATACATGAACATGTTTATTCAATAGATATACATGAACATGTTTATTCAATAGATATACATGAACATGTTTATTCAATAGATATACATGAACATGTTTATTCAATAGATATACATGAACATGTTTATTCAATAGATATACATGAACATGTTTATTCAATAGATATACATGAACATGTTTATTCAATAGATATACATGAACATGTTTATTCAATAGATATACATGAACATGTGTATTCAATAGATATACATGAACATGTGTATTCAATAGATATACATGAACATGTGTATTCAATAGATATACATGAACATGTTTATTCAATAGATATACATGAACATGTTTATTCAATAGATATACATGAACATGTTTATTCAATAGATATACATGAACATGTTTATTCAATAGATATACATGAACATGTTTATTCAATAGATATACATGAACATGTTTATTCAATAGATATACATGAACATGTTTATTCAATAGATATACATGAACATGTTTATTCAATAGATATACATGAACATGTTTATTCAATAGATATACATGAACATGTTTATTCAATAGATATACATGAACATGTTTATTCAATAGATATACATGAACATGTTTATTCAATAGATATACATGAACATGTTTATTCAATAGATATACATGAACATGTTTATTCAATAGATATACATGAACATGTTTATTCAATAGATATACATGAACATGTTTATTCAATAGATATACATGAACATGTTTATTCAATAGATATACATGAACATGTTTATTCAATAGATATACATGAACATGTTTATTCAATAGATATACATGAACATGTTTATTCAATAGATATACATGAACATGTTTATTCAATAGATATACATGAACATGTTTATTCAATAGATATACATGAACATGTTTATTCAATAGATATACATGAACATGTTTATTCAATAGATATACATGAACATGTTTATTCAATAGATATACATGAACATGTTTATTCAATAGATATACATGAACATGTTTATTCAATAGATATACATGAACATGTTTATTCAATAGATATACATGAACATGTTTATTCAATAGATATACATGAACATGTTTATTCAATAGATATACATGAACATGTTTATTCAATAGATATACATGAACATGTTTATACAATAGATATACATGAACATGTTTATACAATAGATATACATGAACATGTTTATTCAATAGATATACATGAACATGTTTATTCAATAGATATACATGAACATGTTTATTCAATAGATATACATGAACATGTTTATTCAATAGATATACATGAACATGTTTATTCAATAGATATACATGAACATGTTTATTCAATAGATATACATGAACATGTTTATTCAATAGATATACATGAACATGTTTATTCAATAGATATACATGAACATGTTTATTCAATAGATATACATGAACATGTTTATTCAATAGATATACATGAACATGTTTATACAATAGATATACATGAACATGTTTATTCAATAGATATACATGAACATGTTTATTCAATAGATATACATGAACATGTTTATTCAATAGATATACATGAACATGTTTATTCAATAGATATACATGAACATGTTTATTCAATAGATATACATGAACATGTTTATTCAATAGATATACATGAACATGTTTATTCAATAGATATACATGAACATGTTTATTCAATAGATATACATGAACATGTTTATTCAATAGATATACATGAACATGTTTATTCAATAGATATACATGATCATGTTTATACAATAGATATACATGAACATGTTTATTCAATAGATATACATGAACATGTTTATTCAATAGATATACATGAACATGTTTATTCAATAGATATACATGAACATGTTTATACAATAGATATACATGAACATGTTTATACAATAGATATACATGAACATGTTTATACAATAGATATACATGAACATGTTTATTCAATAGATATACATGAACATGTTTATACAATAGATATACATGAACACGTTTATTCAATAGATATACATGAACACGTTTATTCAATAGATATACATGAACACGTTTATTCAATAGATATACATGAACACGTGTATTCAATAGATATACATGAACACGTTTATACAATAGATATACATGAACACGTGTATACAATAGATATACATGAACACGTTTATTCAATAGATATACATGAACACGTTTATTCAATAGATATACATGAACACGTTTATTCAATAGATATACATGAACACGTTTATTCAATAGATATACATGAACACGTTTATACAATAGATATACATGAACACGTTTATACAATAGATATACAAGAACACGTTTATTCAATAGATATACATGAACACGTTTATTCAATAGATATACATGAACATGTTTATTCAATAGATATACATGAACATGTTTATTCAATAGATATACATGAACATGTTTATTCAATAGATATACATGAACATGTTTATTCAATAGATATACATGAACATGTTTATTCAATAGATATACATGAACATGTTTATTCAATAGATATACATGAACATGTTTATTCAATAGATATACATGAACATGTTTATTCAATAGATATACATGAACATGTTTATACAATAGATATACATGAACATGTTTATACAATAGATATACATGAACATGTTTATTCAATAGATATACATGAACATGTTTATTCAATAGATATACATGAACATGTTTATTCAATAGATATACATGAACATGTTTATTCAATAGATATACATGAACATGTTTATTCAATAGATATACATGAACATGTTTATTCAATAGATATACATGAACATGTTTATTCAATAGATATACATGAACATGTTTATTCAATAGATATACATGAACATGTTTATTCAATAGATATACATGAACATGTTTATTCAATAGATATACATGAACATGTTTATACAATAGATATACATGAACATGTTTATTCAATAGATATACATGAACATGTTTATTCAATAGATATACATGAACATGTTTATTCAATAGATATACATGAACATGTTTATTCAATAGATATACATGAACATGTTTATACAATAGATATACATGAACATGTTTATTCAATAGATATACATGAACATGTTTATACAATAGATATACATGAACATGTTTATTCAATAGATATACATGAACATGTTTATTCAATAGATATACATGAACATGTTTATTCAATAGATATACATGAACATGTTTATTCAATAGATATACATGAACATGTTTATTCAATAGATATACATGAACATGTTTATTCAATAGATATACATGAACATGTTTATTCAATAGATATACATGAACATGTTTATTCAATAGATATACATGAACATGTTTATTCAATAGATATACATGAACATGTTTATTCAATAGATATACATGAACATGTTTATTCAATAGATATACATGAACATGTTTATTCAATAGATATACATGAACATGTTTATACAATAGATATACATGAACATGTTTATTCAATAGATATACATGAACATGTTTATACAATAGATATACATGAACATGTTTATACAATAGATATACATGAACATGTTTATTCAATAGATATACATGAACATGTTTATACAATAGATATACATGAACATGTTTATACAATAGATATACATGAACATGTTTATACAATAGATATACATGAACATGTTTATACAATAGATATACATGAACATGTTTATTCAATAGATATACATGAACATGTTTATACAATAGATATACATGAACATGTTTATACAATAGATATACATGAACATGTTTATACAATAGATATACATGAACATGTTTATACAATAGATATACATGAACATGTTTATACAATAGATATACATGAACATGTTTATACAATAGATAAACATGAACATGTTTATACAATAGATATACATGAACATGTTTATACAATAGATATACATGAACATGTTTATACAATAGATATACATGAACATGTTTATTCAATAGATATACATGAACATGTTTATACAATAGATATACATGAACATGTTTATACAATAGATATACATGAACATGTTTATTCAATAGATATACATGAACATGTTTATTCAATAGATATACATGAACATGTTTATTCAATAGATATACATGAACATGTTTATTCAATAGATATACATGAACATGTTTATTCAATAGATATACATGAACATGTTTATACAATAGATATACATGAACATGTTTATTCAATAGATATACATGAACATGTTTATTCAATAGATATACATGAACATGTTTATTCAATAGATATACATGAACATGTTTATTCAATAGATATACATGAACATGTTTATTCAATAGATATACATGAACATGTTTATTCAATAGATATACATGAACATGTTTATTCAATAGATATACATGAACATGTTTATACAATAGATATACATGAACATGTTTATTCAATAGATATACATGAACATGTTTATACAATAGATATACATGAACATGTTTATTCAATAGATATACATGAACATGTTTATACAATAGATATACATGAACATGTTTATTCAATAGATATACATGAACATGTTTATTCAATAGATATACATGAACATGTTTATTCAATAGATATACATGAACATGTTTATTCAATAGATATACATGAACATGTTTATTCAATAGATATACATGAACATGTTTATTCAATAGATATACATGAACATGTTTATTCAATAGATATACATGAACATGTTTATACAATAGATATACATGAACATGTTTATACAATAGATATACATGAACATGTTTATTCAATAGATATACATGAACATGTTTATACAATAGATATACATGAACATGTTTATACAATAGATATACATGAACATGTTTATACAATAGATATACATGAACATGTTTATACAATAGATATACATGAACATGTTTATTCAATAGATATACATGAACATGTTTATACAATAGATATACATGAACATGTTTATACAATAGATATACATGAACATGTTTATACAATAGATATACATGAACATGTTTATACAATAGATATACATGAACATGTTTATACAATAGATATACATGAACATGTTTATACAATAGATAAACATGAACATGTTTATACAATAGATATACATGAACATGTTTATACAATAGATATACATGAACATGTTTATACAATAGATATACATGAACATGTTTATTCAATAGATATACATGAACATGTTTATACAATAGATATACATGAACATGTTTATACAATAGATATACATGAACATGTTTATTCAATAGATATACATGAACATGTTTATTCAATAGATATACATGAACATGTTTATTCAATAGATATACATGAACATGTTTATTCAATAGATATACATGAACATGTTTATTCAATAGATATACATGAACATGTTTATACAATAGATATACATGAACATGTTTATTCAATAGATATACATGAACATGTTTATTCAATAGATATACATGAACATGTTTATTCAATAGATATACATGAACATGTTTATTCAATAGATATACATGAACATGTTTATTCAATAGATATACATGAACATGTTTATTCAATAGATATACATGAACATGTTTATTCAATAGATATACATGAACATGTTTATACAATAGATATACATGAACATGTTTATTCAATAGATATACATGAACATGTTTATACAATAGATATACATGAACATGTTTATTCAATAGATATACATGAACATGTTTATACAATAGATATACATGAACATGTTTATTCAATAGATATACATGAACATGTTTATTCAATAGATATACATGAACATGTTTATTCAATAGATATACATGAACATGTTTATTCAATAGATATACATGAACATGTTTATTCAATAGATATACATGAACATGTTTATTCAATAGATATACATGAACATGTTTATTCAATAGATATACATGAACATGTTTATAACTTCAACTGAGCTGGTCGTGGTTTTGTTATTGTTTATAATGTCGACCATAAATTTTTATTTTCTCAATAAGTTAAACACTGCAGTTAACGTGTAATATATATATCGTGATATTCACGTGAAAACAATTTTCATACAAGACGGATTTCAACAGTAGAGCAGAAGAAGCTGGTCATTCTGGAGCATCTGTCTTACTTCCGGCTTCCTTTCCGGATCACCTGTCTCATTCGCAGTTCATGTTGTGTGAGTTTTTATTTTGTGTTTCCTCTATGCTTGAGTTGTTGTTTTTCTCGTTTCTCGAATTGTTTCGTCGGCTTTGAGTTCTCAGTGTTCGTAGCAGAATAACTACAATAAACCATATTTAATCATGAACGCATAATTACTGAATAACATATGGAATGTGACAGATCAAATGTTTTATAGCACATTTACGTATAGACAACTTAATTTTCTTTTTACAATAACCTCAATACAATTTTGAAGATAACAAAGAGATAATCAGAACACTAGCGAGGTGTACAACTTATCTAATAAAGTTTCACCGCCACGACACAACTGAAATGTTGAAGAGAAAAATAAAATAAAAAATAGCAAAATTAATGAGCATACCGAGTCGCCGGAATAACCTTCATCAGCTAAGCTCAAAGCCAAAATACCTCAAAGCCAAACAGCGCTAAACATCTACATTGTACAACCGTAACCTGGGACTCTATAGATGCATATACTTCTGGACATTTCTAGATTTGTAATACACGTATTTATTTGTCCATATATATTTTTTCACTATCTACATGTATAACAGAACACATCGAGATCGTTTGCAGTTGTTTCTAAGAATTTAACTTTAACCAGTTATGCCTACTGAAAAAATCGTTGAATGAATATACCAAAGAGGGTAAATTTTAGACCGACTCAAATGAACTTTTCCATTTTAAGCAATCGTCCACATGCAGTTTATCTAGAAGTATTTTAGTAACACGTTTACAGGTAAATCATAGTGAGAAGGGCCCATCTTTAATAATGATGTAATCTGATATCTGAAGATCCGGGATCATTATCATATAAAAAATCGAATCTCTACATTTACTAAGAGTTGTCGTTGAGAAACTGCTGCATGGTAATTGTCCGTTATCTTACAAATGTGCTCATCGCATCTGTATTGTCGACTATGCATACCATTTTTTTTATATTAAGCGATGGGGGTAAGATCGTGGAGTTTAACGCCACTTTCAACACTATTTCAGTTATATCGTGGCGGTCTGTTTTATTTCTAGAGGAAACTTTAAAGGTACCTGGAGAAAACCACTGACAAACTTTATCACATAATGTTATATCGAGTACACCTCGCTATGAGCGGGATTAAAACCAACAACTTTAGTGGTGATAGGCACTGATTACACAGTTAGTTGTAAATCCAACAACCATACGATCATCACGAGCACGACGGGTCCCGATTAAGCTGTTTTAATTGTCTCTACAGAATATACAATTGGTATATCTTGTTTGTTCTTAGTGCTCTTTCTTTAATATTAACGTTTTATATCGAGTTAAATTTTAGTATATCCTAAAAATAGAACATGCTAACATCGTAACAGGTTCAAGCACCGAAAAGTTGAATGGGAGGCGAATGTGTTATACCGCGTCAATGAAGAAGATAATTTGATCGCTTAATTGCTACAAATATGTTTCTTTTGTCGTATTGTAACTGAGGTCGAGATGATATTCTCAAATAACAGAATATTTTAATGTTCATTGACTTGCCTAATATGCTCTCTTCGTTGTGTCAATATCAAGTTCCATTTGTCCCTTGTCGGGCGTTGGGTACATGCGCTAACTGATTTTTTTGTCACTTGTCAAATTTCTTATTATCCAAAAGAATTACTTTTAAATTTCTTATTTTGCATATTAATTAATTGTCGTTTTGTAAGAAGATATGTCTAATATTTATTTGATACTTATATTCAATTGGTATGAGAATTAAATCATTTTATGTAACTATGTTATCCCTGTCTTTCAGTGCGAAGCTCTTCTGATCCGTACTTATTTTAATTCCAAAATAATTGCGCTGATCAAATTATTATTTTCTGACAATGCACATGGGAATTGCGTGTCCAACCATTTTTCTACTGTGATAATCTTCTGTTGAAAAATCTGATCTGATCTGTGTTTTCATCAACACGCTTTAAGTTAATTAATGTCAAATTTGGTTAAGATGTATATCTGATAACTGATTGTTGTCGTTTGACATTGAGCTGCCTGACCACACCCCTTACCTCCTAACATGTGACAGCTTGCATCAGACATCCTGCTATGAGTAAGACTAAGTAATGTCTCTGGGACTGGGTGGTTTACCTTGTCCAAAGTCCACTTTTATTCTTATAATATCGCCAACATCACTGAACCTTTTAGTAAATGCTAAAATAATGTAACATGTATTTATAGAGTGGATTCTGACGTAGCGCTAAAATAATGTAAAATGTATACGTATTTGTATTGTGGATTCGTAATGTAAAATGTATTCACGTATTTGTAGGGTGGATTCTGACACTAATAACGATAATATAATGTTACATTTATTTATAGTGTGGATTCTGACACTTATAATGTAGCGCTAAAATAATGTAAAATGTATACGTATTTGTACTGTGGATTTGTAATGTAAAATGTATTCATGTATTTGTAGGGTGGATTTTGACACTTTTGCGTTCCGTCACTGTTAACGCTAAAATAATGTAATATGAATTGGTAATGTCGATTCTGACACCGTTAACGCCAAAATAATGTAAAATGAATTTGTAGTGTTGATTCTGACACTGTTAACGACAAAATTATGTGTTTGTAGTGTGAGTTCTGACACTGTTAACGCCAAAATAATGTAAAATGAATTTGTAGTGTCGATTCTGACACTGTTAACGACAAAATTATGTGTTTGTAGTGTGGGTTTTGACACTGTTAACGCCAACATAATGTAAAATGAATTTGTAGTGTCGATTCTGACACTGTTAACGCCAAAATAATGTAAAATGAATTTGTAGTGTCGATTCTGACACTGTTAACGACAAAATAATGTAAAATGAATTTGTAGTGTCGATTCTGACACTGTTAACGACAAAATAATGTAAAATGAATTTGTAGTGTCGATTCTGACACTGTTAACGCCAAAATAATGTAAAATGAATTTGTAGTGTCGATTCTGACACTGTTAACGACAAAATAATGTAAAATGAATTTGTAGTGTCGATTCTGACACTGTTAACGACAAAATAATGTAAAATTAATTTGTAGTGTCGATTCTGACACTGTTAACGACAAAATAATGTGTTGTAGTGTGGGTTTTGACACTGTTAACAATAATATTATGCAACATGTATTTGTGGTGTGGAATCTGACACTGCTAACACTTATATAATGTCACATATATTTGTAATGTGGGTTCTGACATTGTTATGCATGGTTTAGAAAATTACTTGTAGTTTTAATGTGGATTCTAACACTGTTAATGCTGAAATAATGCAACATATATTTGTACAATGGATTCTGAAATTGTTAACGATAAAATAATGTAAAATGTGTACGCAATTGTACGGTGGATTCTGGCACTAATAACGATAACATAATGCTAAATTCATTTGTAGTGTGGCTTCTGTCACTGTTAACGCTAAAATAATGTAATATGAATATGTAGTGTCCATTCTGATACTGTTAACGTTAAAATAATGTTTGTAATGTGGATTCTGACACTGTTAACAATAATATATAATGCAATATGTATTTATAGTGTGGGTTCTGACACTGTTATGGCTAAAAATATGACATGTGGTTTTAATATGGTATTTATTACTGTTAATGATAAACTAATGTGACATGTATTTTAGTGTGGAATCTGACACTGTTAACGCTACAATAATGTAACATGCATTTGTAATGTGAATTATTGTTCTTGTGTATAATCATATTAACCAGAGTTTATAAAATATAATAAGCCTGCGAAAAATTAAAAAAAAGATACTTAAGATAATAATCAAATTGTCCCTGGAATGGTATTTTCATTTTCCTTTATTCAATAAACTCTCACTAAAAATATTTGACATCTGGCCATTTGATTGTCGGGATTCCAGTGTAACCGGTCAAGCACATCCTCGTGTGTTTGCCAACCAGGACCTAGATTTTCATCAGCTTCAGATATAGAACCATCCAGTGAAAATTAATTCCCTCCACGTTTGCTTTCGACCGGTCGGACTTAAATAAATTAAATTATGAATAGCTCACCGACAGTCGGACACACGCAAAGTGATGACAATATCTCACATGACCCAGTCAGAAGTAATGGGTCATATTGATTTAAAAACAAATGTCAGATCAATAGTTTGTATTTGCTGTATTGTTACATATACGAGGCACTATTTGGTAGACATGTATAAAGTACGTTAAAATTATACTATAAAAAGAGTTTGAAGATACCAAAGAGGTTATCAGAATCCGTATATCGAAGAAGAACAGACAACACAATGGCCAATAGAAAAAGTACAAAAGGACAAACAACGATCTACAAAACATACACATAAAACTAAAGATCGAGTAACACGAACCCCACTAAAAACCGGGGTGAAATCATTAAGAACGAGGCTAAGTTGAGAAGACGTACCTGATACAGCTCCTGATAGTTTTAAAGTTTTATAAGTTTTATAGCACTCCAATTAGTTTTATGCACATACTCGTATTATTTTTTTGCTGGGCACAGTCCGATTACTCGTTATTCATAGTAATTTCATGAGAACTTCATAGGTTATCGATTATTTTTAATTGACAATTTGACTTCAGTCGTCCGTGCTGATATTCGCGCCAAAATGGTGTCACTGTAAAATTAAAAATTCCTCAGCAAACATTGATCAACTCTTATATTGTGGGTTAATTTGTCGTAAATTTATTTATATTAGTGGTATTTTATTGCCGATTGACTGTCATTAACAATCAACTGTTGCTAGTTTGTAAAAAAATTGTCCGGGCTAACTCAGTGTACCACCCTCCCCTCAAACCACGTGGCCACATAAATCAAATAGCCACTATCTATGTCTGAAACGAAATTAAGTAAATATCTCCAAAAGACAGTAGTAAATGTGCCTGCTGGACCAAGATTGCGGACTCCAGTCATTTTATCTGACAGTAAAGGCTTCAGCCTTAGAAACCAAATCACACATCCTTTTGACAACAATATAGTCTGGTGGTGCAAAAAAGGTGCCAAAATCGAGGGGAGTCTAGCCTGGCTAAAACGTAATATTGACAGAAACCTACAAAATCTAGGAGATATAGCCCTCTATGTCTGGCTGGGCACCTGCAACCTGACATCAAAAGACAAAAGCAGATTTATTTCATTAAGTTCACAAAACAACGAAACAATAGACCATATTATTAGGACATTATTAGAATTCAAGAGGTTTTTGACTGATTATACACAAGTGAAACTTGTCTTCTTAGAAGTACCCATCTACTCGTTAAAAAATTGGAACGAACATTGTAAACATAAAGATCCATCTACATTTAAAGACCAAGATAAACAACTGCAAGTCCAAATTATTACCTTAAATAAAGAAATCCGGAAATTAAATTTAGATTTAAACACAAACTCACCAGACTTCAGCGTCTTCCTGAAAGCAAGCTGTAGACATAGAACTAGATCTAGGCACGATACGTGGCATTATTACAATTTTAATTTATACCTGGATGGTATACACCCTGGAAGAAATTTAGCAAGAGTTTGGCAAAAGAGAAATCAGTGACAGAATAAGGACAGACTGTTGGAATTGAAATCAAACTTTACGCTTTACTGTATTGGTAAGGACAGTCTGCATGGGATTCCAAGCTAACTGTCCTGCCAGTGCACGTATCTGAACCAACCCTAGATTATCATATAGACTCTACAACTGAGGGACTGAACATATTTATCTATATATTATATCTGCTCAAGCTTACTGCCCTACCAGTGCACGTATCTGAACCAACCCTAGATTATCATATAGACTCTACAACTGAGGGACTGAACATATTTATCTATATATCTGTGGTATACATAGAACTAGTACAGGTTAGGTCAGTCTGCATGGGATTCCAAGCTAACTGTCCTGCCAGTGCTCGTATCTGAACCAACCCTAGATTATCATATAGACTCTACAACTGAGGGACTGAACATATTTATCTATATATTATATATGTTCAAGCTTACTGCCCTACCAGTGCACGTATCTGAACCAACCCTAGATTATCATATAGACTCTACAACTGAGGGACTGAACATATTTATCTATATATCTGTGGTATACATAGAAATAGTACTGGTTAGGTCAGTCTGCATGGGATTCCAAGCTAACTGTCCTGCCAGTGCTCGTATCTGAACCAACCCTAGATTATCATATAGATTCTACAATTGAGGAATTGAACATATCTATCTAAATATCTACTCTTCTTAGACAACAATGAGTGCATCACTCATCAGAGCTAGAAGTACCAGGGTACGTAACCCACCACAAATTTATACGCCAAATAGGCACAATCCTGACAACAATCATAAGATGAGTTACAAAATTAATACCAAAAAGACCCTGGAAAAGAAAATAGAGGCCACTGAAAGAAGCCTATGCAATATAGAACTGAAATCTGGAACTTTAGTAATAACATGTTCTGCAGCATCATATGAAATATTGAAAAAATCAAAGTCAAGCAAACCGGACAATGAGATTGTGGCTGGAAAAATGCTTATTATAGAAGAATCATTATCTATTAAACACAAAAATGATGGAACAAATCGCCAACTTTATAGGATAAACATGTTTAACACCACAAGTAGAATCGATGTCAATGGTTACTGGCTACAAGAATTCATACAAGAGGACTTGCATATAATATGCCAATGCCTGGAGCAGTATACTGTCTATAAAAGACTGAATAATAAAATTAGGGAAACTTGCCAGCTTTCTCTACCAATTGCTCAAAGAACAACCAAAGAGTATACTAAAACTCGTAATCATAACGACACAGCACATATGATATCGCCAAATTTACAAGGCTGGAGTCCACCAACTTATACCAACGATACTATAAAATCAACAACTGATGCGCAACCATTGTCTCTGCACGAATCTGCAACACCAGTTCAAAGGATTAATGTAATATCACCACCTCCAGATAGGAAGGCCATAGAATATCAAGCATTACCGACTAGAAATACAATCACTGAGATAGAAACTTTCCATGAACACTGTCTGAGCACTGAATTAGAATTAGATGACAGAGAAGGAATGGGGGCAGAATATATATTAAACTGCCGGTATTGTGAAACCACAATAGACACCAAGTCTGCCATAGAATGCAAAAATTGTACTAACTGGCATCATGCTGAATGCGTGAATATAGGCTGCATACCAGACGACCAATATATATGCTCCTCATGTACGGCATTGAACATAACTATACCTTATGAAGAAATAGAACCTAAACAGCTAATGGTAGAAAACATTGCCATCACAAATAATGATAAAGAAGAACAAAATATTACTAAAAGTAAAACCACAGAATCTGTAGAGGTACCACCACATAGCCATACTACACAGGCAACTAATGCAACTATAGCAAATGCTAATAGACAGGAAGCCAAGACCAAGCAGAAACGAACCAAGAAAAGAGATCAATTAGACTGAATCGGTAGAAATGCAACTTGCTGACTGTAAAGCCAAAATAGCCATGCTTCAGATATCTAACAACGACTACAAAAACACCATAGATCTGCTAACAGCTAAATTAGGTATTAATGAGCCAATGATAAATAGAGTTGAAATGTACGGAAACGACCATCCTCAACAATCTCTATTCTACAAAATGGGACAGATTGAATCACAGCTTACTGACCGTATAGACAACCTGCAAAAAGAAATGAATCACAAACTAGAATTAAAAGACCTACAAATTAAACACTTCATGGAAATGAATGAACTAAAATGCAAATTTAATATCCTAGAAGCTAAAGAGAAACTCACTCCATACAACGACAATTTCTGTACCAGGAGGGAAAATAGCAAGCAAGATCATCCACAACCTAACCAACAATATGCTGCACCTCCACAGGCACAAATACCTACATATGTCGCCTTCACGAACCCAGTTGTACCACCACCTGTGCATTTCCAACGTGCTAGTCAATACCCACAAGTCATCAATACAAACAAGGGACAAACACAAGTACAGCCTGAATACTACACGCCTTATAACAACATCGGACACCCAGTTAATCCTATTCGCACAACAATCGTGCCAACAGAAGGGGAGTATAGGCATCGTCAAGCGCAAAATAAGGGCTTGCCACCGCTCGGAACAACCTATCAACATCAAAGAACAGGCAACCAGAACTGCAAAAACCGAAGTGGTGAATATCGAACATTAAACCTACAATGGAGGAATATTCAACTTGCTGGAAATGTAAACCAAACTCCGAATAACACAAATAGTACAACCAGTAACAACAAAACCAGTGTAGAAGAGGTAGCTCAGCTGGATGGAAAAAATCATACATACTCTCTCCCAGCAGACCTACAACCACCAAATGCCACCCAAGATTATCAGCAAAATACACAACCTATGATTGAAACCCCAACTGGAACTAACACAACAAACGTGCCTTTTTTAGGAGACGGCCGTGCAACAACAGCTGCATGGCAAAGCAAAAAATACAGACAACAATCATAGGATCAATAAATATACAGAGTGCAAAAGGGAATTCAAAATATCTCGAAAACATACTGAACACTTGTGACATACTATGCATACAAGAACATTGGCTTTTATCATTAGAAAAGAAAATCCTGGAAAATATGCACAAAGATTTCAACGTTTCGGCTAAAGCAGTGGACGATGATGATATAAAACTTAATTACAAGTCCCTTCGTGGCAATGGCGGTATAGCGTATTCTGGAAGAAAACCATAGACAATGCAGTTAAAATAAAATCAGATGGGGATAGTCGTATACAAGTTATTACAATCAACAATATACCGACAATGTTATGCATAGTAAATGTTTACATGCCATCCGATATCAAGGAGGGAGATTATGAATACAGAGACATGATGGATCAATTGAATGAGGTCATACAAAAATATGAAGAAACATACGACATCCTACTCTGTGGAGATATGAATGCTTCGTTACATAGAGACGACAGACGAAGGGATCGCATCTTTAAGAAGTTTACTGTAGAAAGCAACCTGATATTGCCTACAAACTATCCAATTGACTTTACATTCCACCATCATAACGGAAAAGGCAAATCTCAGATAGATTATATTCTGTTTAAAGGAAAAACTTTGAACCTACAACCTAGTGTTTCAATCATGCCGTTCGATGCTATAAACACCTCGGACCATACTCTCATTAAAGTAGAAATTACCACCCAAATAAGTAAATTGGCACCAAAATCAGCTAAAATATATACCAAGCCAGCATGGGACAAATGCAATTCTGACGAATATAAGAAAATCATACAAACAGAAATAAGAAAGCAAAAAAACACTATAAAACTAAGTGTTGCAGACAGAATAGCCACACTAGAAAATACATTACACAAGGCAGGAAGGAAGTCAATACCAAAATACAGGCGTCTAAAGACACTCAAATCTGTAGGTAGAGGAATATGGAATCATAACATCGACCAAGCATCTAAAGAGGCTAGAAAAGCACACTGGATTTGGAAAAATAAGGGAAATTCGAACGGTAGCACTGAAAGCGAAAAAAAGGATATGATAAAGAAAAAACGAACATTGCGTCAAGTACAGCGACAAGCATACGCCTCAAAGAAGGATAAACTGATCTCAGAAATTATGGAGGCATCTCAAGACGATAGTAAAACATTCCACAAATTGCTAAGAATGCAGAGAAGTAACTCGGCAATAAATACTGACACACTGGTCATAGACAATGTTGAATACAACCAAAATAATATTATGGAAGCCTGGAGAATACATTTTGAAAATCTGGCTACTCCTAATCTGGACGAAAACAAATTTGACCTAGAACGAAACAGCCTCTGCACAATACAAAATGACATCATAGCAGAAGTAACAGCCAATAAGGTGAAAATTCCACCAGCAACAGAAGCAGAAGTAAAACAAGCTTTCCGAAAGCTGAATAATGGGAAAGCTGCTGATGAAAATGGAATACAAGCAGAACACTTTAAATTTGCAAATGCTGAATTGGCAACAGAAATATGTAGTATCACCAACCAAATATTTGAAGAGCTTAATATTCCAGATACTTTGAAAAGAGGAATCTTAACACCAGTATTGAAAAAGAAAAAGGACAAAACTTTACCAGGAAATTATAGAGGCATAGTCGTTACAAACACGTTCTCAAAAATTATTGAGTCGGTCATCAAAGAGCGATTAGAAAAACAGCTATCTCCAACGCAAAATCCTTTACAGAGAGGTTTTACTGAACACGCATCTAGTAAATTTACAGCATTTATAGAATCAGAAACTATATTAATATACAAAAAATTTAATCGGGATTTAGAACTTCTGACTGTAGACGCAGAAAAAGCATTTGATACCGTCAACCATGACATAATGTTAAATAAGCTATACTACGATGGAATTACTGGTGATATGTGGCTATTACTAAGGAACATTTATGATGGGCTAATCCTGAAAGTTAAATGGGGAGACCAAACCACAGAAAGTATAGATATTAAACAAGGGATACGCCAAGGTGCAAAACTGTCAACCTTACTCTACAAGAGGTATAATAACACAATTTTGGATAGTATTACAAAAAGCACGCTAGGAGCTACTTTTGGAAATATTACTGTATCAGCGCCAGCCTGTGCAGATGACATTGCTCTGCTGGGAGAGAGTAAGGACATTCAAGCCATGTTAAATCTCCTAGAATATAACACCAAAAGAGATTTAGTGAAACTAAACCCGGAAAAAACTGAAGTAATAAATGTATCAAAAGCTCTACAAACACATCCGAAAAAATATGTATTAGGAGACCAGGAAATAAACAGGGTACAATCAATTAAGCACCTTGGAATAACTTACCAAGAAAACGGGAAAATAAATATTGAAGAGAGATTGAGTATAGGCAGACGAACAATATATGCCTTACTAGGACCTGGACTGCATGCAAGATCAGGAATGTCCCCAGTGGTTCTACTGAAAATCTGGAATACATACGCTGTCCCACGTTATCTATATGGGCTGGAAATCCAAGCATATACACCATTAGACACGAAGAAATTAGAACAGCTTCAAAGGGCAACCTGCAGGCAATTTCAATGCCTTCCAGAGCGAACCGCAGCAGTAGCCATCTACACACTAATAGGTGCAGAACCAATAGAGACAACGCTGGACAAAAATGCAATGATCTTATTTACCACCTTAGCCAGGCTTGACTCATCCATCGAAAAAGACATACTCATATGGGAAATGGAAAACTCAAAAGAAGAAGACAGATTTTTCATCTGTAGAATTAGGAAGACGCTCCAGAAATATAATCTGCCATCTCCAGAAGAAATACTAGAAAATCCTCCAAAGAAACAGCAGTGGAAAAATGCAATGAAAAAGGCCATTAACAGCTTTTGGTACGATAAATGGACAAACGAAAAGCAAATAAAATCTACATTAGAATATCTAGAAATTCAACAAAATCCAATAGGAACACCACATAACATATTACGAAGTGTGAAAAATCGAAAGTACGACATACAAAAAGCAGAAATCAAATTACGATTAATTACTGATACTTATATGCTACAATACCACCACGCTAAGTTCAGCCGTAACCAAATATCTCCGATCTGTAAACTATGTGGGGAGGAAGATGAAGATAGAGTGCATTTTTTACTTGAATGTAAAACTCTAGAAGAAAACAGAAAAACACAAATGGTGAAACTAGGTGAAGCTCTAGAAGAGGCAAGGGGGGGTGGTACACGGACTATAGAACAAAATGGGCTGCTTATGCAAATCATCTTGGACTGCACCTCATATAAAATAAACCAACTGATTCCATATTCAAACCAGGATTTAGTGCAAATCGAAAGAGCCACGCAACACTATTGCTTTGTGCTACACCAAAAGAGAACTGAAATATTGAAGAGCATTATGTAGAAAGGCAGATATAGTCAATAGCTGATAGTACTTTTATAGAACTGTTTCCTTTTATAAGTAAGCTAATATAATATTTTTCTTACTGTGTCCAGCACCCGATCCGTTCATTAAAGAGATCGTTTTACCTTTTAAAGTCTATACGCATACTTAAATGATGATTTTACCTTTTATGAGTCAATTTGTTTTAACAACGGAAGAATTGCTGTATTCGGAGAGTGCGTGAAGGAAAGAACATTGTATAAATTACGATTGCGCTTTTATCTTTTAGTGCTGTGTGTATATACGTTTTTACTAATATGAATAATTAAACAACAGAATGGACTTTTAACAACGCTATCAATTATAAAACTACTGAAACGACTATTTTACAACACACGTTTTATACTTTTTAGTAATTGATGTAAATACGTTTTTATGCCACTAACCAAATTTATACAACATGGAAATGATGAACTTTTAACTACTACGTATATTTGATCTTAACTGTAAATACGTATCTTTTTAAGTATGTGCCCGTTAAGTTAGGTTTTATAATTTTATCCTTAATTGGAGTGCTCCGAATCCCGGAGGAATTTTACCTGTACAAAGACAAAAGTACGTTCTGAAAGCCAACCGGAACCGGAAAAGTACAGACTTGCGTACTGGGATTTTTCTCCAACATGACAGAAAACGTGGAACAGAAAATGCAAAACATGGATATTTCTGAAAAGAAAAAGGCATGAAGAATTTATATACTCCGAAAATAAATAACTGAATCCCCATGCTCTCAAAGTCAATAGCATTTCGTCTGTCGAAGAAGATAGGGTCAACATTCTGCCGGTACATGGCGACATCACTGGTGTGTGAAATTGAAGAGCTTCGATAATTTTACCTTGGTCCCTCTCTTCGTCAAATTATATAAACCAAAGATCCTATATGTTCGAGAGAGAGAACATCTCAAACAAATGTCAGGCTGAAATGTCCATTTTTGTTCTAAAACCTGTTACAAATGGTTGCATCATCATTGTAGGGGAGATAACCCAAATATTTGTTTATCTAATTTATCTTTAAATTTCATCATCATGTACCTTATTTTGAACATTATTTCATCATTAGATGATGTTTAGGTATTGATTTCATACATACACTGTTTTTGTTACCTGTTGCCAGTGGCAGTGTTTAACAAAGGAAACTTGAAAAGAGTATTTTACAAATAATTTAAAATGGAAGAATTTCAGAATGTAAGTCTATATATATTTATCATATACGTAGCATTAATATGATAGTTTTTGCATATGGGTAACGACCGGAAGTAAACTAGCCATAATTTCACCCCAGGCGAATAACCCATGTTAGAGGCATCTGGTGCAAAAAATCCATAATCATGCGTCTCGTGAAGGTTATTTCCGTAGTCATCTGTTTACAAACATTGACTGACACACAAAGGTGTTTGGGAGATAGGGGTCTCGTCACTGTTCATGAAAAATACTTTTTACTAATCACATTTCACGGGAAGTAAATTATGATGATCACACTTCTAGAAAAATATGAAACCCAATGTAAATTGTTAAAAGTACGTTTTTACCCTTGTTATATCCCTACTAATCGTAGCATGGTAATCACAGACTTTTTGAAAATCGTCGGACCTAGGGGGCAGAATTTCATAGGGTCTGGCATTTCTGTAGTCCTAGTCGGCCCGACTGTCCGCCTAACGTTTCAGTTTCGTTTAGGATGATCATGAATGTTTACATCCCGACCGGAAACGAAATAAATCGAGTTGTCTTTTCTAATTTAATTCTGTAAGTTTGTCATTGGCAGGCATGTACTCTCGGAGTAAGCAGGGGATTATATAATTCGGAGATTGAAAACATATCTTAGTGTTTGAACTTGGTTACGATTTAACCTTAATTTCGTGTATGAAAAAGCGGTGCTGTGACAGAGAAACGAGTCGATGGCCAATTTTTTCTTTCGGCCTCAAATTCTCGTTCCATTTATGATATTTCCAGTTTTTATCTAACGGTTTCGTTTACTTCAGAAGATGAATATGCAATGACCGAAGGCTGAAGAAGTGAAGAATTAATTATTTCTTATGTTAAAACATTACGATTCACAGTAGGAATAATAAATAAAAGTTTAATCATTCCAACTGAAGATTTGAGGCCGACTAGTTTTGGTCCGAATGACATTGGTACGAAGCGGCAGAAATTAATTTTGGATTTTTGTCCAAAAAAGCAAAAAGATGATTAAAATAATTTGAATTAATTGATTAAAAGAGTGAAGAGAATATAAACCACTTTTATGTTTTCTATCAAAGTAAGCAGGTCTGATCTTGTAAAGTTGTATCAGTATAGAGAAAAGGGGGTACTCACGAATACGATGAGCACCGGTCTTCTGGCCCAAGACCAGTTTAACTTTGTTTAAATGTTCAGACCACTAAATATTTTCAGTTTTTAGAACTATATAAAAATAAATTGCAGGAATTTGATTTGGACCAGTAAATTCAAATGTTCATTTCGGGGACTGGGCCAGTTGGGGTGTAAGATGCCACGTTCCTTTTAAAGTTCTGACTCGAATATCGTGAATGATATTGCACATATGCGATGTTCCTAGTCCTTTTCAAGAGTCCCCTGTCTGAAATTATTTTGATTTGTCAGTTTGAGGACATGGGATACATGAAAACGTATCTAGTCTATCAAACTATAGACTATATGCAGATGTCTATGACTATATGAATATAAGAACTGTCGATCCCCTTCTGAAGCACATGCATGAGTTCTCCCTTAAAATATTTTATGAGGTTTGTGTCATTTGTGATTGTACATTTTCAACAAAATAAAATTTTATTGAAATGTATGAGTCTTTAACTACTTTCATTCTTCATTTTCTATTGATACTGGTTTGTGGTTAATTAACAATCAGATTCTTGAATATTACTTACCTTTGATAGTTCGTTTCTGTTATTAAAAAAAGTTAAATGCATACTTTATTTCAAAATCTTAAGAGAGAAACATATAGAAAAGTGCTATTTTAATTGTTCAAAAACGGCGAAGAATCTGAATGTTGATATAACTTCATACTATGTCAAGGAAATGAAGCAAACACCAATATTATCAAATCTTTATTTTCAATAGTACATAATCATAGGGGAAGTTCATATTTCTTTTCCGCATGATCAAGTTTATTTCTACTGCCTACCAAACTTGACCTGAAAAATTGCAGACTTTCTCAGAAATAACAATGGAAAATGACTTATGGTTGTTAATCTTGAGAAATTATTCTCAATGAAAAATTGTCCAATGGTCAAGAAGATCCTGTATACCTGTCTGAAATTTTGTTTATTACATTTGTCTTTTTCTCAAATTTAGTCAGTGTAAATTTGAGCAAAAAGAAACAATTTTAAAGCTAGGAAACACTCAAAAGCAAGTCAAAATTCACCAAATCAAAAATCGGCTGGGGTGCTTCCACCTCCACCCCTTACTAGGGCTTTACACTGAAACCACTGGGGGCC
Organism: Bathymodiolus brooksi; assembly: GCA_963680875.1. Taxonomy (NCBI): domain Eukaryota; kingdom Metazoa; phylum Mollusca; class Bivalvia; order Mytilida; family Modiolidae; genus Bathymodiolus; species Bathymodiolus brooksi. The sequence continues at coordinate 115,779,753 of OY804577.1, forward strand.
TTCTGACTCTCGGCCGAATTTTCTCTCCGTCTATAATTCTAAAATCTCCCCCTATCAAAATTTGTAGTGAAAACACTGAGAGAAAGAGAGAGAGAGACTTTTAGATGTGATTTCATTTTGCTTAAAAATTGCTGAATAATTCCTAACTTGACAGTGGCTTTAATTAAAGAAAACGGCAAAGCTCGCAGTGGTGTGTCGTGGTTGGCTTTTCACATATTAATCTTCCCCTCTTAAACCATTTGACCAAATTGAACCAAACTTGTTTGACTTATCTCTTGCATATCTGAGATTTTTTTTATGTAGCACCACCCCATATTGTCTTTTGTTATGGGTCTGTTGTCATCTGTATTGGTTTCCATGTCAGGGTTCGAAATTAACTATTGCTCGATACAGTTTAGCTTTAGGATTCACAACTTCCTATGCAATCAGTGCCTATCACCACTTATGTTGTGAGTTTGAATCCCACTCATGGCAAGGTGTACTCGATACAACATTATGTGGTAATGTTTGTCAGTGACCTGTGACAGGTCGCAGTGGTTTTCTCTTGGTACTTCTGTATCCTCCACCAATAAAACTGACCCCCCCCAACCCACATATGGTTTGAGAAATCTTAAAATAAGTTCTTAGATGGGACTATATTGAATTTTATAACTCTGGTTTTGTTTTACAGGATTTGATATAAAAAAAAAAATCAATAATTCGTTCAGCTAAAAATAAAACATAACAATCATTTAATTAAAAGTTTCATGATAACAGACTAGCATTTAGTTAATGGTATATGATACTAATTTTAGGGTGATAAAGGAAAGAAGGGAAAGAAGAAAGGAGAAGGAGCATGTGGTGATCACTCACATCCTGCACTGAAGGAGGTAAATTTTTATATTTTGATAGTTTATTAATTATAATATATAGTTTGCTCTTAATTTTAATATTTGTGAAGTTCATTTAATGTAACACAAGATATTCAGATGACAATGCACATTTTTAGTTCATTTAGAGCAAGTGAGATTTTGTATTGCTTTCATCCATTGGATGTAGTAAAAACGTAGATATCAAATGTACTGTGCACAACATGTTTCTGGAATAACCTTCAACAGTTGTGCTCAATATCTAAATATTTGGGACCAATAAACCAAAGGTCTAATCTGGACAAAAATCAGCTGAGGTCACCTATAGTTGTTGACTTTTTACATTTTAATTTTCTCCTGCAAAACTGCTCAACCAAATGGTACCAAGCTTGCCATGGATGACCAGAGTTCTTGAAATTGTTTTTCTTGTGTCAGTCATTTGGTCTGATACCCTTCAGAATTTTGTCAGTCCGAAATAACATTTAAAAATAAAATTTTGAAAATCAGAATTAAATAAGTAAACACATCAGTTGTATTATGTTTTAATTCTACTCCATTTCTTATTCTATTTCTACAAATTTGTTGACATTTCTAAAAGTTTCATCTTCACTCTGCTCACACTCTGATTCACTATCAATCTCATAGTTTTTTCCCTGAACACAGGTTCTAATAAATATAGTTTCCTGTTCAGTAACAATGTCATCTGTACTGCCATCCATGTTGAGGGAGAAAAGGTTAATTTCAGACAAAATGTCAATGAGTTTTTCACTCTGTGAGGGAAATAAATTCCATAAAACAAGTCATATTGTCATAGGTCTAGTCCCTTTGCCCTGTCTAACTCGGGTTAAACCGTGTAATGTCAGATATTGGCCTATTGTTTTAATCAAGGCATGAACATTCCTAAATTTTAATTCAAGGTCTTTTCTAGTGTGCTCTTTAAGAGCCATGACAGTTTTATGAGCTGTTGTTTGTTGTGTCAATGCCTGTTTTTGTGATTCTATTACTCTAACTGCATCAGTATTACACGAAATTTCTCATGGTCAGATACTGTACTGATTTAATCATTTTTGGAAGCTGCAAGGAAAAGATGTTTTTTACTGGAGCCCTGTAAATTTAACTTATCCCCTTAATGTTCAACACAAATTTTGCAAGTCATTCCTTTTTCGTCATCATTTTATCTGTAGCCCAGCTGCTTAAAAATAACCGCTTCCTTATATAATTGGCTTCGTACTTTTCATTATTTTTTATCTGAGCATCAGTGTCGCTCTTCCTTTTCACACCCGGCTTAGCTGCTGTGGGAAATTTAATCGGCCATAATGTAGCCATGCTTGTTTGTTATAGTATAGAAGCTCTCGGGTCTCATCCGCCATGGGAAAGAACAATCGGAATTCCGAATGGTTCTTCATTATAATATGAGAACCATTATGTGGAACGGGTACGAATTTCCGGAAAAAATGAAAACATTACATTTTTTTTCAATCGGACATCTGGGCCATATTTATGTTGTCTTTATCGGACTTTCACATTTTTTATTGGCAAAACCGATAAAACCGACAGTTTTCAAGAACTCTGGGATGATTCCTAAGAAGATGATATTTAAATATGTACAAATGAAGTTGATCTTCCATCTGCAGGGCACTAGGGACATTATTTTTTCTGATGGATGAAACTACAAATCTTCTCCTAAACTACAGGTCTAATTGATTTGTTACATGATGCAAATGATGTACAAAATGTATGTGAAGTTTATTACAAAGATTTCTCATTTAATCTTGTTCTTGTGAAAAACATAGTAATACTGGGCAATTCTTGTCTTGGATTTGGTTTGGTTTATGGTGTTTATCACCACTTTCAATCATATTTTAGTTATATCATGACAGTCAGCATTATTGGTGGAGGAAACCGGAATACCCTCAGAAAACCACTGACAAACTTTATTACATAATGTTGTATCGAGTACACAATGTTTGACCGGGATTTGAACTCACAACTTTAGTGGTGAAAGACACTGATTGCATAGGTAGTTGTAAATCCAACTACCATACGGTCATGACCATGACAGCCCCTTCTTGTCTCAGAAACTACAAACTTACTTAATCCCAAACAGTGCATGAATGACCATGTTAATATTTTAAATCATTTTTTTTTAGATGAATCCTCCTGCTGAGTTTTTGGCAAAACGGCTGGAGTTGTGGGACAAATTGAAGAAAGAATACGATGAATTTCTCGCTTCTCAACCAAACACACCAATTAAGATAACCTTACCTGATGGTAAACAGGTGGACGGGGAATGCTGGAAAACCACGCCATATGATGTAGCTAGGGGCATTAGGTATGAAACTACTTTTGTTTTTAGTCAGTGTATATTTTCTCTTTTATTTTGCTTTGGGAAGCTTGGAAATAATTGTTTACATTCCTCTATAACCTCTGCTTAAATGTTATGTTTTCTTTTGAAAATGTGCTTCATATGTAGATCTGGTCATTTAAATGCTTTAAAGCAATCAAAAACTTGTTAGTATCCAGCATCAATCTGATACTTATTATTACAGAACAAATATGGTAGTGACAACGAAATTAAAAATCCAGTTTTTTGGGGGAAATCGGAGGAAAGTATAACAAAATCTGAGAGAGCATATTATCTGGTAAAAGATTGCTTAAACTTTTCTGAAGTCAGGATTCCGATTTATTCAGGGTTTAGTTTAGATAGTTTTCACTATGATTTTCCGTAGTTTTCTCTGCTCACCAAAAGCTCATGTGAGATACTGTATGGTAATCCTATTTCTTCAGTCAGCTTTGTCAATCTCTAAACATTTCTCAGATGAAATTATACATGTAGTTCATTGAAGCTTTGTTTTAGACAATATAATCTACTCTGGTGTAATAAAACCCTGTAAAACATTCAAGTAACCTTTATTAACATTTTTATTTTAAGTAATCTTCTTCTTTTTTTTTTGCATTAAATTTTATTTGATAGCAAAAGTAATAACAAAAAAATAGCAATAAAAAATATAATTTTCTTCCTGTAATGTTTTTGTTTGTTAAATTTATGCATTTTTGTTAGTCCCAGATTCATATTTCATATTTGCTTGGAATTAGTGAGTTGTTTGTCCCCTAGCCCTAATTAACTAGACAATTTTAATGACAAGTAATAAATGTGTATCTCAATGATATTTAAAGTCAATACAAATATGCTACCTACTTAATTGAGCTGGTTTTTTTATTGACAAACAAGTGTGTTTACAAATACCTAATTGCAAGGTATATAATTACAGTTGAACAACTTGAGCTTTATTAAATAGCTACTTGTTTTTTACCAATAATACTTGAAATAATTGTCTTTAGTTTTAAGTTTTATCCCAATATTTGAAGACAGAAATATAATATTTTCTAAAATCCCACTTATTTGCATTTCCCTCTAATATTTTACTCTTTCGTTATACAGGAAAATGTTTACATATTTGGACTTTTTAATAAATAAAAAAAATTCTGTCCTATTTATTTATATTTTAGATAATCTAAACTATTGTCTCCAGTTCAATGTTGATCTTATTGATCTACGGGTTGATTTTAATAATCAAATCTTTCTCAAAATTTGTAGAATTGAACATGTTTGAAAAATTGATGGTAATTACCTGTAATTAGAAATATGATTCTTGAAATGTTCATATTTGATGCATTTCAACATGTACTGATTGATTGTGTTGTTATGAGAGTTATAGAGCCACAAAAAGGATAGAAAATAGTTTAGACAGATGTCTTGTGACCACTGATTAAAATAAGCTTTCTCACTTGCTCCCCTCTACTGATATGTCGCTGTGTGGGAGATCTGAGGAAGCTACATTACAAGTCACATGTGATTTACCTTATGTCATGACTTGCGACAGGTCAGTGGTTTTCTCCGGGTTCTCCAGTTTCCTCCGCCCATAAAACTGACCACCAAGATATAACTGAAATATTGTTGAAAGTGGCGTTAAACACCATAAACACCTACCCCTTTATGTCATAAATTTATAATGATATGATAAATAGGGTTATGACCTTTTTCGGTCAATCGGATTGCTCATTGCATGCAAAGCAGTTTAGTAACATTTTCATATCCTTGCCATCACTTTTTTGATTGGCTGGTACTGTACATGTACATGCACATGTAACCCGTAATGGGGTGTCCTCAGATCTTCAACGCCGTGACATATCAGTAAAGGGGTGCAAGTCAGGGATATGATTTTAATCGGATTCATTAAGCCTGTAAATATTTCACAATCCACGTTTTTACCATACCAGAAACCCATCCTAAATTCATTCATATCTGTTTTTCTATATCTTCCAAAGGGGCTGTCATGGTCGTGATCGTATGGAACAGTGCCTATGCACTAAAGTTGTGAGGTGTACTCCATTCAACATTACGTGATAAAGTTTGTCAGTGACTTGTGACAGATCGGTGGTTTTCTCTAGGTACTCCGGTTTCCTCCACCAATAAAACTGACCACTGATATAGCTGAAATATTGTTGAAAGTGGTGTTAAACACCATAACCATAACCCAATATATTCCACACATGAATTTAAGTTAGCACTACAAATTACATGTCAAGTAAACTCAGTAAGTCAAAAGAAATTGTTTAATATGCTATTTATGAAATTCTTTTTGTTCATATTTGATATATTTATTTTGACAGCCAAGGTCTAGCAGACAAATGTGTAGTAGCAAAAGTAAATGGAGATCTCTGGGATTTAGACAGACCATTTGAAAAAGATTCACAGTTACAACTAGTTAAATTTGAAGATAAGGATGGTACGTTGTTATTTTCTATGTAGAAATATACGGTTGAAAAGAATTAAACAATTGGAGTAATAAAAACGTTGATATCTATAATTTGTGTGCATGATATAACCTTTGTCAGGTACGCTTAAAGTCAAAAGATTGGAATGCCAAATTTTTTTAATGTTTTTGGGAGGTAGAAAACCAAAAGACCATAGTAGGATAGCAAAGAAACGGCAAAGGTTACCAATGCCTTATGGAGATGACCCTTAGTTTTAATTGAATATATACTCTTACATTAGGTCGCTAGATTGATATTCATTATATTTTTATTCATTGAAACTTTACTTATACCAAAAAGTTTAAAGATTCATGTTTGAATTTATATATTTTAGCCAATATTGATTTGGAAATAAATGTTGCCCATTTATATATGACAAGATAATTTAAATAGTAATGTTCTATGCTGCTGAGATAATTACTGATACAGGTATATAAATGTTCTGACCCGATACAACATTATGTGGTAAAGTTTGTCAGTGGTTTTCTCTGGGTACTCCTGTTTCTTCCACCTATAAATCTGACCACCATGATCAGGGGTTAATAAATCCCCTAGCCCGATGCCCGGGGCTAGTAATTTCCACATTTGGGCTAGCTGAAATAATCAGCTGTATGCCCAACGGGCTAGTAAAAATATATATCGGATATTGACAAACTTGTCAATATTCGTTTATCTACTTATATTCATATATGTTATATGTTGTTTAATCAGCAGCAATGTTTTATTTATTCAACTGCTAGCTTTTTGTCGAAATTGAGAGCAAAGAAGGTAGAAAAACTGTGTATTCTCGTCATAAAACAGCTTCAACAAATGACGGCTTACCGGAAATTTCGAAAATGAAATACCGGAATAGGATTCCGGAACCGGGAATGACTATTTCCAGTTTTGCCGATAGTCAAAAAAAAAATTTTTTTAATGCCGACCGATCCTAGATTTTTTTGACATGTGACCATAAACACACATATATTTTTTTTGGCCTTACAGTGACCTGAACTGTGGAAAATAAGTGAAAATAAAACGCAATACCAGATCTGAAAAGAAAGATAGTTAAACTAATATACATTGTACATGTTGTACAAGGGTTCAAGTCTGCAAGTCAGATTCATGAAATCACGGTATTGACCAGGACTAGTGGTTCATAGATTCGGGCTAGTGATATTTGGGAGTATGCTAGCCCTGGGCTAGTGAGGTGGTCCAAGATTTTTTAACCCCTGAATTGATATAACTGAAATATTGTTGAAAGTGGAGTTAAACACCATAGCCCTTACCCTATTTATTTCTGCATAATAATTTTTCTTTGTAGGTCAATATGTGTTTTGGCATTCCAGTGCACACATGTTGGGAGAGGCTATGGAAAAATTATATGGTGGACATCTATGTTATGGTCCTCCGATAGAAGGAGGATTTTATTATGATATGTGGACTGATGACAAGTAGGTTAATTTATTGCTTTATACCTCATTTTTATAGCAATTTTTCATCTATATCATGATGCCCTAAAGAGAACCATAGGTATTAGTAAGTTTCAGGTACACTTTCTCCATTGACACCTAGACATCATTGCTGGTATAATGGTCAGCGTACCCTCCTTGAGTGGTTCAAACCACGGTCAGGTAAACCCAAAGTCTAGGAAATCGGTATTTACTGCATCTTCGCAAAGCACACAGAATAAAGGAGCTAAGGTTGGCTCGGAATCAGAATAATGTGTCTCAGTGAACAACATGTCTACCTGAAAACTGTTGTTTCAGTGAGCTACATGTAGCACTATAAAAATCTAACTAATAGTATTGGTCTAATACAAAGTGGACATCATCATCATCTTGTCGTGTGTAACTTAAGTCACAAGAGATAATCTATAATTGTTATTTCATTCATGTATAAAAGGTTTAGGTGGTCGAGTGCTTAAGGTTGCTTACTTCTGATCACAAGCCCAGAGCTCCAGATAAGCTGCGTATTTGCGTTTTTTACACTATGAAAACGAGTAAAAACGCATGTATTGTCAGATCAGAGTGTATACATTACGCATACATATTACTGTGTAAGCAAACTTTCCAAATTCGGAGCGTACTTGTACAGTCATGTACATAACAATACATTTTTGTCTTTGAGAAATTCCGCGTAATTACTTCCCTTTATACTTTTCGAAGGAGAGAGCTTATGCATCCGAGGGGTACCGAATGCTTGCATTTCTAAGCATCGATGTCAAAAGAGATCTGATTGGATGTTTATGATAAATCATAAAACTAAAACGAAAGTAAATTTGGGAATACGTTTGTTGAAAATGAGCAAGAACATGAATGATCGTGCTACTAAGTTCCTGACAGTTTCATCTGTGTCTAGTGACAGTATAGTTAAAGGAATCATTGATGACATTGTCAACACGGCAGTGAAAACTGCCGAAGTCGACGAGCAAAAAACCAAATATTTACAACATTATATTAATAAACATGACACAATCGTGTCAAATTAAACAGAGATATACATTTCACTTGCATCCTGCGTTTATTGAATAACACTTGTGTCAAGCATAATTTTAAAAGTGTACATGTAAGCAATCTTTTCTGAAGTAGAGAGTACAACAGTGCAAAGGAAATATGCAAATACCCATCATATTCAAAAGTAGGGGGTAATTACCCTTTGGACTTGAAAATTATCTGGGGCTCGTCAAGCCTTAAACACCACTGACATGAGATTGTACCCGGATACAAACGTCAAATGTTAAAGTTTCAAAACACCTACTCTACCTAATGCTAATTTCACCAGTTCTTTATAACTGTCCACCCTTTCCTCACCCAATAAGTTTTTTCGGGATACACTGGAAAAATTGCTGAAAGTGACAATAAACATGGTGTCTGTTCAAAGAGAAGGACCTTGATTCCAACATCATATGTCAAAGTTTCTCTTTATACCCCCCGCAAACAAAGTTTGGGGGGTATATAGGAATCACCCTGTCCGTCCGTCTGTCCATCCGTCCATGTACCTTGTAAGTGCAACTCCTCCTAAGCGACTTATTGGATTTTTATGAAACTTTGCACATTTGTAGTACACTACCTGCAGATGTGCATGAAGGAATATGGTTGCTGTCCAAAATTTAAAAGGGGAGATAATTCAACTTATACTTTCATGAAAGGGGGTGGGGGGGCATGTACCTTGTAAGCGCAACTCCTACTAAACTGCTTATTGAATTTTTATGAAACTTTACACAGTTGTAGTACACAACCTGCAGATGTGCATGAAGGATGACCGTTGCTGTCTGAAATTTAGAAGGGGAGATAATTCAACTTATACTTTCACGAAAAGGGGGGTCGTGTACCTTGTAAGTGCAACTCTTCCTAAACGGCTTATTGAAGTTTTGTGAAACTTTACACAGTTGTAGTACACTACCTGCAGATGTGCATGAAGGAATATGGTTGCTGTCCAAAATTTAAAAGGGGAGATAATTCAACTTGTACTTTCACGAAAAGGGGGGGGGGGGGCATGTTTCTTGCAACTCCCACTAAACTGCTTATTGAATTTTTATGAAACTTTGCACAGTTGTAGTACACAACCTGCAGATGTACATGCAGGAATACCATTGCTGTCTAAAATTTAGAAGGGGAGATAATTCAACTTATACCTTCACGAAAAGGGGGGCTGTGTACCTTGTAAGCGCAACTCCTCCTAAACGGCTTATTGGAGTTTTGTGAAACTTTACACAGTTGTAGTACACTACCTGCAGATGTGCATGAAGGAATACCGTTGCTGTCTAAAATTTAGAAGGGGAGATAATTAACTTGTTAATATACCTGTATTCCAAAGTTTGAACATCATAGTATTGCAAGTGAGGTTACTCACAGTTCTAGTTGATATCTTCAATGGTTCATTTTTTTGATATTGGTGGAATTGTTGACCATCACTTTAAACTATCTTTTCATAATCCATTTTCAAAAATTTACATCACATCAATAAAACAAACTGCACAGTTCCACCTTTGTGCATTTTATAAGGGTTTCGAAATTATGATATAAAGATTTTCCTTCTTTTTTTATTATTACAGACAAGTATCCAGCCATGATTATCCTGCCATAGACACCTGTGTCAAGTCTATTGTTAAAGAAAAACAACCATTTGAAAGATTAGAAATGAAGAAAGAAGATTTACTACAAATGTTTGAGGTCAGTTACAATATACATATCAAATGATTAATAATATCTTTATCTGTAATGTATACATTTTTTCTTTGATCTCACTGACGGATATTTTTCAGGATCAACAAACTGACTCTTGATACTGAATATTATCGGTCAGTGTCAAGTCAAAGAACTTGTGGATAAATACAATCAGAGAACATTACCAATCCCTTAGGCCAAAAAAAAATATATGTGTGTTTGCTGTCACATGTCAAAAAAATCTAGGGTCGGTGGGCATTAATTTTTTTTACTATCGGCGAAACCGGAAATAGTCGTTCCTGAATCCAATTCCGGTATTTCATTTTCGAAATTTCCGGTAAGCCGTCCTTTGTTTTGAAGCTGTTTTATGAGAGTTACACAGTTTTTCTACCTTCTTTGCTCTCAATTTCGGCAAAAAGCTAGCGGTTGAATAAATAAAACATTGCTGCTGATTAAAAAACAAAAATGGTTATCCGAATTCTGTGTAAAAATTGATAGGGTCGCTAGCAAAAATTAGGGTCGGTTGGGTGACCATAAACACACATTTTTTTTTTATCCCTACATGAAGAACAAGAGAAGTCACTTCCAAGTATCAGAACCACAAATTAAAATGTCATCAGTTTCTGCCAATCAGTGAAAAATGACGCAAACGTGTCAGTGTCTGCATTTGGTTTTTACTCTATAATTTAAGTTCCCCTTCAGCAAGTAATATGAAATTTATAAGTTTGACTTTGGACTTGAACACTTTTTTTCTGTTCTGGAGTTATTTCTCTAAAAGATTATTGTAAGTGTTTGCAAATTCAGTCAAAAAACAACTAACTGAGTTTTGAAAAGTAAGAACAGAAGTAAACAGTATATGTTATATCAATATTTCTATCTACCAATTTCATGATTATTTTTCTGGAGTTATATGGACCCTCAGTACAAATTGTTTCCATCACAACTTCAAATGTAATATCACTAACTTGCATGCTAAAAACAACATTGATCAACATCGAAATTTTTTGCTAAAATAATATTTTAAACAGAAATCTTGTTTGTTTTATGTATGCAATATCATCAGTTTTATTAATGGACTATTTCAATTTAATTTTACAGTACAATAAATTCAAGCAGAGGATCATAAATGAGAAAGTTACTACTCCTACTACTACTGTATACAGGTATGGTTGGTTTTTTAGTTACCAGAGTGGATATTATGACAGAATCAGCTTACAATAAACACTGCATACCCCTGAGTCCATATAAAACATACATGTTGCTGAAAGCATTCTTTCAAACATGAAATAACATGAAGTATTTTTTATTTCCATTTCACAAAAATGTATATTGGTACTGTTCCTGTAATTAATTTGTGGTATTAAATATCGAAGAATAAATACAGTATTAACTCCATATTTTTTTCATTAAAAAAAACAACAAAGCACAAAGTGTTTTTGTCAACAGCTCGCCATGCTTGATATTTCAGTTATTGAAAATATAAAATCGTGTTAACTTGGTGTATGGCAGCTAGAAAGTGAATCAAACCCCTATTACCAGAATTCAATTCTATTGGCCCAGATTACTTGACCTTTTTAATATTCACATAACCCATACCATCAATACAATATTTTCCCCACTATGCTCAAAAGAAACACGGAAAATACAATTATTTTTGTGTGGCTTGTAATATTAGATTTAAAGGTTTTGAACATCCTTCAGGTTTTATTTTTGCTATCACCTTGGTAACACCTTTTGTTTTAAATAATTAAACTAAGGCATTTATTTTGATTTTCTTTCAGATGTGGTCCATTGATAGATTTGTGTAGAGGACCACATGTTCGGCATACTGGTAAAGTTAAAGCCTTTATGGTTACAAAGGTAAATTGAAATGCACAGGTGCATCAGTTGATAATAAAAAGTGGTCGAAGCGAATCAAAGTACATAATACAATACATAAGTGCCCTTTTATAAGGCCACCCCTACTGCAATGGGGGTTGTCGTGGTCGTGATCATATGGTAGTTGGATTTACAAGTACATGTGCAATCAGTGCCTATCACCACTAAAGTTGTCAGTTCCAATCCTGCTCATGATGATATGTACTCAATACAACATTATGTGATAAAGTTTGTCAGTGACTTGCGACAGATTGGTGGTTTTTCTCAGGGTACTCCGGTTTCCTCGACCAATAAAACCAGATCGGAACTCAGTCATGTCAAATTTTAATGATTTTTACATTGTCATTAATCATACCAATATCATAATTATATCACAATCAGCTGTATTACATTTACAGTCAAACCTTTATTAAGAGGTCACCTTTGGGAAAAGGGAAAAGTGGCTTTTTAAGACAGGTGACCTCTTAAAAAAAGGTTCAATTCATACATATTTTCTATGACAGGACATGAAAAATGTGACCTTTTAATACAAGTGACTGCTTAATATAGGTGACCAAGTTAGCTGGTTTGACTGCACTTATATGACCTACAATCGTTGCCAATATTTGTGTCAAAACATGTTGTGTTTAACAATTGTAGAAACTCCTCCACTATATAAAATTATTACATTTTCCAGAATTCTGCCACTTTCTGGGAAGGTAAGGCTGATGCTGAATCTCTACAGAGAATTTATGGTATATCCTTTCCTGATACTAAACAGTTAAGTGAATGGAAACATTTCCAGGAGGAGGCTGCAAAGAGAGATCACAGAAAGATTGGAAAGGTATAAAACTGTTTTGTCAGATTCACAAATTATTATACCCCCGCTCCCCGAATGGGGAGGGGGTATACTGTTTTACCTCTGTCCTTCCGTCCGTCCAGAATATTTTTCGTCGCACTTTTCTCAGTAACTGTTGATGGCAGAAATCTGATATTTGGTCACAAGCATCATATAGGTATACCATATTGTGGATAGCGTCTTTGGACCCATCAGATTCCTACTTCCTGTTTGCCGACTTGTTGGTTTTTATACACATTGAACATATATGCACATTTTTCGTCACATTTTTCTCAGCAACTATTGATGGCAGAGATCTGATATTTGGTCACAAGCTTCATATAGGTACCCCATATCGTGGGAAGCATTTTTGGATCCATCAGATTCCTACTTCCTGTTTGCCGAAGAGCGGGGGTATCATAAGTGAGCATTAGCTCACAGTTCATCTTGTTGGATGTAGCTCTGTTACTAACATGCAATAGAATGGCTACATTAGAAGTAGTTTCAGATAAGTGAGGTTTTAGGTTTATGGTGTTTAACACCACTTTCATTGATATTTGAGTTATATCGTGGCATCAGATAAGTGATGACCAAGAATTTAAAGCAAATCTCATTATGAAGCGATATGTTAGTATATGGTATATCACTGGAAATAATTGGGATAAAAGAAATAATGGAATATATATTAAAATCATGGTTAGATTTGTATAGCGCTAGAGTGCGAGGTTTCTGAAATAACAGTCTAGATCTGCAGGTAAACATGTCACTTTATTCAGACACATTATCCTGATTCCAAGCCAATCAGTATTTGTTGTAACTTCTTAATGTTGCTAGCTTAACGGAGAAGCAGCAAATACCAATTTTATTGTCTTTGGTTTGGCCTGGCCGTGGCTCAAACCCATGATCTACCGCAATTAATCCGCAGCACGCCCACTAACGATTGCACCACAAATGCAGTCAACATTTGGTACATGTAAACAAACATATTCGTATATTATTTTATTTATTAATACTCTTAATCGAGATGGGTTATACTGCACTGATGGAATGGAGTTTATCATTGAACAGTATGTGTTCCACAAATTTATCATTTTAGATTGACCTCTGCACAAATTTATCATTTTAGATTGACCTCTGCATGAATTTATCATTTTAGATTGACCTCTGCATGAATTTTTCAGTCCACAAATTGATATACAGTGAACAGTCGCTATCGAATGAAAATTTCATCATGCAAATTAAAAAAAATCCTGATTTACAGTTGTATTGTGTTAATATAATGCTTCGTTCACTTTTTAAACGTTAGCAAGGGAAGCTGTATAATTGATGTTTTCTAGATTTGACTAACAAAATAAATTTGTAATTTCAGGAACAAGAATTATTTTTTTTCCATGAATGGAGTCCTGGAAGCTGTTTTTTCTTACCAAAAGGAGCACATATTTATACCACTCTGATTGACTATATGAAGGTTAGCCACAACATATCAATTAGGAGATTACTATATTGTATTTTGAATATTTGCCGACATTAAATGTTGATTTAATGGTTGCAAATTGAATGTACTGCCAATGTGTTAGCGGAACCAGTAAACAAATATTTGCGAGAATCAAATTATAGTCAAACCTGTCTATAGTGGTCACCTGGGGGAGATTGACAAAATGACCACTATATACAGGTTACCTTTATATGAAGGGTTTTGATTTTTTTGACAAAAATTGCACGCTAGTTGTAAATAAACATTTTTCATTACATCTTATGTTTTTAATAATGATTTACTTGTTATTTTGTTCCTGTCGTAATATTACTCTTGTTTACATTTATTGTTGATGAAATTATCTCAATATGATATGATTTGAATAAAACATACAAATAAATAAATAAAGATATTTAATAACAAAAGTACAATTTCCAGTAACATGAGGTTGAACTGGAAGCATTGGTTTCAAAATTGTCAAGAATCTCACGTTTTCTTTTAAGAATGTTCATTATCTGGGTATGACCAACACCCATCTCGCCCACAACCCGACAATTTTTCCCAACATCACAATGATTTATCGCTTTCACTTTGTTGTCTAATTTCAAAGCTTTCCTATTTACGGATGTTGACGATTTTGACAGAATGTACTAATACAAAATATTTTTGGTGAGTGAATTTCTACTCTCGTCGTAATGAATAAAAATCTCCAATAATGCCCAGGGATAAACTGTCTTTTATGTAATTTACTATTCACAAAATTCATGGTGTTTGTTTATTTAGTTAATTTAATTAATCAATATATTTTGTAACACCTCAGGATTTTTGGTACATTTGAGAAAAATACTGATCTTCCGAAATCACTTCCGGTATTATTTTTTAAATTAATTTACAGTTATACAAAGGTTTTACGTTGAAAATTACTTATAAATGGTGACCGCTGACCACATTGAACAGGTGACCGCTATATCGAATTAAAATATATAGTAAAATGCACCGGAAGAGCACGAAAGTGAACGTTATGAGCAGGTGACCATTACGACAGGTTTGACTGTACAATTTAAACTATCAAACTGCAAATACATTACAGTTGTCTCAATTCTTTACTGTAATTCTAATAAAAGAGAATTGAATTACAATTTAAGATAACCAGATATATTGGTTCTACATGTGGAAACTTCTTGACGATATCAATTACATTATTTGATTCCAGCAAATATCTGACACTGCATTTGAATTAATTTAGCTAATTGTTTAACTAAATATTGTCTTGTCGATGATCTTGTACATATATCACTGCATATAATTGTTCATTTTCAAAACGCCATGCCATTACAGTACATGAATTATAAGGCCATAGATTGTAAAATGCATTCATGATATTATATGTTGGTTTTAAATGGAAGCACTCATCACAATAGTTAGGATGAAATTTCACAGCAGGGTAAAGTAAAAAAAAAAAATGGTTCCAGGCATATAATGCATTATTTATTAATCATGCTGATGGTTTGATTGAATACAATTATTTCAAATAATGTCACTTCACATATACAATATTTCTGCCAAATATCTAAGTAATATCTTGAGTAAAAAACATTTTATGCTGAAAAAAGAGGTCAAAATTGTCAGGAGTGCAACACTTTTTTGTGACATTTTAAAAAAAGACTTTTTTTAAAGGTACAGCAAATTGTTATATGAGGGTAGGTACCATATTTTCTTATTTATTTGATAATTTTGATGTCTTAGCCTTAATTTTAGCCAAATATGTAGCTTGTTCGTGTAACCGTTTTAATACAGTTATGTTTTGAAAAAAGATACTACCATGTCAGGAGTGCAACACAAAAATTTTAAAATCTGAGAAGTTAAGTGGTTTTTTTTTTAAATATACACACCCAAATTAAAAGAGAAGTAAATTCTGTTAACAAAATCTCTATTTTCTTGAATGAAAACTTTATTTACTACATTGTTTATATAAATAATGTGTGAGAGTCTAGTAAATGAGGGTACACTACAAGTGTCAGGAGTGCAACTTTGAACTTTGAAGGCTAACACTTAAGAAATGCCTGAGCCAATATATTGTTCTGCTTTATTTTTCTGGAGATAGTTTGCCAGACCTAAGATTGCAGCCCTAAGGTGCCTTTTAAAAATGGCATTTTTTAGAAACACCATAATATGCTTATAATGACTTGTATGCACCCAAAAGGGTTTCTAATAATATAAGAATTCTTGCTTGAGTTTTCATAAATTCTTTAAGGTCAATTTCAAAGCAGAACTTTATTCATCTAATTTCAGATTGTATAAAGCAATGATATCTGGATAATATATTTTCATATAACTTCTTAATTTAAGAAGCCAGCTGCTTTAAACTTTGTCTTATAATTAACAAATAGCCATATTGCAGTTATAAATTTTTACTAATGTTCAGAGAATTCTGATTAAATGATTTAATAACTGTTATAACAAACCAGTAATTTTGTTGCACTCCTGACATAATATTCAATTTTTTACTTTTATGCACATTTTGAGTTAATTTTCAGATCTGACCTGTGATAATGGCAAAGATCATTGTAATGAGGACTATTTTGATGATTTATTCCTGTTTTTTTTTTTTATATGTATGCATTATGTCAGGAGTGCAACAAAACAGGAGATTTAAGATATCTTATTTAGGTGGGGGTTTTTTAAATAACAGTTCAGTAAAATTTTCAAATTTATAGGACTTTTATTAAGTTGTTAATGCTGCTAAGTATTTAATAGGATCTAACTCTTTTTATTGTAACTAGACCCTATTTTATCTGAAAAATGTAAAAAAAATAAAATATGTTTAATTATATACTGAAGTTCATGAAATGTATCAGATATAATTAAAAAATCACCTGATTGATAGCCAAATGTCTTAATTTACAAGTAAAACTTTCATATTGAAAATTGAATGTGTATTTTTTTGTGGTTTATGCATTGTTTGTCAATGTGTATAATATGTCAGGAGTGCAACAAAACAGGAGATTTGAGGTGTTTAATTTAGGTTGGGGGGTTTTTTTAAATAACAGTTCAGTGAAATTTTCAAATATATAGGACTTTTATTAAGTTGTAATTGAGGACTATTTTGATGATTTATTCCTGTTTTACATATATGTCAGGAGTGCAACAAAAACAGGAGAAATGGGACACATTTTCAGCTGGACATAACTCCTTTCATTGAAATGTTAAATCTACTCTGGGTTTTTTCTGTGAGTTTTAAAAAGGCTAAATTTTAGTATGAAATTATTTTTTGGTTAATTTCTTCAGGCTTTTTTTTCTTATTCAAAACTGTTTCCTTCAACAAAAAATTCATGCATACAAAAAATGAAGAACAAAGAATAAAAAAAGAAAAATTCAAGGAAAGTAAATGTTATGTGTACCAAAATTAATCCCTATGCCTCTGCCATCAATTAGTGTGAAAAAAATGTTGCTATTTGTTATATGTTTGTTTAAAATTATATTCTGAAAGTTTATACTAAATTCAAATTTGAATGGTGATTCATGTTGAATAAAGGTTCAGAAATTTTTTATCTCTTTATTCTCAGTTATGGCCATTTGGATTTATTAACTTCAATGTATAGTTATCAAGATGCAACAAAATTTTAATAACTGGAGCCATTTTTTTTTTTACTTTACCCAGCAACAAATATCCATGTATTTTATTATAAAAGATTTCTAGGAGTAATGCTTCTTGAAGACTTCAGAAGCGACCAGAATTCATCCCTAATAAATGTTTTTAACGTAAATGTACACAAGGTTTGTACACACATAATAAGCAAATGTTCTAAAAATAGATTTTTAAGATAAGGATAGAGTTATGCCCACAGAATATGTGTTTAGAATTGGCCTATAGTATTTCGGTGAAAAGGATTTCTGGTGAAAATTGTTTAAGTATGACATTTGAAGATGTTAATTTAAAAAAACATTAATGGTATTAATTAATGAAGCATGACAATTTTTAAAAACCCGCCAGTACATTAGAAGTAGTGGTTGGACTACCTGGAACAAATCGGAATGGTCTTATTTCTTTTGTTAATTAAAAACAAATATTATATCAGATTTAGGGTTGAAAAATTTAAGCTTGAAATTTTTCTAACAATACTGTCAAATTCTACTGATTTCAAGTTACAACATATTAACCATGCAGTATTAAAGTAATACCTAATCTTTCAACTGGTGAAACAATGAGGAATATGTGATCTATATGTCACGAATCTACCGGTACTGCAAGATGTAAAATGTAACAAAACATGTATGAAGTAGCAGCATTTCAGCTAGACTTTGAAATCTTCAGGACAATTGCCAGTTTTATCAAAATTTCTTCAGGGCATTCTTTAATAATTAAACTAATTACTATAAAGCTTTTCAGGACAATTAACAAATAGGTGGGAAAATGTCCTGAGACCGGTGCCTAGCTGAATCACTGAAGTAGGTAATCTGAGAAAATATTTGTGGATTAATGAAGTGTTAATTTTACAAGTTTATAACAAACATGTATCTTACTTCACAGTCAGAGTATTGGAAAAGAGGATTCCAAGAAGTAGTTTCTCCAAATATCTACAACAGTAAACTATGGGAACAGTCTGGACATTGGCAACATTATGCAGTAAGTGTTGAATGTTAGGGTTATGGTGTTTAACGCCACTTTCAACGATATTTCAGTTATATCACGGTGGTCAGTTTTATTTGTGGAGAAATTCAAATTACCGGAGAAAACCACTGACCTGCTGCAAGTCACTGACAAACGTTATTACATAATGTTGTATCGAGTACACCTCGCCATGAGCAGGATTCAAACTCACAACCCTAGTGGTGATAGGCACTGATTGCGTAGGTAGTTGTAAATCTGACTATCATTCGATTACGACCACGAGTGTTGGAAGAATGGCTGAAAGCGACAAAACACTAGTAAGCATTACTTTTTTTATTAAAAAAAATAATGATGTTGAAAGTTTTTGTTGGTGGTTTCATATAGTATTGATTTTATATGGGATTGTAGAACACCAGTTTAAGAAGAAGAAAAAAAAGAAAAGAACTTTGAAATAGTATAACCTCAAGATCAAAAATGTACTTCAAATTGAGTTGATTACAATGGTGCAATCTCAACAAGCTCAGTAATATAAATAGTACTTCTAAATGTCAACTTATCATAGAAACCTTGTATATCTAAATGATCTCGGAAACATCATACATTTAGGAGATCTCGTAGGAAACTTTCACATTTTTTATTTTGAATCAGTTTTTTAAACCACAATGACGAAGCCAGTTTTTCAAACCTCATTGACCAAGCCAGTAAGAGTTATTTACCTTTGAAGGAAGATCTGCTTATTAGGAAATTGGATTTTAGAGATACATTTTGTATTTCTGGAATTACTGAAATAGACACATCAACAATTTTATTTATTGACCAATACAACTGGTAATAGGGCTCCTAAATGAACATGCAGGCTGACATGAGAAACAAGTAATTATTTCTTCTTGGCCTTGCATGTATATCCTTTCGTGAAACCAGACTGTCTTGATAGTGTTGATGTTATAAGAGTATGCTCTCATCTCCACAGATTTTGTTACAGTTTTGATAATGTACACAACAATAAATAAAAATAACAATGTAAACACATATTTTTTTTCTTGCAGGACAACATTTTTAAGTTTGAAGTTGACAAAGAAATGTTTGCTCTGAAACCAATGAATTGTCCTGGACACTGGTATGTCACTGTGTGAAAACATTTATATATATATTATATAATATGGTTTGTTGGTTTATGGTGTTTAATGCCACTTTCAACAATATTTCAATTATATCATGGCGGTCACTTTTATTGGTGCAGGAAACTGGAGTCCCCGGAGAAAACTGTCAACCTGTCGTTAGTCACTGACAAACTTTATCACTTAATGTTGTATCAAGTACACCTCGCCATGAACAGGGTTCAAACTCACAACTTAGTGGTGATAGGCACTGATTGCACAGGTAGTCGTAAATCCAACTGCCATACGATCATGACCACGATGACCCTATATTATATAACACCTGAGATAATCTTTTTGTAAATAGATAGATCCTATTATTTGGGAAATAATGTTGGATGTACGAAACCTGAGACATGTACTATTCCAAAAATATCTGTGAAATTTGATTTTACATGGAAAATATAATATGCCTATGTTAGTTGTTCATATCAGACTTTTGAATTAATAATACAGAAGAAAATACAAATGTTGTTATTCAGGTAAACCTATCAGTCTATAATACATCACTTTTCTGATTGATTGGTTCACCTGAATGACAAAATTTTTATTTTCTTCCATATTAATGCAAAAATCTGGTTTGAACAACTAACATAGGAACATTATATTTTTCCACATAAAATCTAATTTCACAGATATTTTTGTAATAGTATATGTCTCGTACAACCAACATAATTTCCTAAATAATAGTAGTAATGCTGAGAAGTATTAAAAAGCATTTCAATGGGGGAAAAAATCATGATTGAAAATGCAGTCTTTGCCATAAATTTTTTTTACCCACTTGCATGAAAGCCAAATTTAGAAAAATGTTGTATTTATTCAAACAAATTCTTTCATCATTTTCACTTGTCCGAATCCAGTTTTAATTGTCCTGGGCTTTGGGCAAGTGGGTTAGCGCGAAGACTGAAATGAAAAGATAATTGAATTCTTTATTTATTTAACGAGGATTACTAACAGCCAACGGCTACAACACTGATGGTTGACATTACTTGTAAAACTACAGACAAAAGTAGGTATAAATCACATCCTTTTCTTCATATGTACAAGCTGATATTTATTTCAGTTTGATGTTTGACCATCGTCAGAGGTCATGGAGAGAGTTACCTTTAAGAATGGCAGATTTTGGTGTATTACATAGAAATGAGTTATCTGGAGCATTAAGTGGTTTAACTAGAGTAAGACGATTCCAACAAGATGATGCACATATATTCTGTAGACCTGATCAGGTGGGTAGATAGAGTGTCTGTAGCCAATATTGTATTTATTGTAATATGGCGTTTTTTCTACTACAGTGAAACCTGTCTAAACCGAACCTCCTTGGGACCCACTTTTGTGTTCAGAATAGACAGGTGTTCGGTTTTTACAGGTTATATTTACAAAGATTTCCTACATTAGAACTTTATTTAAAGTTCAGTTTATGCAGGATTTCGGTTTATTCAGGGTTCGGTTTAGACAGATTTCACTTTATGACCAATCTGTCTGAAATAACACCAAACAAATAGAATTGAAATGGCTCTTCAAATATATGTGTTTTTTTTCTTATAAGTCCTTTAAAACAATACTTCACTCAAGGTAGGATGATGATTGATTGATTGATTGATTATTGCTTAATATCCAGCGAGCACTATCAACTATATTCAGGACAAGTTCAATAATACATAAAAATTATATAGAAATGAGAGAAGGACTGGCTTCATCACTTTTCACTGCCACTGAAGAAGTATGGAGAGTTAGGCAAGTTCTCCCTGTACCCAGGGATGATCATGATGATTGAAAGTGCACCAAAAGTACTAAAGCTACAATACAGATGAAATATTTTTACAACATTCTATAATTGAGTGAGGGAATGAGTGATTATTGAATAACTTCTGCTTTGTACTAGACCAACATGCTTATTTGGATTTTTATAGTGCTAGCTCACTGAAGCGAGTCCACAATTAAACATTTATGCTGTATGATAAGTGTAGAAGCAACAAGTACCAATTTTAATAGTCTGGTTTAACCCAACTGATGCTTATCAAACTCATGCACTAGAGGCGAGCATGTATTTGGAGCAAGTACATATAGGACTGTAAAATCCTGGAAGTAAAATTGAACAGGATCTTGTGTACTTTTGTACTTATAAGATTTGTACATGATTCTATTGCAGATAAAAGAAGAAATTTCCGGTTGTTTAGATTTCCTCAAGTGTGTTTATGATACGCTTGGTTTTACCTTTGAACTCCAGTTATCTACCAGACCTGAAAAGTTTTTAGGAGAAATTGAATTATGGGATGATGCCGAAAAGGTTTGTGAAGAATTGTATGCTATACCAAGCCTGTAGCCATGATTGTTCAAAGGGGGATGGGAGAGTTCGATGGACTCAAAATACAGACTATACTAGTCATAGTACAACGAAAGATTTTGACTTTTAACAGCCATATTTCCATTCAAATCAGGACTTTTAATACTCCTTGGGTTTCAAGGGAGGGTTCATACAATTTACAAAGTGCCCCTGTGTATTGAACATTGATTTTTAGGTTGAATGGACCAATCATTTTGTTTTGAAATATATTAGTTATCTGGCAAATGCTGCTTTGAGTTGTACAAAATCGCATTCTGTGTTATCATAGGAGAAGACTTATCTGCTTTGTGGATAATAAGGTTCCACTATAATATAAAACATTGTAAATGTCCTTTTTTTATACCAGCTGATAAATATAAAAAAATACTGTGCTCTACAACATTATTTGTTTACAAAAGATTAAATCCTTGTTCATTTCTTTATGCCATCATTTATTTGGGTTTTTCATTTTTCAAGAAATGCAGATGTAAATATTCTAGAAAGGTAATGCATACTTGAAATTAAATATCAATGCTGAAATTAGATTTGTCTTTAAATTTTATGATTGCTCAGTATTTCAGGAACAAGTTACATTTCTATAAATAATTAATCTAGGGTTTATGTCTGAATGAGTGGGTGATTGTTGTTTAACGCCAACTCAGCAATTTTTCAACTATATCATGTCGAGAACAAGTTAATTTTCAATGAGATGATGATGATGTCCGCTTTGTACTAGACCAAAACGCTCAGTTGGATTTTTATAGCGCTAGCTCACTGAAATAACAGTCCGCGGATAGACATGTCGCCCCACTCGGACACATTATCCTGATTCCGAGCCAACCCGTCTTTGCTCTTTCTCCTTAATGCTGCGTGCTTAGCGGAGAAGCAGCAAATACTAATTTTATAGTCTTTAGTTTTACCAAATTTGGGGTTCAAACCCACGATCTACCGCACTAGAGGTGAGAACGCTAACCATTACACCACCGATGTGGTTGCTGCTATGTGTGCATTATGTTATGATCATGTTAAAGTGATGTACAATGATATTATTTTTACCATTTGTTGTTTATTGTTGTTTGTTTTATTTATAAACAGTCATTATCAGAATGTTTGGATGACTTTGGAATGAAGTGGACTTTGAACCCAGGAGATGGTGCTTTCTATGGTCCTAAAGTAAGTGCATATAATTCAGACCAAAATATGACCAAAAAAAATAAAGAAAGTTCTCTGTATGTGAACTAAAAATAAAAAATATAAATAATTAAAATCACAAAACAAGCAAAATTCAAGAAATAAGATAATTAAAACGTTTGAAAATCTCCAAAAACAGAAGTGGTAAATAAAATTAGAGAAATTACGGTAAATTTGGATGAAACAGATTTTAATTATATTATATATTTACAAAAAAAGGGGGGGTATACTGTTTTACCTCTCTCCGTCCAAGATATTTTTCGTCGCATTTTTCTCAGTAACTGTTGATGGCAGAAATCTGATATTTGGTCACAAGCATCATATATGTATACCATATTGTGGGTAGCGTTTTTGGACCCGTCATATTCCTACTTCCTGTTTGCCGACTTAGTTGGTCTTTATACACATTGAACATATATGCACATTTTTCGTCACATTTTTCTCAGCAACTATTGATGGCAGAGATCTGATATTTGGTCACAAGCATCATATAGGTACCCCATATCGTGGGAAGCGTTTTTGGACCCGTCAGATTCCTACTTCCTGTTTGCCGACTTAGTTGGTTTTTATACACATTGAACATATATGCACATTTTTCTCAACAACTATTGATGGCAGAAATCTGATATTTGGTCACAAGCTTCATATAGGTACCCCATATCGTGGGAAGCGTTTTTGAACCCATCAGATTCCTACTTCCTGTTTGCCGACTTTGTTGATTTTTATACACATTGAACATATATGCTCATTTTTCGTCGCATTTTTCTCAACAACTATTGATGGCAGAAATCTGATATTTGGTCACAAGCTTCATATAGGTACCCCATATCGTGGGAAGCGTTTTTGAACCCATCGGATTCCTACTTCCTGTTTGCCGACTTTGTTGAATTTTATACACATTGAACATATATGCTCATTTTTTGTCACATTTTTCTCAGCAACTATTGATGGCAGAAATCTGATATTTGGTCACAAGCTTCATATAGGTACCCCATATCGTGGGAAGCGTTTTTGAACCCATCGGATTCCTACTTCCTGTTTGCCGACTTTGTTGAATTTTATACACATTGAACATATATGCTCATTTTTTGTCACATTTTTCTCAGCAACTATTGATGGCAGAAATCTGATATTTGGTCACAAGCTTCATATAGGTACCCCATATCGTGGGAAGTGTTTTTGGACCCATCAGATTCCTACTTCCTGTTTGCCGATTTTGTTGATTTTTATACACATTTAACATACATTTGTATATGCACATTTTTCGTCGCATTTTTCTCAGCAACTATTGATGACAGGAATCTGATATTTGGTCACAAGCTTCATATAGGTATGCCATATTATGGGAAGCGTTTTTGGACCCGTCAGGTTCCTACTTCCTGTTTGCCGTCTTAGTTGGTTTCTATACACATTGAACATATATGCACATTTTTCGTCACATTTTTCTCAGCAACTATTGATGGCAGAGATCTGATATTTGGTCACAAGCTTTATATAGCTACCCCATATCGTGGGAAGCGTTTTTGAACCCATCAGATTCCTACTTCCTGTTTGCCGACTTTGTTGATTTTTATACACATTGAACATATATGCTCATTTTTCGTCGCATTTTTCTCAACAACTATTGATGGCAGAAATCTGATATTTGGTCACAAGCTTCATATAGGTACCCCATATCGTGGGAAGCGTTTTTGAACCCATCGGATTCCTACTTCCTGTTTGCCGACTTTGTTGAATTTTATACACATTGAACATATATGCTCATTTTTTGTCACATTTTTCTCAGCAACTATTGATGGCAGAAATCTGATATTTGGTCACAAGCTTCATATAGGTACCCCATATCGTGGGAAGTGTTTTTGGACCCATCAGATTCCTACTTCCTGTTTGCCGATTTTGTTGATTTTTATACACATTTAACATACATTTGTATATGCACATTTTTCGTCGCATTTTTCTCAGCAACTATTGATGACAGGAATCTGATATTTGGTCACAAGCTTCATATAGGTATGCCATATTATGGGAAGCGTTTTTGGACCCGTCAGGTTCCTACTTCCTGTTTGCCGTCTTAGTTGGTTTCTATACACATTGAACATATATGCACATTTTTCGTCACATTTTTCTCAGCAACTATTGATGGCAGAGATCTGATATTTGGTCACAAGCTTTATATAGCTACCCCATATCGTGGGAAGCGTTTTTGAACCCATCAGATTCCTACTTCCTGTTTGCCGACTTTGTTGATTTTTCGTCACATTGAACATATATGCTCATTTGTCATCGCATTTTTCTCAGCAACTATTGATGGCAGAAATCTGATATTTGGTCACAAGCTTCATATAGGTACCCCATATCGTGGGAAGCGTTTTTTGACCCGTCAGATTCCTACTTCCTGTTTGCCAAAGAGCGGGGGTATCATAGGTGAGCATTAGCTCACAGTTCATCTTGTTTAATGTGTGTTCCCTAAAAAATGAAATACATGTATATATATGTACATACATAAATAATTACAGATAGATATACATATAATGGATGCTCTAAAGAGATCACATCAATGTGCTACCATACAGCTAGATTTCCAGTTGCCCATCAGATTTAATCTCAACTATAACAGGTAGGAATAATGAAAGAATAATTCATGGAAGCCATAGTTTGTATCCAGTTTTAACATGGGTAACATTATTTTTGTGAAAAAAATTATCACAAGCGATAGCGAGTTATAAAATGCAACGAAAATAATGTTATCCATGTTAAAATGTTATATGTAATTTGTTTGTCAATATGCATGTACGATTTAAAATATATTGGGAGTTTTATCACAGTATTATTTATATAGCCAATGTTATATTAGAATACTTACTAGAACAACACACTTATGAAAAGAAAACAAAGTTTAAACAGTGATGGTCAACCATTCTACCAATACAGTATCAAGAAAACGAACAATCACCTCTCACCTACACTCTCTCAACTGCATGAGTGGTGTTATGGTTGGCGTGATTGCCTTGAGTGTGGTAGATCATGGGTTTGATGGGTTAAACACTAACAAACCAAATTATGACAAATTATTTGCAGTTATAAATATTAACTAACGTT
Organism: Bathymodiolus brooksi; assembly: GCA_963680875.1. NCBI lineage: Eukaryota > Metazoa > Mollusca > Bivalvia > Mytilida > Modiolidae > Bathymodiolus > Bathymodiolus brooksi. The sequence goes on from OY804577.1 coordinate 115,806,118, forward strand.
TTCAGTGGTGAGCAAGATGAAAAAAAGAGACCGGTGATGATTCATCGAGCTGTTCTCGGATCTGTAGAGAGAATGATTGCAGTCCTTACTGAAAGTTTCGGTGGCAAATGGCCGTTTTGGTTGTCACCAAGGCAGTGTGTCATTATACCTGTTGCCCCTGTCTATGACAGTTATGCTGAAGAGGTAAGGGGAAATATTTACCAGTAATGTGGAGTGAAATACATGGAATTTATTTTTTGTGTTTGAAGAAAATGAGGTAAACAAACTAAAAAAATTATGTAGAGGTTAGGAAATTTCAAACTGATTTATTACCAGAGTTTGAATATGAGGTGGAAATAGGTCACTGTGGAGAAAAGATGAAATAGTAAGAAAGTATCCTTCATTAACCAAGGTATTGAAAGCATACAGTTAAGCCTCGTGGAAAACGTGGAACAATTGCAAAAAATGTTTTTATATACATGGTGTTGTGAAATATCATAGTCTTAATTATTGCATTCACTATTGACGTGCATGTTCATCTTTTCAGACAGAATTTAGCAGTCAAATATGCTATGTTGTTCTGACCGTATTCGTCTTGTTTGCCAATAAATGATTTTTTTTTAAATCTTCTCAAATTGAAAGCACTTTGATTTTTCAGGTTAAGAAGCAGATCCATGATGCTGGATTTCTCTGTGATACTGATGTAGACCACAGCACTACTTTAAACAAGAAGATCAGAAATGCTCAATTATCACAGTATAACTTCATATTGGGTAAGTAGCAGAAGAAATTCAGAATTATGCAAAACTGTATATAAATACTCGGTTTAACTCTGCCACATTTTTCTGCCTATGCCAAGCCAAAGCCACATGGTGTTTCTTGTGTTCGATGGTTTGAGGTGAGGCAAAAGGTTGCATTCAATTCCTAAGTATTAATGCAAGCAAAAATAAATAAATGCAAGTCATTAACCACCAGCTGATCAGAGTTTAACTTATATATGAAGTGAAAATCATTTTCAAACAAAGTGAAATATTCAAATAGCACATTAGTATCTTGTGTCATGATCTTAGGAATGATCATAATGTGAACATTCTGGTTAAACAGTATGTGTGAAATCTTTATTGTAATTAATATGTTCAAAACAGATATAAACTGGATATATAAATCTTATAATGAACATAGGGTTAATATGAGATGATTGATTTCAAATCACTTTCTTTGATGTTCATAACAAAATTTTTTATTTCTAGTTTATATCTCTTTTTTATACCCCCTGCAAACAAAGTTTGGGGGGGTATATAGGAATCCATCCGTCGCCCGTCCGTCCATGTACCTTGTAAGCGCAACTCCTCCTAAACCGCTTATTGGATATTTATGAAACTTTGCACATTTGTAGTACACTACCTGCAGATGTGCATGAAGGAATACTGTTGCTGTCTGAAATTTAGAAGAGGAGATAATTCAACTTATACTTTCACGAAAAGGGGGGTTGTGTACCTTGTAAGTGCAACTCCTCCTAAACGGCTTATTGGAGTTTTGTGAAACTTTACACAGTACACTACCTGCAGATGTGCATGAAGGAATATAGTTGCTGTCCAAAATTTGAAACGGGAGATAATTCAACTTGTACTTTCACGAAAAGGGGGGGGGGGGCATGTACCTTGTAAGCGCAACTCCTACTTAACTGCTTATTGAATTTTTATGAAACTTTACACAGTTGTAGTACACTACCTGCAGATGTGCATGAAGGAATATCGTTGCTGTCTAAAATTCCAAAGTTTGAACATCATAGTATTGCAAGTGGGGGATATCACTCGGTGAGGTCACTCACAGTTCTAGTTTATTACAAGTTGTCATACTATAAAAACTTGATCTTGAATTTATTATCTGGTAATTTAGTTATTAAATTAATGAAGCACAAATGTGGAGAAATCATTTATAAAGACAATAGAAATTGATTAGTCAATATCTTGTATAATTTTCAAAACGCTTGCACAAAGAAATATTTAAAAATAAAGAATACTAAGATTTTAAATGTCGAAAGTACAAAGAAATATTTAAAAATAAAGAATACTAAGATTTTAAATGTCGAAAGTAATGTGTATGTTTGTGCTATGTAGTTGTGTGTTCTCTGCAAATATCTTGTTTTTATTCTTCTCAAAATAATAATAAGGGGCCATCGTGATCTTGATTGTATTATAATTGGATTAACTACCTATGCACTCAGTGCTTATCACCACTAAAGTTATGTGTTCCAGCTCATGGCTAGGTGTACTCGATACAACTTTATGTGATAAAGCTTAGCTTGTTTCCGAATCTTGTCATGTTCAAACAAATTGTGTGTGTATTGTAACATTATACCAGTTTATCATGAATAAATATGTTTATACCAAAGTTTGTCAGTGACTTGCAGAATGTCATTGGGTTTCTCAGTGTACTGTGATTTCCACCACCAATAAAACTGATGGCCATAGTATAACTGAAATATTGTTGAAAGTGACATAAATCACCATAGCTCCCTAACCCTAAAATTAACACTTTGACACATGGTACAACATTTTGATGTACAAGTTGAATATTTTGTACAAAGTCACTATGAATTGTAATGAATTAAATGGTCTCATATATTATAGAAATTCAGGGGTATTTGTACAAACTCATGTCATATACAGAAAATTGATATTAAAAATTTTCTTCACACACATTTTATCCATTCAGTGTTATCAGTAACTGATTAACTTTACCATAGATTGTTGAAGAGTTATTTCCCTTGTGAAACAAAATGAAGAATTATTTCCCTTGTAAAATATATAATATCACATATAAATGATTTTATTTCATTGGCTCTTTTTTTAATTAGTTATTAATTATCTTTCAGTTGTTGGAGAAAAAGAAGTGGGCAATAAGACTGCTAATGTTCGTACCAGAGATAACAAAGTTCACGACGAACACAGTATAGAAAAGATTATTGAAAGATTTGCAGAATTTAAAAAATCCAAATGTTTAGACTCTGAGAACTTTTAAATTATAATTTTGATTTTTGATCGTCATATTATTTATTGATAAACACCACTTTGTAGTTGGCTTACGTAGTTGACAATGTTCAGTTGTTACTTTTAAAGTGTATACTCAGAGAGCAAAAATTTACAGTATGGATTCTATTGTGAACTTGAGAAACCAAGCTTGTTTCAGGGCTAGAGGAATCCTAGATTTACTTTTAACTACTTAAACTTGTCTGCCTTTCCATGAAATTTTTTGTGTTTGCAAAATCTAGTATTGCCAAGGATGGAATCTGATCGAAACAATCAATGTAGACCTACCGTGTAAGGAAATCCAATGAATATATGAAAAAAAGAGTACCAAGAATGAAATTTGACAGAATACATGTAAAGAAATGTATTAACCACAAATTATTTCTCCTGACACAGCAGAATGTAATGTCTATAAAATATACAATGGTTTAAAATCTGGATTAGCTTCAAATGATAATAGGATTTGGTCAATGATAGTTCAACAGTAGTCATCAAATATGCAAAAAAAAAATTACTTTGAATTTATCTGCACATGCTTCATAGAAAACACATCGCAATAATTAGTTGTGAAATTATTAGTATTATACATATATATCTACATCTAAATCGTATTGTCATTAAAATGATGATATTGTTGAATATTTTTTTTTATAGTTAGTAGATATTTGGCAGATGTTAAAAACAAAAATTGAATCTGACAATAAATTTTTTAGCAAAAAAAAAATTTACAACATTAAAATTGTATATCCTCGTCTGACAATAAGTCGGTCAGTCATTGGATAATGTTTGATTATTTTTTTCATGTTTGAAAAGTAAACATTTTTTTCTTTTTAATTATGTTCCTCATCTATTCTTGCTCACATGCGTAAAGTTCCATGGAAAAAAGATCGATAATAATTACATACTGACCCACATTTGTTTACCCTCCCTTTTCCAAATGGCGTCGTATGACATCACATAAAGTCGGTCAAAGTTCAATAAAGCACATGATTTTGTCATAGGCCAACCAAACTTAAAAAGTAAACCAGATTAAGAAAGTACAGTATTTTAGCTTTTTCAGTGTAATTGATTTGTCTAAAAAATTTCAAAAGATGTTTTTTTTAAATAGTTTGAAATTGAAGTATTAAAAATTAATTATTTGATGCAAATATTAAACTTGCTTACCCACATAAAAAGTATTTAATCCAGTGAATTTGGTGTTTTTGCTTTTGTCAATACAATCTATTAGACTGACATATTTTGGTAAAACAATTAATGACTGATTTCAATTTATTTTTATCACATTTATTATCACAGAGTGGTAACAATACAGTTTTGTTGATGCTATTTGTAATAATGACAGGTTTTTTTTACCCAGACAATCTCATTTTTCTGTCTGGTTTAATTTAATTCTCTGTTCAATTTATGCTATAAATTTTGATTATTGCTGTTAAATTAATTATTTCTAACTTCTCTGTGAATTTCATTTCATTACCCCAAGAAGTAAGGGGTATATTTGTTATTAAAGCAGCAGTGGAAATGCAAAATAATCTGCCATTTTGTGACTAATGGAGAGGACTTGCATGTATTTTCCCGGTAAAATTGGCCATTTTCTATAAAATGGTGGAATCTGAATGATCAATCATCATATTTGTCAAAGTATTTTAAAATAGAATTTGCTTGGCCTACATTCCAGAAACGGTCATGAACTGTGATGTCGATTATGTCAACAAACCGGAAAAATACAAATGTTTGGGGAATACCATCGATGGAAACATATTTAACAAGCATAATAATCAGGGAAAAAAGACATTAGTAAAAAGGATCTTTTTTACTTGCATGGAATTTATTCAATTCAAACTTCTCTGTTTTAATCACATCTTGTAATTTTGACGTTGAAAAGTATTCCCTCTGTGTTTATGTATGCTATGAATATACAGAATGACGTCATTGGTCTCGTGCTGAGCGAGAATTGTAAATCAAAACAAATGACCGACATTATTGCATGACCGAGCAGATGTCACGGTAGGATACAGATTATGAGAAAAGCATGTAATTTATATTGAAAGTTGCATGAAAATGACTTGCCCACCTTTAAAAGAAAATAACTCTCATTAAAAAATGTGGAAAAACATATTTTTAGAAGTCTGAAATGTGCAAATGGTTTATTATGGGTCTATGTAGTATGTAGAAGGTTGTAGTTATCAGGTCTCTAGTTGGTACAGGGAAAAGTCCCAAATATTTGTAGTTTCTTCTTGCATTAGTTTTTACATAGTTAACAGTGGTCTAATTGTATACTTAATACTTATATATACAATGTAGAATTGGGATTTTATATTTCTCAAAGGTTTCTCATGAAATGAATTTTATTTAAGACATCATGCCTTAAATTTTAATATGAAATACCATGCATTTCTGTGGAAAATCAAATTGTTTTAATACCCCTACCATCTATGAAATATTTCCCGGTGATTTCTGTCGTTGAACACCTGTTTGAAAATATATTTTGTAAAATTATAATGGAATCTATTTAGCATTAATGTTATAAATACTTCTTTAGTTTTGATTTTTAAGCAAGAAATTTGTCTTGTTATAAAAAGCATCCATAATGATATTTGTATCGCCACATGTATTGGAAGGAATAAGCAATTCTGAGATTTTACCCCGTTCATGAATCGTAATATATTCATTATGACTTATTCATTCAACTTATGGTAGGATAGGATTCAAGCTGTAAGTGTCTTGCTGACCAAAAGTTGCATAAAAAATTCAGTTTTATTAACAGACTCTTTTTGGGCTCGATTATTCGTTCTGTTGTTAATATTGCAAGTTACCACTTTTGATTCAAGATTATGTTCTTTGTTTATCATTTTGTTTATTTTGCAATATATCAATTGTCTCTTCTTTTATTTAAGAGTAAATAAGTAAAGTACAAAATGAAGGAGTTTTTATTTTTTTGCTGACAAGGACCAAAGGTCTCTTTGAGATATTCACATCTCTTTGCATCTGTTAGTGTTTCACATTGCAATCTTTTTCTTGCAAGCCACTTGGTAGTCTTCAACATTTATTTTTATTTTTGGTCGTTTTATGTTTTATGAAATTTCAAAAAAAAAATTACGATACAACATTATGTGAAAAAGTATGTCAGTGACTTGCGACAAGTCAGTGGTTTTTTCCGGGCACTCCGGTTTCCTCCACCAATAAAACTGACCACCGCTATACAACTGAAATGTTGTTTAAAGTTGTGTTAAACACCAAAACCGTAACCCAATAATCTTATCAGAAACCACTATTGTGAAGAAATTGTTGCATGGTAGAAATGTTTCTTGTATGACCCTCTGAAATCTGTGTCGTCCTGTAATTGACTTCACAAGCTGTACAGGTATAATCATTGAATGGACCATTAAAATGATTTGTGTGAGTGGAAATTTGAGCTGACCACCATGGCAGGGCAAATTTAACATCAATATCCTATGAGAAAAATATTTGAAAATTTGTCTTTTCTAGAACCAGTGAATTGTTTGACAGCAAACTTAGCTGATCTGTTTCTTGGGTGGTGTGTTAGCAAATATCTGTTTTTTGTGTCGCTTTAAGATGGCCAATGCTGCAGATTTGAACCTATGCTATGGGAAAACGAATAATTGTTTTTTTCACAGAAGCTGTAAATTTGATCTAAAACAAATTATGCATGAATACTCATTTGATGGTCCTGACCTATACATTTTTTTAATCAATCAGAAATCCAAGATGGGGAAGAGGTAATATCTCAAAGAGCCCTAAGGTGGACTATTTTAAAATTATTCTCTGAACCCTCAAATCCATTTGACAGCAAGCTGCAATGTTTCTTGGATGGCCTTCATCCAAATGTGTTTTTTTGTGTGTTTCGATAGGAAATTCTCGATGGTTGTTAGCGATGGAGAAAGTTTTAAGATAGGGGGAAAATGTTTGTATGGTGTACATTTATACTAGAAACTTGATTGAATCCAAACAGTTCATAGATATATACTATGGTTTATAGAAAATGCTGTATTTTCATTGGACGCCGGGCCAGGTTCATCAGGATATGTATACGACTGGATCCATAGATATATTTCACATGGTTTAATTATTAAAAATGTCATTCGTCGACCAGTTCTACCATTGGTTTTGTATCCCATTAGGTTTACCAGGTCATTTCTTTGTATTTGTCAGTAAAATAAACATTCTACCAGGAAAAACCTAGAATGGAGCTTAAATATCATCGCTATGTCAACATGATGACGTTTTTAAGTATTCTACACATACAAAAATGATGCCTGATACAGAAATAGTCTTTCTATAATGCAAAAAACAACATGAAAATGTTTTAATTTTTAGAATTAAAAGCTATGAACCATAATATAATACAATGTAGTTATGCATGTGCTAGACAAGGTATTTAATGTTACATTCACAGTTTCGAATTATATACCCTCACCTGACTACTAGGGAGAAGACTTCATAAGTTTACAACTTGTGTCTTGTCCATTTGTCTTGTTTTGTATGACAATCAAATATGTTTAAAGTAAAGTAAAGTACCTGACGACTGGGTCAAGATAAATCCGAAGCTCTAGAGTTTTGAAATATTGCAAACATTTTCTCCAGAATTACTTCATGTTAAGTCACTTGCGACCTGCTAAAAATGTTCCCTTTGACAAGTATTGTTAATTTTAGGAGTAGTTCCAATTCCAAGATGGCTGCCGTTGTCTCCGATTGAATTTAACATTTTCTATTTGTTCTCTAGAACTGCTGCATGTCAAGTCACCAGACATGCCCCAAATGTTCCTCTAGAGTGTTTATTCAAATTAAGTTCACGATGGCTTCGATTTTCACTGGCCTGTTATTGGCCGAGACATTATCGATTTCGTCACCAGATGTGCTTTCAAAATGTTATTGCCATTAGAGTAGTTTTAAAAACATTTGAACCTGATGCTGTGGGAAAACGAATAAATGTTTTTTTCACAGAAACTACTCGTGATCGGAAGCAAATTATGGATGAATATTCATTTGATGGTCCTGGCCTATAATTTTTTTAATCGATCAGAATTCCAAGATTGTGAGGGAAGTGTTGAGCAAATATCTCAAAGAGCTCTAAGGGGAAATATTTTTAAATTATTCTATCTGAATCCTCCAATCCATTCGACAGCCAGCTGCAATGTTCCATGGATGGTCCTCATCCAAATTTATGTTTTTATATGTGTATCAATTGGAAATCCAAGATGGCTGTTAGTGCTGGAGAAAGTTTTAAGATCAGAAAAAAAATATCGTATACATTTGTGCCAGAATCTAAACAGTTCATAGATATATATTATGGTTTATAGAAAAATGATGTATTTTCATTGGACACCCATCTTGGTACACCAAGCTTGTGTACAGCTGGAGCATTAGATATATATCACATGGTTCAATGATTCAAAAAATAAATCGTCGGCCAGTTCCAGCATTGGTTTTCTATCCTATTACGGCTTACCAGGTCATTTCCTTGTACTGGTCAGTAAAATAAGCATGCTCTTTTTGGAAAAAACATTTTCGATTTGTTATCTAGAACTCCTGCATCTCAAGTCGCCAGACATTCCCGAAATGTTCGTTCAGAATGTTTGTTCAATTTAAATTCAAGATGGCTTCACTGGCATGTTAATGGCGGAGATATTATCGATTTCGTCCCCAGAACAACAGTATGCCAAGTCACCGGGTGTGTTTTCTCTGGTTCTTTCAAAATGTTGTTGCCATTAGAGCAGTTTTAAATACAGGTTGTTTGAACTAATCTCGGATTAGCTAAAATATGTCTACAAAAACTATTGCATGCAAAGTCACTAAAGACGTCATTTTAATACTTCCTGGGTGTTCTAACTTTTGGAGAAAATCCATATTCATGATGTCGTGGTTCCTAAGAAAATTTGAAGATAATAAAGGAGTAATGATCAGAAGCCGTAAATTAAAGGACAAACAATATACTGGCCAAAAAAAAAAAAAGACAGTTAATGATCAAATGGTAATCTATAAAATACTATACAGTTGTACACAGAAAACTAAAGATCGAGGCACACTAAAAACCGGCAGGGTAAGCAGTTCCTACTCCACATTAGGCATCCGTCCTGTAACTCTTGTTGCCAACCCGGTTATCAGCTATGAATGAAGAAAGAACCGAATTGTGATCTAACTGGCAGTCATGTTCTACTAGAGAATGTACAACAAAGTCACAATTAGCTAAATTTATATGAACATCATTTTATTTTAATGAAATGAAAGCCAGTTTGGCCAAATTTTGAAATCGTTTTCCACAACCCAATTGCCTAATTTCCTAACTACCCCCACCTTATTTATACAAACCAGATAAATCAAATTTCATCTGCAGTACGCAACCAAGTTGAAGGATTATCTTTCAAATCCTACAAGTACCATATATAAAAATATTTATATAAAATCTATCTTTTGACATACAAATAAAAGCACACTTACAAAATTCAAATATCAATGTGGATGAAGTAGCACATCTTGTATTCCACCACGTGTAAATCTGAATCCTAGCTACATTTAATTTTTAACACTTAAGTATTAAAATTCGGATACTTACCTATTGATAATTCAGCAATAGTTTCCTAAAATACGATCGGAAGTGTCTGTACATGGTTCATAGGGATGATGATATAGTGGTATTTGAGGATGTTAAATAAGCAAGTTGTTTCTCACCGTCTTCAATCTGCAAAGCTCCATTTTTATTACAGGAGCTGAAGCCAAACTTATTACTCTAAAATATGTATTTACACATGTCGTAAGGAATATAATTTTATGCATGTCTTTAAGAATAAAAATATTATGTATATTTAAATATTCTTATTACTTTCCCTGGTTAATTAGTCTAATATTCGCAGGGATGTTACAGGCGTGCATGGACTATGAAGTAACAATGTAACAAGCTATACTGAATGAAACACATGTAATATGTTGTTAAAAAAAAGAAATCAATTCGTATAGTAATATACACATGTGGTGGAGTATATATCTCTCGGATGATTTGGTATTCAATAGGTTGTGGTTCCTATTTTGATAGAGAGTAGCTGGTATAGCGGGAGCGGATGAGAACAAGAGCTCTTAAGTGGTTAAGTTGACATTGACTACTCCGAAAGTTTTACGGTCACCTTCATGACTTGGTTTACCATTGCGGAATGTCTGTGTCACAGATGCCCTCGGATATGCCTGTTTGTAGTAGTTGCAATGCCATCATGACTTGGTTAACTGTTGCGGAATGTCTGTGTCACAGATGACCATGTGTATGTTCGTTTGTCGTAGTAACATTCCCATCCTTTCGTGATTTAAAAAAAAACGACGGGTCCCACAAATGAAACAGGAACTGCCATCCTTCCAGGACACATGAGTAAACTCCGTTTTAATATTTTTGCTTTGATCGTACCTGTTGAAGGTTATTCCATAAACGCGTCGTGCACACTGAAGAAGAGTTCATGTTGCTCAATCATAGTTTTTTTTCTAGTGTTTTGTGAATTATTGTTTGTATTTTGGCAATTGTATTTTCTGTCCTTCGGCATCTCTTTACCCTGTAGTATCTTCAAACTTTCTATTTAGACATTTGGTTTCGCTTGTTGATATGATATCACATCACTTTATATAGGTAGTGTCTTAATCCATATTTTCTTATTTAATTTTAATTTATTTAAGAGACCATCGTGATCGTGATAAAGTTGGATTTACAGCTACATGTGCAATCAGTGCCTATCACCACTAAATTTATGAGTTCGAATCCCACACGGCGAGGTGTACTCGATACAGCATTATGTGATAAAGTTTGCCAGTGACTTGCGACAGATCGGTGGTTTTCTCCGGTTACTCTGGTTTCCTCCATCAATAAAACTGACCGCCACGATATAACTGAAATATTGTTGAAATCGGCATTAAACACCACAACCATTGATTTATGCAATAAAATTTCACTCCTCGATATATGGGTTATGATGTTTAACGCCACTTTCAACAATATTTCAGCTATATCGTGGCGGGCTCATCGATATGATTTAAATAAAAACGTAGATATCAAATTTAATTAGCACGATGCGTTACTTGAATAACCTTCATCGGGTACGCTCAAAATCGAAAGATTAGAATGTCAAATAAAATTGCCGGAGACGGTGCTAAACAACCAAAAAAATATCGCATAATTCCATCATGGATGTCAGTAGTTCAGGGTGGAGAGAATCAGTCATTTAGAAGATCATTTTAATTTCCAACCGACATAAACACTGTTAATTACACCATATCGATATACGAGGGCTGTCCGTAAAGTTCGTGGACAATCTCTGTAATTTTGTTATTTAATTTGTTGAAAAAAAGAAATTGCAATTTTCATTTATAGTAGAGTTTACTCGATAAGTGAACACAATTTTGTAAATAAGTGGAACTACAAGTATGAATTTTTCTCGATCTTATAAATAAGCATACTCACACCCGGAGCACAGCGGTAAACGTTTTTGACGTTAAGCGACGTCAAACGCTCAAACCAATTTAACTTTTTTCGACGTAGTCACCTTTAAGTTCCACACATTTCTTGTGTCGTCTTACCCAGTCATATGCAGTTTCTTATCAGAATATGCATATACAGAACAATGTGAGCATCAGTTTATTACAGGCAATATAATGCAAAATGAACATTCACTCGTCGCGTGATGTATGTTCGCCCACGATTGACAATGTTTTTAACCAGCTGAAAACGTATCTTTCTTCTTCGTTTCCCAGAACCATGTTCGTGATGTTTCATTTTTATGTGTTTTATATGGACGAATGCTTAAATGAACACTACTGATTCAATCGAGAAAATGTTACATATGTGACATCGTTATAATATTGTTTAGAGTTTGTCAACTATTTACGTTTTTGCCATTAAGCGTGAAGTATCGGTTGAGAGATCGAACACGAGTTTCTCAAAGTATTTACGTTTTTTTTTCCTTTAAACTTTGAGTATTGGTTGAGAGAGATTGAACACACTTATCACTTCAATGAATGCACAAGGACATAAAATGTAATTTACTAATTTCCCTTTACGAGTTATAAAGCTGATATTTTATTTCGATATTTCTGTAACTAATAAATAGTTATTTCAGTAATTGTGCTCACAACCACAGTACTGAAATGAACTTTTCATGAATTTTATTTATGTAACGGTATTTTAGTTGAATACTGATAGAGGAAATCTTTATATAGAATATGTATTATACCGGTCTAAGTACATTTATTTGTAATTAAGTACATTGATGATATATTTACGATACTTACTCGGGGGCCATCAAGTTCATTTACCCAGATTGTTATACAATTTAAATTGTTGTGATTATTTGGAAATTACTATTGTTCCGGAACAATTGTGTTTTCGAGTATTTATTGACATCTTTTGATTGTAAAATCTCAGCTAAATTCGAAATTAATGTTAATTTTCCTCATTTATAGAGAAAAATCTTTTAAGAGGAAGATTAATTAACGATGTGAGTTTGATGTTTGAACCATATATAATAATATTATTGCAGCCTAGTCATTAGAAAATCTTATGACCACTTTTATTATACCTTAAGACTTTAACTATTGAGTTGTTGATTCCTTGATTGGTAATCGAACTCATGACTAGACAGCCATATTGCTTTCTGTATTGTTTACACAACACCTCTATTGGCAACACCAGTGTTCCGTTGGATTATTTCCGTATTAATATGTTGATGTCGATGTATTAAAAATAATTAAAACTTTTAACCAGATTAGAAATTTCTATATTTCAAATGACATCGATGTCATCTTAATTAGTTAATAACTCTGTACCGAAAGTACTACAAAAATGTTCCACTTTGCCACATACCGTCAATTTTCATTGATATCTTACCGAACATTGAATGTTGAAGCTCTTTGAATATATATGTGTCAAATTTCGTAATATTTTTATATCTTAACCAGATATGATTTTTTTCTATGTTTATTGGAACTCATCCGGTCCTTTAAATAGTATCAATATGTGGTATTCGTTCTAAATCGCATGTGCTAACAGGATGAATCCAACCCCATCACTGTGAAAAAAAGCCATCGGATGCTGAAAGTAACCGTAAAAAGGTACTAGGACAATACGTTTACTAAAATAAATACAACTTAAAGTTATTTTTGACACAAAGCATGAGTTTTCCCCTATATGGACATCTCATTTAAATCATAGGTCTTGCTAAGCTTACATACAATTACAATGGGCAAAACCACAGCCTAAAGTTCTACATCGTATATTGTGAAGTACAGCCTGTCATAGGTGCGAAAACCGGTCAAGCGTTAAACTAAAAAAATATATCAACATAGAACTGCATCACCAGAAATTGAAACATATCTTTCAGATGGTGTCGAAACCGAATATGAAAATTTGTTCAAAGGCTTAGGGTGTCCGACAGGAACTCGCACAATATGTATTGACAATTCAGTAACACCAATAGTACACGAGACTTAGTACACAAACTATGGAGACTTACAATTGCATTTAAATTGATGGTTATGTTGTAATTTTTCTTTTTAAATATTGCTGTTAGAAATTTAATTTCATTTGATACGACTGTTTTGTCAAGCTATATAATATTTTAATTACATTTTATTGTATATTCATATCCGTCTCCATTAGCTATCAGATAAATCAATGTCTGTTTAATCATTGTTTGTGGTACTAATGTTGCGAGTTCGAATCACGGCCATGACTATGTATACAACATTATGTGATCAAGTTTGTCAGTGACTTACGGCAGGTCGGCGGTTTTCTCCGGGTACTCCGGTTTCCTCAATAAACCTGACTTCCACGATATAACTGAAATATTGTTGAAATACCAAATACTATTTTTATACCGCAGTGTTTCTTGGGGATTTTGTGAGTTATAAAATGCAACATGGTGGTCCATATTTCAAGCTTTCGCTAAATCTTTGAAACTGTTCAGATATCACAGACATTTATGGACTATTGTCCCTGTTATGTGTCTGGGGAGGGGAACTTGTTAGTTGTAATATGCAATGTGGTGGTCCATATTTGAAGAGGCTGTCGCCAAATCTTTGAAATTATTCATGTCTCGCAGACTGTTGTAGAATATTTTCTCAGGTATATTATGTGTGACGTAATATGTAATATCATCTGATTTTATATAGAATTATTTCTTTGAAAACAATATGATTACACACATTTTGGAAACTGCAGCCTAAATTTCGGTATAGACACAATAATCACAACAACATGTATTATTATATTTTAATCTATATGATAGATTTTGATTGGATTAAATTAGTCATTTGATAATAAAATAATTGAGATGGTTTGCCAAAATTTGCGCTGCCGGGAAACAACTCTATTGTTCCCCGCCGAACAATATACAATTATGGCCCTCGGAAGAGGTGAATATCCTCAGAGGGCAGTAACTGTTTTATTATACCAAACAAACAGTTGAAATATACTGTTTAATATTTGAATTGTTAAAGTATTATTTCATTAGGGTTATTCACTGGACGTTGTACTTTTCGAGGGTTATTACACCGTTGAATAATAGGGTTATTCAATGGACGTGTGTAATTCTTGAGGTTAATCACCGTTGGCGGCGATTAGAAGCAAAAATATCCAGATTATTTTATGTCATGTGATTATCTTTTAACCAATATAATTGATTCTTTATTTTGTGAGGTATAATAACATACAATTATTGCCTGCACTTAAGGTGAACATCATAATTGTCCACCCTAGGGGTGTTGTTTTGCCGGAGGGAAAACAACATCCCAAGGGTGAACAATATATGATGTTCACCGCAAGTGCAAGCAATAATTGTTTTATTATACCGAAGCTCTATTTACAATAATGTTGGATGCAATAAACACTTATTTGTGTGTTTTTATCTTGTGTTTTCATAAACTTCATATTTGTGTTTTTAACTTCAACTTCCGGTCAAGATTGTAATTCCGGAATGCAAAAACGGATACATTTCCGGACAGACATGGAACATAACATTTGTCGACCGTTGAACAACAGTGATGTTTCCCTGGGGTACCAATTTTGTAAAAATATCACTTTTATTTTATATATAATATATAATGTAAGGTATAATAACACCTATTGTTCCCCGCCGAACAACCCAATTTCCCCCACAAGAGAGATAACCTAAAAAACATTGGTAAGAATATAATAAAACAATTACGGCCCTCTTTGTAGGGAAACATCCAGATTTGTCAACACTCCGGGTGTTGTTTTCCCTCCGGCAAGCCCTCGGGAAAACAACTTACCCCTCTCAGGTTGACAAATCTGGATGTTTCCCTACACAGAGGGCCGTAATTGTATATTGTTTACCGTGTTTCTAACTGTTATTTATATGAGATATATTACGATTGTAGAATTTAAATAGAATGAATGAGTGGGTGATTGTTGTTTATGGCCAAGAGAGCAATTTGTCAGCTTAATCATGGCGAGAACAAGTGACTTTTTCGATGAGATGAGGTCTGCTTTGTACTACACCAGCACGCTTGGTTTGATTGTTATAGTGCTAGCTCCCTGAAACAACGGACCGTATGTAGACATGTTGCTCCACTCCGACACATGCCCATTATTCTGATTCCGTGACAACCAGTCTTTGCTCTTGCTCCTTATTGTTGTGTGCTTAGCGGAGAAGCAGAAAATACTCATTTTAGTCTTATGATCGACCCAACCGGGGATCGAACCCACGATCTGCGGCACTCCAGGCGAACATGATAAACATTACACAACCGATGCGCTTGAATTTCACGAGAAAGGTAGCAATCATTACGATTATGCAGAATTTAAACGTACAAACAACCCCGTGTGTTGTTAATGCTGTACTAAGTGCTAGATAATTAAATATCTAGTAAGTATAGCTTAATGTATTGAGTTTTTAGTACTGTATCAGAAAACGGAGTGGAGTTTTATTGATTTTGAATAATTGATTGAAAAGCTTACTTTAATTTCCCGGGAGGTCTTTATTTCCTATGAACATCGATGTAATTCAATTGAAGTTTGGTTTTCAGACATTTTTATTGTAGTTGTCAATTTTATGCTATAGAAACAGTATCAAGAAGATAAAGGCACCATAATTATTATTTTTTTATTTAATCAGCAATTAAAGCTGACGTGATTACTCATGCAGATTTTATAGAGATTGATATTGTCTGTTAATGTTTTAATCCATATGACGGTGACGTGCATACTCTTAGGGAACGACCATTTAACTTGAAGGGGGGGGGTTATGGTTTTTTCTAAAAAAATATTCTGATTCCCAATGTTGCTGAAAAAAATATTCTGATTTTGGTGGAGGAAAAATAAAATAATCTGATTGAGAGTTTTTGTCACATAAACTAATGTTGAATTCTGGAAAAACATTTCGAGCTTTGCGCGACTAAAAAAATATATATTCTAACTCTCGTGTCGTCCGAAAAAAAAATTCTGAACGAAACAAAAAACCATACCCCCCCCCCCCCCCTTTCAAGTTAAATGGTCGGTCCCTTATATACACTTACTTTACACGTCGTGGACGCTTTGTTAGTGATAGTGTATTTAATCAGTACCCTCCTTCAAGTTCAAGTTGTTAGATGTTGTTTTCTAAAATATATAATATACAGTCCATCCAATTTGTCAGCCAGCTCTCAACCATACTAAACTGTCTAGTTTTTTCACTATTAACCCTATTAGAGCACTGTGTGCGTTTTATTTTCTTTCTTTATCTGTTAGTAACCTCGTACTATGACTTCGTATTCAATGACGGTATTATGTTACATACCTGAATCCTGGAAATAAAAATTGTATACATACTGCACCAAAATAACATCAAGACGACAAGCATATCCAGATGTCGAGTCTATAGACAGAAGTATAACTGCAGGATATAGGACGTTACACACTCATTTTTGGGAACGAGTTATGTTCATTATTAAAGATCCTGCTGAAATGAGACTGTGAAATGGAGAACAACAATGACGGCTTTAACTTTAATTTATTACAAAGCGTAAAGATAGAGACTCTCTCGTGTTCTTTTACTTCCATAGCATTTCTTACTAAATGGCAGTACAAAAAGGCAGAAAAGGTGCGAGTCTAATAAATACGTATACATTTGTCACTTATTCCCATTCACTGATAGTAGAAACAACGTGGACAAATAAACACAACAGATATACAAACCGTCATGCACTGACCATAGCCGTAAATTTGGTCCTGTTGAATTCACTCTAGAACACCTTTGAATTTTCAGCATCAGTAAATACATTTTTCGTATTCACCCAGTTCGTCATGTCGTTTAATTTCTATTCTATTGAGTCTGTGTAATCAAATCAAATCAAATAAGTTTTATTTAAAGTCGGCAAGACACAAACAATATAACATAAGGGAACGACCATTTAACTTGAAGGGGGGGGGGGGGTTATGGTTTTTTTCTAAAAAAAATATTCTGATTCCCAATGTTGCTTAAAAAAATATTCTGATTTTGGTGGAGGGAAAAAAAATAATCTGATTCAGATTTTTTGTCATATAACCTAATGTTGAATTCTGGAAAAAATTTTCGCGCTTTGCGCGACAAAAAAAAATTATTCTAACTCTCGTGTTGTCTGAAAAAAAAATTCTGAACGAAACAAAAAACCATAACCCCCCTTCAAGTTAAATGGTCGGTCCCTAAGCTCGCAATGAGCTTTTGAACCGACATATATAAATATTACATAAAAACATATACAATACATTTACATACAGACACAAGTAGCACATACATGTTCATAAATATCAAGCATGCACAATTAAATTGCAAATTACCTATACATAATGCAATGAAACATAAAAACACAGCAAAGCACAAAATAAAGCACGCAAATAAAATAATAATGCAAAGCAAATAGAATAAAAAAACAGAACAATGAAACTAAGAATTTTGACATGCTATGTATGATAGGATTTACCATTCCAAAAAGAAATAAGATTTTTAAATTCATTGAAATTAGAACAGTTTCTATAATTGTCTGGAGGTGGATTCCATAAGACTGGGGCAGCATACCTAAATGAACTCTTACCGTACCTTGATGATTTTACCTGTGGAATCTGTAATAGATTTGCATATCGAAAATTATATTTATGGTCTTGTTTTTGAACTAAATTAGATAATACAGGTGGTGCTAGACCATCTAAAATTTTGAATGTTTCCAGTTCCATTGTTCTTATTCTCCTGATATGCTGTGTTGGCATTTTTGCTTTAATCAGTAAGTTTTCATAAGATGCCTCATAATCCTGGTAAACAAAACGTAGAGCTCTTTCCTGTATCTTTTCAATTTTCTTCGTATTAGTTTCTGAGCAAAAATGCCAAGACAGGGGGCAAAAATTAAAATTTGATAGTACAAAAGTGTGAAAAATAGTAAGCCGGTTCAATTTGCTAAGATTTTTACCTATACGCTTTAATATATTTAACTGTTGAACTGCTTTCTTACAAATATTTTTAATATGACAATCAAAATTTAACATGAAATCAATATCAACACCCAAGAGTTTAACTACCTCATCACATGATATATTTGCAGTTCCAATCTGAAAAATGGGTGATTTATCAAAAAAAAATTTATCAACTGCAATCGCTTGGAATTTTTCTGGATTTGCTTGCATGCAATTAAAATGAAACCAATTTATGAGTATATTACTTTCTTGTTGCAAAACATTTACTACCTCGTAAAAATTTGGAGAATGAAAAGAAAGGGTGTTGTCGTCTGCATAGTTGTATAAATCACAATGTTTTATAAAATAAAATATATCATTTATGAATACATTAAAAGGCAGCGGGTCGAGAATTGAACCCTGCGGAACACCTTTCTGTATATTTGCCCATGTGCTAACAATATTCCCTATTTTAATTTGTTGTTTTCTGTTAGATAAATAAGATAGCAGGAGTTTCTAGCATTATCTGACAATCCATACGCTGACAATTTACATATTAAAATATCATGTGGCAAACAGTCGAATGCCTTCGACAAATCCATTAAAATTGCTACTATATATTCATTACAATCTAAAGCCTGCTTCCAATCTTCTAAGAGTCTTAAAAGAGTAGTTTGACAGCCATGTCCTTTTCTAAACGCACATAAAAAATGGTCAAAAATATTATCAAAAAAAACTGAAAATTGAACAGATAAAACTTTTTCAATTTTTTTTGAAGGTATAGGTAATATACTTACAGGCCTATAATTACTTTTAAAAAAATGATCATTCCTTTTGAATAGGGGTGTAACCTGTGCTTCCTTTAGTCTATTTGGGAAGATACCTGAGTCTATTGACATGTTTATTATTTTTGTGATTGGTGATAAGAGTGATATTTTACCAAGTTTCATCAATTTGACAGAGATTTTATCAACACCTGTTGCTTTTTTAACATTAAATTTATCAATGACTTTAGATACAAATGTAAGAGTTTAAGACGTTACTATAGACATAATTTTGGTGGCATTGTTGAACAACATTGAATTATACTTCAAATTTGTTTCATAAGTATTGAAACTAGATCTTCATTGGACCAGGTTGTCCATGACTACTTGATGTATGACAATATTCAGCTTGACGGGACTACTTATAATTGCCAATGTGGTCTCAATAAATGAACTTCACATATTACGACCACTATTTCTTGTTCATAAATTTCATCGCCATAATAAAAGAAAACTGACCGCCACGATATAACTGAAATATTGTTGAAAGTGACGTTAAACATCATAATCCTAACCCCAAAAGCAACCATTACAGAATTTCCTCCATGGAGACCGATAATCTCCCAAATGTCATATTTTTCTTGTACCGAATGTTAAAAGTCACAAATGTTATATCCATGACATTTCTGCATTTAAAAATACGATAGAGGTACTACAACCAGTCTTTGCTCTTACTTCTTATTGCTGTGTGCTTAGCGGAATAGCAGCAAATACCAATTTTAGCTTTTGGGTCGACCCAACCAGGTCTCGAACCCACGACCTGTCACACCCAAGGCGAACAAGCTAATGCATTACACAACCGATGCTGTTGAATTTCAATAGAAAGGTTGCAATCATTACGATTATGCAGAGCTTAAACGTACAAACAACCCCGTCTATTATTAATATTGTACTACTTGTTAGATAATTAAATACCTAGTTAGTATACTTTAATATATTGAGTGTTCAGTACTGTATCAGAAAACGGAGTAAAGTTTTATTAATTTTGAATACTTTATTTCCTATGAAAATCGATGTAATTGAATAGAAGATTGGTTTTCAGACAGTTTTTATTGTAGTTGTCATTTATGTTATAGAAACAGTATCAAGATGAGAAAGGCACCATAAGTATTTTTTGTTTATTTAATCAGCAATTAAAGCTGACGTGATTATCCATGCAGATTTTGTAGAGATTGATATTGTCTGTTAATGTTTTAATCCATATGACGGTGACGTGCATACTCTTTTGTTACCTAATAGTAAAGTTTTACATGTTTTATAAAGTATTTTTTATTTTCAACTATTTTTGGGGTTTTTGCTTTATAGTGTTCTATTGCCTGGTGTTCTATTGCATGGCGTTCTATTGTCTGGCTACCTTTGACCTTTACTGTGATTGGTCAAAACAATCTCATGAATATTTATTACCAATCCGAAATCTTGTCTAGTTCACACCGGATTACACCATATGAAAGTGTCGTAATCTAAACCGATTTTACCCTTTGAATGCGACATTTTGTGTATAATCGTTACTTCGTGTGTGGTATAATTCCTGACGTTATGGCTCTTTCAGCAGAGTGACGTCATTTATTTCATGGCGTCATTTTAACAGCAATGTGACGTTACTTACCGTTTCTTTTTAGTTTTGAAGAGATTCTATATGTGCAATATCTGTATTTAACTTCAAATTGTGCAATCTAATTATAACATATTTGTGTAACTTATTCTTACAGAAAATAAACGTAAATTTATTTTTCCAAAATGACATTTATGTCCCTAGCGCAGTCTATCAACCCGGGAGATAGATGTTCCTCGCGCAGTCTAAAAACAAGAGCAGATTAACAAATTTAAGAATCTCTGTTTATTATGAAAATTAATAATAATTTGTAATAAATGATTTGTGTTATTTGTTAAAATTGTTAAACAATATTTAAATATTGAAAACAGTAAATTTTTTTTAATATGTCTAAAAAATTATAGATCTAATTAGGTAATAAAACAGTTATTTAATGGGAGTGCAGGCAATAGATCAAAATATTTTTCCCGGGGTATTGGGGAAGACCAAAGTGTTCTATTGCATTTTGATCTATTGCCTGCACTCCCATTAAATAACTGTATAATATACACTTACTTTACACGTCGTGGACGCATTGTTAGTGATAGTGTATTTAATTAGTACACTCCTTCAAGTTCCAGTTGTAACTTCGTAATATGACTTCGTATTCAATGACGGTATTATGTAACATACCTGAATCCTGGAAATAAAATTGTATGCATACTGCACCAAAATAGCACCAAGACGACAAGTATATCCAGATGTCAAGTCTATCGACAGAAGTATAACTGCAGGATATAGGACGTTACACACTCATTTTTGGGAACGAGTTATGTTCATTATTGAAGATCCTGCTGAAATGAGATTGTGAAATGGAAAACAATAATGACAGCTTTAACTTTAATTTATTACAAAGCGTAAAGATAGAGACTATCTCGTGGTCTTTTACTTCCATAGCATTTCTTACTAAATGGCAGTACAAAAAGGCAGAAAAGGTGCGAGTCTAATAAATACACTTGTCACTTATTCCCATTCACTGATAGTAGAAACAACGTGGACAAATAAACACAACAGATATACAAACCGTCATGCACTGACAATAGCCGTAAATTGGTCCTGTTGAATTCACACTACAACATCTTTGAATTTTCAGCATCAGTAAATATATTTTTTCGTATTCACCCAGTTCGTCATGTCGTTTAATTTCTATTCTATTGAGCCTGTGTAAGAGTAAGACGTTACTATAGACATAATGTTGGTGGCATTGTTGAACAACATTGAATTATACTTCAAATTTGTTTCATAAGTATTGAAACTAGATCGTCATTGGACCAGGTTGTCCATGACTACTTGATGTATGACAATATTCAGCTTGACGGGACTACTTATAATTGCCAATGTGGTCTCAATAAATGAACTTCACACATTACGACCACTATTTCTTTTTCCTAAACTTCATCGCCATAATAAAAGACATTATTCACGGTAGTTTTTACCAAAAGCAAACATTATGTGATAAAGTTTGTCAGTGAATTGCGCCAGGTCGGTGATTTTCTCCGGTTTCCTCCACCAAGAAAACTGACCGCTACGATATAGCTGAAATATTGTTGAAAGTGGCGTAAATCACCATAACCCTAGCCCCAAAAGCAACCATTACATAATTTCCTCCATGGAAATCGATAATCTCCAAAGTAAATATATTGTGATTTTATTTCTTGTAGCGATTGTTAAAAGTCCAAATGCTATAACCATGACATTTCTTACCTTAAGAATATGATATAGGCACTACAACCCAAATCGATCATTTCTAATTAATTGTGATATTACAGTCATGTCTCTAAATCTACACTTCAATGAACTCCCTGATGCAGAAGAGAGATTCTATTATGAAACAGTATATCAAATTATGCCATCGGGGAAAAAATGTTTCATCACTGAACTGTTAATATATATCTGCATTGTAGTTATTAAAGGGAGTCTATTTAATATTTAGTGCATTGAAGCGTGTAAAGGGGCGGGGCTTATTTAATATTTAGTGTATTGAAACGTAAAGGGGAGGAGCCTATTTCAGCTAAGTGCAATGAAGCAGAAACAGTAAAGGGGAGGAGCCTATTTAATATTTAGTGCATTGAAGCGTGTAAAGGGGCGGAACCTATTTAATATTTAATGTATTGATGCGTGTAAAGGGGCGGAGCCTATTTTAACTAAGTGCAATGAAGCAGAAACATTAAAGGGGAGGAGCCTATTTAATACTTAGTGTATTGAAGCGTGTAAAGGGGCGGAGCCTATTTAATACTTAGTGTATTGAAACGTGTAAAGGGGAGGAGCCTATTTTAGCTAAGTGCAATAAAACAGAAACAGTAAAGGGGAGGAGCCTATTTAATATTTAGTGTATTGAAGCGTGTAAAGGGGCGGAACCTATTTTAACTAAGTGCAATAAAGCAAAAACAGCAAAGGGGAGGAGCCTATTTAATACTTAGTGTATTGAGGCGTGTAAAGGGGCGGAGCCTATATTAGCTAAGTGCAATGAAGCAGAAACAGTAAAGTGGAGGAGCCTATTTAATATTTAGTGCATTGAAGCGTGTAAAGGGGTGGAGCCTATTTAATATTTAGTGTATTAAAGGTGTAAAGGGGCGGAGCCTGTATAAACTAAGTGCAATGAAGCAGAAACACTAAAGGGGCGGAGCCTATTTAATATTTAGTGTATTGAAGCGTGTAAAGGGGCGGAACCTATTTATTATTTAGTATATTGAAGCGTGTAAAGGGGCGGAGCCTATTCTAACTAAGTGCAATGGAGCAGAAACAGTAAAGGGGAAGAGGCTATTTAATATTTAGTGTATTGAAGCGTATAATGGGGCGGAGCCTATTTAATATTTAGTGTATTGAAGCGTATTATGGGGCAGAGCCTATTTAATATTTAGTGCATTGAAACGTGTAAAGGGGTGGAGCCTATTTCATATTTAGTGTATTGAAGCGTGTAAAGGGGCGGAGCCTATATTAGCTAAGTGCAATGAAGCAGAAACAGTAAAGGGGAGGTGACTATTAAATATTTAGTGTATTGAAGCGTGTAAAGGGGCGGACTCTATTTAATACTTAGTGTATTGAAGCGTGTATAGGGGAGGAGCCTATATTAGCTAAGTGCAATGAAGCAGAAACAGTACAGGGGAGGAGCCTATTTAATATTTAGTGTATTGAAGCGTGTAAAGGGGAGAAGCCTATTTTAACTAAGTGCAATGAAGCAGAAACCGTAAAGGGGAGGAGACTATAGAAGCGTGCATTGAAGCGTGTAAAGAGGCGGAGCCTATTTAATATTTAGTGTATTAAGCGTGTAAAGGGGCGGAGCCTATTTTAACTGAGTGCAATGAAGCAGAGCAGCAAAGGGGGTGAGCCTATTTAATACTTAGTGTATTGAGGCGTGTAGAGGGGTGGAGCCTATTTAATATTTCGTGTATTGAAGCGTGTAATGGGGCGGAGCCTATATAAACTAAGTGCAATGAAACAGAAAAGGGGCAGAGCCTATTTAATATTTAGTGTATTGAAGCGTGTAAAGGGGCGGAGCCTATTTAATATTTAGTGTATTGAAGCGTGTAAAGGAGCGGAGCCTATTTAATATTTAGTGTATTGAATCGTGTAAAGGGGCGGAGCCTATTTATTATTTAGTGTATTGAAGCGTGTAAAGGGGAGAAGCCTATTTTAACTAAGTGCAATGAAGCAGAAACAGTAAAGGGGAAGAGCCTATTTAATATTTAGTGTATTGAAGCGTATAATGGGGCGGAGCCTATTTAATATTTAGTGTATTAAAGCGTATAATGGGGCGGAGCCTATTTAATATTTAGTGTATTGAAGCGTGCAATGGGACGGAACCTATTTAATATTTAGTGTATTGAAGCGTGTAAAGGGGCGGAGCCTATATAAACTAAGTGCAATGAAGCAGAAACACTAAAGGGGCGGAGCCTATTTAATATTTAGTGTATTGAAGCGTGTAAAAGGGCGGAGCCTATATAAACTAAGTGCAATGAAGCACAAACACTAAAGGGGCGGAGCCTATTTAATATTTAGTGTATTCAAGCGTGTAAAGGGGCGGAGCCTATTTAATATTTAGTGTATTGAAGCGTGTAAAGGGGCGGAACCTATTTATTATTTAGTGTATTGAAGCGTGTAAAGGGGCGGAGCCTATTCTAACTAAGTGCAATGGAGCAGAAACAGTAACGGGGAAGAGGCTATTTAATATATAGTGTATTGAAGCGTATAATGGGGTGGAACCTATTTAATATTTAGTGCATTGAAGCATGTAAACGGGTGGAGCCTATTTCATATTTAGTGTATTGAAGCGTGTAAAGGGGCGGAGCCTATATTAGCTAAGTGCAATGAAGCAGAAACAGTAAAGGGGAGGTGCCTATTTAATATTTAGTGTATTGAAGTGTGTAAAGGGGCGGACTCTATTTAATGCTTAGTGTATTGAAGCGTGTATAGGGGAGGAGCCTATATTAGCTAAGTGCAATGAAGCAGAAACAGTAAAGGGGAGGAGCCTATTTAATATTTAGTGTATTGAAGCGTGTAAAGGGGAGGAGCCTATTTTAACTAAGTGCAATGAAGCAGAAACCGTAAAGGGGAGGAGACTATTTAATATTTAGTGTATTGAAGCTTGTAAAGGGGCGGAACCTATTTCAACTAAGTGCAATGAAGTAGAAACAGTAAAGAGGGGGATCCTATTTAATATTTAGTGCATTGAAGCGTGTAAAGAGGCGGAGCCTGTTTAATATTTAGTGTATTAAGCGTGTAAAGGGGCGGAGCCTATTTTAACTGAGTGCAATGAAGCAGAGCAGCAAATGGGAGGAGCTTATTTAATACTTAGTGTATTGAGGCGTGTAGAGGGATGGAGCCTATTTAATATTTCGTGTATTGAAGCGTTAGTCATCATAAAATGTTATAATAAATGATGTGGTTTTTATTTAATGTGTACTTGTTGGCAAAAATATTTTCAATTTTGAATTTTTGTGATTTTAAATGTTGTACATACTGAATTAAAATATTTACTGGTAATAGACACGTACAGTACTTTGATAACAAAACAAGTAGCTTGTATTGCACATTAGAGGCTTGTTTTTCTCCATGAGTACACAAGAGAGAGAGTTCGATGCGCTTGCGGAAATCTCTTGTGTCTAATTGCAAGCGACTTCTTTTATTGCAGTGACTGACCAAGGATGTTTTTAAATGTGATGGTTTTAAAAAGAGTGTAAAGGTGACTAAGCGGGATAGTAATAATGTCTTCTGTGATTTTAGTGAAATTTCAGTGGCAGTGCAAGTGATCGTGATCTCTATGGTAGTTGGATTTGCAACTATCTATGCAAGCAGTGCCTATCACCACTAAAGTTGTGCGTTCGAATACCGCTCATGTGGGGTGGGGAGGGGGTTGTACTAGTAGCAACATTATGTGATAAAGTTTGTCAGTGACTTGTGGTAGGACGGTAGTTTTCTCTGGGGACTCCGGTTTCATCCACCAATAGATCTGCCACGATATAACCGGAACATGGTTGAAAGTGGCGTTAAACACCATATCCATAACCCTTTTATTGTGCATATTATGTTTTAGATTAAGTACGAAAGCAGAGAATGACCATCCTTGAAAGAGTATGTTTCTAATATTTTATTTATTAACTTATTTTAGTGTTTTGTGTTGGTATATTATGTGTCTTTACGTTCTGAGTTCCATGTTGTGATGTCCGTTACAATTTCCGCATCAAAACGATGTTCGGTTCATCTTGACCTCCCGTTGTTTGTATAAGAGGTCTTATGGTATTTGTGTTTGCTTGTGTATAGTGGTGTTCAACACATATTGTGTTGTGTTTTTGTTTCTCTGGATTGTCCATTTCTGATTGCACCTTCGGTGTTCTCTAACGTTTATTTATTATTTGTTCACTAGGATCTGCAAATAATTTCTAATCTTCATCTATGACTTGAGTAATATGATTACGTAATATAAATGAATGCTGGAAATGGAAAAACAGGGAAACTATTTCTGGATTCTGAATTCCGAAAAAGCATGGTCCATCTCGGCTTTTGTAATATTAATAATTGACTTTCACAGTAATTTATTCATAAAGGTGAATAGTACTTTATCCAAAAAAAAACCCGTAAAGGTGACTAAACAGGTTAAAAATACTGTAGTGTTTTCTGTAATTAGAATGAAATTTCAGTGGCAAATCTAGCGAACACCACACAAATTAGCTCAGCTCACCATTTAGATAAACATCTTCTTTAAAAGCATCATTGGTCAACCACTGAATTTTAATAACAATATATATCAGATAATACGAACAGTTAGATTATTGGCCATTCCAGAACAATCTTCATCTCTTTGACAATGATGATACCTATGTGACTAGGAAACCAGGAAACCAGAGATAAATAATTCCTTCCACTAATGCAACAGGAAACCAGAGATAAATAATTCCTTCCACTAATGTAACAGGAAACCAGAGATAAATAATTCCTTCCACTAATGTAACAGGAAACCAGAGATAAATAATTCCTTCCACTAATGTAACAGGAAACCAGAGATAAATAATTCCTTCCACTAATGTAACAGGAAACCAGAGATAAATAATTCCTTCCACTAATGTAACAGGAAACCAGAGATAAATAATTCCTTCCACTAATGTAACAGGAAACCAGAGATAAATAATTCCTTCCACTAATGTAACAGGAAACCAGAGATAAATAATTCCTTCCACTAATGTAACAGGAAACCAGAGATAAATAATTCCTTCCACTAATGTAACAGGAAACCAGAGATAAATAATTCCTTCCACTAATGTAACAGGAAACCAGAGATAAATAATTCCTTCCACTAATGTAACAGGAAACCAGAGATAAATAATTCCTTCCACTAATGTAACAGGAAACCAGAGATAAATAATTCCTTCCACTAATGTAACAGGAAACCAGAGATAAATAATTCCTTCCACTAATGTAACAGGAAACCAGAGATAAATAATTCCTTCCACTAATGTAACAGGAAACCAGAGATAAATAATTCCTTCCACTAATGTAACAGGAAACCAGAGATAAATAATTCCTTCCACTAATGTAACAGGAAACCAGAGATAAATAATTCCTTCCACTAATGTAACAGGAAACCAGAGATAAATAATTCCTTCCACTAATGTAACAGGAAACCAGAGATAAATAATTCCTTCCACTAATGTAACAGGAAACCAGAGATAAATAATTCCTTCCACTAATGTAACAGGAAACCAGAGATAAATAATTCCTTCCACTAATGTAACAGGAAACCAGAGATAAATAATTCCTTCCACTAATGTAACAGGAAACCAGAGATAAATAATTCCTTCCACTAATGTAACAGGAAACCAGAGATAAATAATTCCTTCCACTAATGTAACAGGAAACCAGAGATAAATAATTCCTTCCACTAATGTAACAGGAAACCAGAGATAAATAATTCCTTCCACTAATGTAACAGGAAACCAGAGATAAATAATTCCTTCCACTAATGTAACAGGAAACCAGAGATAAATAATTCCTTCCACTAATGTAACAGGAAACCAGAGATAAATAATTCCTTCCACTAATGTAACAGGAAACCAGAGATAAATAATTCCTTCCACTAATGTAACAGGAAACCAGAGATAAATAATTCCTTCCACTAATGTAACAGGAAACCAGAGATAAATAATTCCTTCCACTAATGTAACAGGAAACCAGAGATAAATAATTCCTTCCACTAATGTAACAGGAAACCAGAGATAAATAATTCCTTCCACTAATGTAACAGGAAACCAGAGATAAATAATTCCTTCCACTAATGTAACAGGAAACCAGAGATAAATAATTCCTTCCACTAATGTAACAGGAAACCAGAGATAAATAATTCCTTCCACTAATGTAACAGGAAACCAGAGATAAATAATTCCTTCCACTAATGTAACAGGAAACCAGAGATAAATAATTCCTTCCACTAATGTAACAGGAAACCAGAGATAAATAATTCCTTCCACTAATGTAACAGGAAACCAGAGATAAATAATTCCTTCCACTAATGTAACAATGTATTTATGAATTTCGAGGAAAAAACAATTGTTTTGATTGTTGCCACTTTCATTTTCCAAGTCAGGATAAGTTTAGATAATCAGATGGAGAAATAATGTTGAGAACAAGCAATATTGTGGTGGAAATGAAACATGCCGATCGAGGAAAGAAAGAAGCAACTTGAAGTCCAGAAGGTTAAATTGAATGGATCCGTAACATTAGAAACGGGAAAAGTAGAAAAAAATAACACAAAGTCTATATTTTTCTATATACAAATCGATTTGTAACCCGTAAGATTGGATTCCCATGCAACTAATGCACACAAATTAGTTGAAAGCGTTTATTGTATAGAATGTTTTGTGGATATTAGGAACATCGATACAGTCGAGTAAAACATGTTTGATTACCTATTCTGTATTCTCTAACGTTTATTTATTATGGTGCAAGAAGAATTGCAACGGATTCAATGAGATAGTTGATCTTCATTTATAATTAACGCAGTTTGGCTATCCTGTTAGGATTGATGAATTGATGAAATAAAATAAACCTTGTCGTATTAATTGACGGAAAATGTAAATTTAATACCATCCATAACGATTAAAATATAACATCCTGCATTCGACAAACTAAATTTCCATAATCAATTTTATATGGAGAAATTAAAACAACAATAAACAAAAATAATGTGGATATAATTTTATTTACCCTCTGCTTGAATAATCAAAAATACCTTGACGTTGTATAAATCAGTATGCCTTTTGTAAACACGTCAACATATTTTCCCCTGCGATTAATGCACCAAATTGAAAAATCTTTTTGTTTTAGTAGACCTTATTAGAATATGTGACTTTGTTGCGGATCAAAAATTCAACATTGCTGTCCTACTTTTATTATGGAATTTGATCTGCTAAGATTCGACGCTCTATTGTTAAAAAATTACTCAGTAGTATAAAATTACTTAGTGGTATAAAATTTAATACGGTGTGAATGATCATGGTAGTTCTTTACTAAGCGTTCCACTTTTTTGTGTCAGTTGGAAATCAAAGATGGCTGGCACTACATGACATAGTTTAACATATATATATATATATTTTAAATTAACAGAAACTACATGCATGATTGTTTCCGAACTGTTAATTGGTCATAGGATGACCCCATTAGAAAGATTATATTCTTATGCTGATCGGAAAACCAAGATGGCTGCCAACACAGAAGAAATTTAAAAATAGAACCCTTTGAGAGATGAGAGAAATGTTTAATAGATTTCCAATGCATTGTCTGCCCTTTTTCAATTTACGGCCTCTGAATACCTCTTTAATATCTTCAAACTTTTCTTTCACCTGATTATTCATGCAGTTTTATTAGGCTTAATTATATCTGCGGAAAACATTATCCACACTGGCACATCAATTATGTTTACCAAAAAAAAATAACTTGCACGGCGCTTATGACAGGATACGCATACGCTCTGATAGCAATACGACTCCTTCTAATATAATATATAGGTGACAAATTATAACGTTCAAGAAAATTTGGAATAATTAAATTCATTTTCGTGACACTGTCATTTTCTTAAAATTTCATATCTACGTTCAAAAACAACGTGTCATGTTCAATGAGAATGTTCTTTCATGCTAACTGTTTCACCTATTAGGAAAACTAATCTTGAATATCAATTCATTGTATACGTTTTAATCTAGAGAGTTTCACGGAAAAGTGAATACTCCATCAAATAATTTCTGTAGAGTAAAAAGTGTTTGTAATGCAATCTATGGGATACTGGTGACGGTTCAAAGAGCTGAAGCATATATAGTTGACCAGCTACATTTACGTAGTCCCTATGTTGTGGATAAGGGGTGTCCTATCGATTGTCAGTTCTTCTTACTCGACCCCAATCATCTCCCTGATAAAAGGGTCATATGTCCAGAAAGTGGCCCTGGTACTCCTCCCATTACGACAAGAAGGTAAACAGAAATTACCTCGTGTTGTTGTATATGCGACTGTACATACTACTCCTTTCGGAGGATGTACTTCATTAAATAATGAAATCTAGGGACGGTGGATGAATAAACAATATTTTAAGAGGGATGCCCCAATATTTCACATAGTTAAATTGTTGGGTGTTTTTTGTTTGTTTGTTTGTTTAGACTCAAGTGAACAGCATTTCGGCTATATGGAATGAAGAGAACAATTGTCCGGATCTTCTGAGTTCACCCACTGTTTTTATTGGGGTTCCTGTTGCTCGATATTTAGTTTTCTGTATTGATTGTTGTTTGTCCTTTTGTCCTCTATCTTTGGGTCATTGTGTTGACCTTCCAGTTACGGCTTCTGATTACCACTTTGGTATCGTCAAACTTTCATTACAAGTCGTGTATATAAACCGGTGGCACTGGCGAATTTAGCTTGCTACATATAATGGGATGATGTCGGTAAATTTATGCAAGTCGTCGTGTTGAACGCTAAAGTGTTAATGTTATATGGCCAGGGCCATACGGACAAATTCTGGACATAGGATCCTTGCTTCGGGGAGATGAGTCCTGAGATATATATTTGATGTGTATTGTGTTGGAGCTGACATTTCTGAAAGCAGCAGCTCTAGTGTATCGCAATATGGCATAACATCTCAGCAGCGGTTTATTACATACACGTCTCCTGCTTGTGAGTGACAAATAGCACACGCAACTCGCCTTTAGGACGGGATGGGCATAAACGAGTGCCTCGTATTTTGAGAATGCAATTCTCCACGTACGTAAAGGACATCTTGTAGCTGTCCCCATTGAACATCAAGTTGATAGGACCATACTTTGATGGCGCTTTTCAAAGAACAATTTTCTTGCCATATCAATCATCTTCTTTCATTGGGATTGGTCTATCTGCAGTAGGAAAAGGGGGAAATATTCCTTCTAACAACCGACCGATGATCACTTCTTACGCACTTGGCACATTAGGACCTGCTGCAAATTCTCCTGTACAGGCAGAGTGTAGAGTATGTCATCATCCATAAAAGAGAAACGTATTAACGCTCCGTCCTAAGGGCGAGTCGCATGTTGACCCCCCCCCCCCCAAACCAGCCGACACCCCTTTCAGTTAGGAGTTATACACTGCAGTGAAGACAATATATCCAATTTCTAAATCACGTAAATGTGATCATTTATTTTCTACATTTTTAACAGTTGACATAACAAAGAACATAACAAATCAACTAAATACTTCATCTATATATATATCAATCACACAGTATACTGCCAATTGTGTTCCATGTGCCTTTCTTATTTCCTTCTGTAAATGTTATTATCTG
This sequence comes from Bathymodiolus brooksi, assembly GCA_963680875.1. Taxonomy (NCBI): domain Eukaryota; kingdom Metazoa; phylum Mollusca; class Bivalvia; order Mytilida; family Modiolidae; genus Bathymodiolus; species Bathymodiolus brooksi. Next base: position 115,838,240 of record OY804577.1, read on the forward strand.
ATCTGCATTAAATATATAATGTGTTGATGAATCAAGTTTTGCCCCTGCCGTCACTGTAGCAGGTCTACCATTATAATTAGATGCTTTATAATAATTACCATTTCCATTATTATTGATCTGAAACGTAGATTTACTGTTCTTTATTCTAGTGACAACATTGTTTGAGAATAAAAATAAGTCGTTGTTGTCATTGAGTATCGCGGCATCAATTGTTGATGGGACCCATACTCCATAATAAGTGTTTGTTGACTCTACTTGTGTAGCTGTACTTCCCGTAGTCATGCTTGTATACACGTATGCATATCTGTCTGTAATAATAAATGATGAAATAGTTAGGAATGAGCCGTGATCATATGGTAGTTGGATTTACAACTATGCAATCAGTGCCTATCACCACTGATGTTGTGAGTTCGAATCTCCATCAAGCGAGGTGTACAACACTATGTGATAAAGTTTGTCAGTGACTAGCGACAGATCGGTGGTTTTCTCCGGGTCCTCCGGTTTCCTCCACCAATAAAACTGACCGCCACGATATAACTGCAATATTGTTGAAAGTGGCGTTAAACACCATAAAACCAAACCAAGCCATACGAATTGGTAAGTTCCATCTTCACATACAATTATTGCATGTATGATTTCAAACGTGTCCAACATGTCGCCAAACATACACGTTAATAGGGTCATGCTACTTGTGTCATCTGCATTCGTCTTAATTGAGTGAGCCAGTGATAATTATAGCAGAAACTGCTTACCCTTCGGGTGTACCTGAGTTCACCCTCGGTTTAAGTGGGGTTCGTGCTGTTCGATCTTTAGTTTTATGTGTAATGCTTGTTAATCGTTGTTTGTTCTTTTGGCCATTGTGTGGTCTGTCCTTTGATTTACGGATTCTGAATAATACCCCTTTGGTATCTTCAAACTCTTCTTGTTGCTTAACGCCAAGTGATCAAATTTTCAGTTATATCATGGCGACAGCCAATCACTTTTGGATGAGATGATGATATCCTCTTTATATTAGACTAGCACGATATTTGAATTTATAGTACTAGCTCATCGAAACAACAATCTACGAGTAGACATGTAGCTGCACTTTAATTTATCCTGGACCCGAGACTATCAGTGTTTGCTAAAACTCCTCAATGGTCTGTGCTTAGCAGAGAAGCAGCAAATACCAATTTTGATAGTTTTTGTTTTTACCAGACTTGGGATCGAACCCTCGATCTACCACCTTAGAGTTAAGTACACTAACCATTGCACTAGCGAGGCGGTCCTCTCGATTGATTTATTAATGTTGAACGTCAAGTAGGTAGTATTTTCACGCGTCGTGCGCACTAAATTCAATATCTACGTTTTTCTTTGAAAGTTATTTGCATAACAAGAAAGTTATCAACACTATATCATGTAGGTAAATGTGACCATCGGATATTGTGATTGTCACAACGAAGCATAGGGAGTGACGGATGTGACAGTCGTAACAAGCTATTTCCCATGTTGAGCTGATGCAAGTTTTTTTTCAAACAAGAAACTACACGGGGCACTAAATTGCGATTGGATTTTGGATTTTGGATTTTGGAACTGTTCCGACAGTGCCGTATTTAATCTTTTTATTTTATGGACAATTTAATATATTCAACCTGAAAGTGTCAGCCAATTAATAAGTTAATATATCTAAAACTCTGTTTATACTAATAATCTCTAATCAGCAAATTTTCGAGAGCACCTGAGTTCACCCCCGGTTTTTTGTGTGGTCCTAGTTGCTCATCATTTTAGTTTTTTGTGTGGTCCTAGTTGCTCATCATTTTAGTTTTGTGTGTGGTCCTAGTTGCTCATCATTTTAGTTTTTTGTGTGGTCCGTGTTGCTCATCATTTTAGTTTTGTGTGTGGTCCTAGTTGCTCATCATTTTAGTTTTTTGTGTTGTCCTATTATGTGTGTTTACGTTCTGAGTCCCGTGTTGTGATGTCCGTTACCATTTACTCATAAAACAGATGTTTGGTTCGTCTTAACCTCCTGTTGTTTGGAGGAGAGCACATGTCTTATTTATATTATTTGTGTTTGTTTGAGTATAGTGGTTTCCAACGCATATTGTGTTGTGTTTTTGTTTTGTTTTTCTTCGTCTTGTGTACCGTACCCTATGTTGCCAGTTTCTCTGGATTGTCCTATTTTGATTGCCCCACCGGTATTCTCTAATGTTTATTTACATACCAACTTCCTTAGTTGAATGAAACAAAAGGCATAGGAAACACATCATAATATATTACCTTTGATCAGAACAGTGTTGGTTCCATCAAAATACCCAGCTTCAAGTGAAGATGGGCCATCAATAAATATGTCCGTTATTTTTTCCCGACGGAAATTTGTTGTAGTCAAATCACTGATTGCAGAATAAATTTGTATATAACCGTCCATGAATAACCACACTTCACTTAAAGTTGATGCATATATTACTGCGTCTACTGAACACCTATAAGATATAGATTCAACTGTAGTACGGTCTGTTGTTGTCTGAAGGATTGTTGTTGTTATCGAATCACTTGTTGTTTGTGAATCTGTTGTCGTCATCATTGATGTAGTTGTCGGTGCGTTTGTTGTTGTTATCGAATCACTTGTTGTTTGTGAATCTGTTGTTGTCAGTGAGTATGTTGTGATCGAATCACTTGTTGTTTGTGAATCTGTTGTTGTCGGTGAGTATGTTGTTGTTATCGAATCACTTGCTGTTTGTGAATCTGTTGCTGTCGGCGAGTTTGTTGTTATCGACTCACTTGATGCTTGTGAATCTGTTGTTGTCGGTGAGTATGTTGTTGTGATCGAATCACTTGTTGTTTGTGAAGCTGTTGTTGTTGGTGAGTATGTTGTTGCTATCGAATCACTTGTTGTTTGTGAATCTGTTGTTGTTGGTGAGTATGTTGTTGTTATCGCATCACTTGTTGTTTGTGAATCTGTTGTTGTCATCACTGTTGTTGTCGTCGGTAAATCTGTTGTCGAATAACTTGTTGTTCTTAAATCTGTAGTCGTGATATCAGACAGTGTTGTGATCTGATCTGTTGTCTTTTCATGTGTTGTCAACATCGTTGTTGTAGAGTCTGTTTGTTGTCCGTTTGATGTTGTATGAATATCAGCATTAGTGGTTACCACAATAAGATTACAATGGTCGTCAAACTGTAAATGATATAATGATAAATGTTTAATAAACCATGAATGAAGAATACCCAGAATTCCGAAGGGATATTCTAGTAAACGTACGGATGATCCGAATGCAAAAAAAAACAAGCAATAATATGACAGTATGAATATAAATGTAACACAAAGGGAAACACAGACAACACGAAATGACAATAAACCGAGGACGTGACCGTGTGCACCGGAAGAGTTAGCATCTATTTTTAATTAACCGCGTCCGTCTTATTCCCCAAAATCACCTTGGAAATAAAAGTTTTAGGTAAATGTTAAAGAAAACCGAAGGAACAATGAAGAATGGACAATCCGGAGAAACTTTCCGTATTGAGTACACAAGACACAAGCCGAAGACAAACAACACACACAACTAAAAAGATTAATACCACGCACGGACCCCACCAAAGACGGAGGTGAGCCCATGTGCTCGCAAAGGCTACGCAATTCATATTGGAAACATGTCAGCAATCAGTAGCCATCCTTATAAATTTGGTGCTTTCTGCATATTTCTAAGCTAACTGAACATATCCAAGAAGAGTTTGAAGATACCAAAGGGGCAATCAGAATCCGTATATCGAAGAAGAACAGACAACACAATGGCCAAAAGAAAAAGTACAAATGGACAAACAACGATCTACAAAGCATACATATAAAACTTAAGATCAAGTAATAAAACGTAGATATCAAATTTAGTGTGCACAACGCGTTTCTGGAATAACCTTCATCATACGCGAACCCCACTAAAACCGGGGGTGAACTCAGATGCTTCGGAAGTATAAGCAGTTCCTGCTCTACTAGTGGCACCCGTCGTGTTAATTTAGTTACAAACTCGGTAATAAATCGTGAATGAGGAAATGACCGGGAAGTGTTTACTACAATTAGAACAATTCCGTGGTCATTTGTGACACAGATATTCCATAACGGTCAACCAAGTCATGGTGAAGAAGTTAAATTTTCGAAGTGATGACTTCAACTTCACCAATGGAACCCTTGGTTCAGTAGCTTCATTGTTAGCAGCAACCCTCTATCAAGGAAATCCTGATAGGAATGACAAGCTCTGGAATATCGTATCATCTGAGAGATATATACTCCATATACAGGGGCTGCTGGAATGTTGCTACATATAAATGGAAAGTTCACAATGGGAAAATTGAGATCATCTCTTTTGTCATTCTTAACCGAGGTATAGGTCAAGGTATGAAGCAGACCTATCTGTATCTGTGGTATCCTTTATTTCAAGCTCAGTGGAATAGATGCGATCAACAAAATCACCAAACCTAGAATTATTTAGTGAAAGGACATCATCTATATAGCGGAACGTGAAATTGAAGGATCGGGATAGCTTCTTTTCGTTTTTCTTGAGAAGCCCCTGTATGAAGACTGCCTCATACGTATAACGGAACAAGTCGGCGAGAAGAGGAGCACAGTTTGTACCCATAGGTATGCCGACTGTCCGTTGAAAAACACGTACACCAAACATAACAAATATGACAAGTTATTCAATCTGAATAAAATAATATATGGTAGTTTCTAAAAACCATTATGCTGTCTCCATAATATCCCCGTAGTATAGAAATACGATATACAGTGAAACTTCATTACGTCAGACTTGAATATACCAGTGGTTTTCATTCGAATTAACCAAGTATTCGAGGCAACCATAGTAAACAAATTCAATAACTACTATGTACGGATCATGTTTACTTCGAGTTATCAAAGACAAATATCTAATTTCGAGATGACGACGTTCGACAACAATAAATCAACATTGAAATGTATTGTTATAGAAAAACGTTCACTAAAGTATTTTAAGTACTCATTTATTATTATTATTATAAGAAAGTTTAATTAGTGATGGTGATCAATTTCACCAATATCAACAAAACGAACAATCACTTCTCATCGCAACTGAACTCACTGAACACAACGATAACACGACATATGACGTTGGAAATACATGTCCTGGTTTGGGGCAGGCAAAAATAAGTGATCCAAACCCTCACCTTTTGATAAATAACGACAATACAAATATAATCAAACGATAAAAAACGTGCACATATCCGCTTCCACTCAAAAAGCCCATATGTACTATCACAAAAATGAATGACAACATAAACATTGGCAGTATTAGTATCAGATCTTTATATTTCAGAAATATTAGTAAATGTTTTGTCTGCATGTTTAAGCCTTAAACATAATTCATTATACATAGCAATCCCCACTCTTCATTGACTTCAACTTATCATCAATCATATGTAATGTTTAGTAACAATTAATTTGTTGTCCTCGTTTTATATACGCGTGGCTTATTATCCTTGATATTAAAGCGGTATTATCAGGTGTCTTATGTATCTATTCATAGTCAAATATCTTTTCACCGGAAGTTTTAAAAATAGATCAATTGATATTTAGAAACGCAAAAAATATATATTTCAATGAAAAATTCCCATTTCTTTAATTATCTACTCTATGTAAAATCGAAATAAACTTGAAATAAAATTCTAATTAAAAAATGTCTTTCTATGAGATTCTCGGTGGAAGAGCGGCGTAGGTAAAATGAACGGAACAGCCATAAGTCAAAGAGAGATAACTCCAGCCAAATAATTTAAAATAAAACTTTAATAAATATCTGAAAAAAAACATTACATTCCCTTCTCACGCCTCCCTCTTAAAATTATAGGACTTCGTACTACAAACAGGTTGTGCCTGTCTCATATTGTATCATCATAAACAATTATCTTAACAATTTGATCAACAATTAAAAAAAGTGGTAAAAATAAATACAAAATCAACATCACACAAGATCATACTTTGTTGTAGCTGATTACAGGTTATTCTGCACTTTGATACGACTACAGAATTTCCTTAACTAATTGGACAAGACCAATGATAAGACAAAATATCAAATTAATTCTAATGTAAAAAACAAAATGTAGATATCAAAATTAGTACACACGATATGTTTCTGAAACAACCATAATCAGGTACGCTAACCTCTGATATGTTTGTTGTAAAGAAACAACCATAATCAGGTACGCTAACCTCTGATATGTTTGTTGTAAAGAAATAACCATAATCAGGTACGCTAACCTCTGATATGTTTGTTGTAAAGAAATAACCATAATCAGGTACGCTAACCTCTGATATGTTTGTTGTAAAGAAACAACCATAATCAGGTACGCTAACCTCTGATATGTTTGTTGTAAAGAAACAACCATAATCAGGTACGCTAACCTCTGATATGTTTGTTGTAAAGAAACAACCATAATCAGGTACGCTAACCTCTGATATGTTTGTTGTAGAACAAGCAACACAAGAGAAACAATGATCCACAAAACACAGAAAACTAAAGATTGAGAAACACGAACTCACTAAGAAACCGAGATGAAGGCAGGTACTCCGGAAAGGGTAAACGACTCGAACCTCAACCGACATGGAAATAGTATTGGGCACCAGTATACGTAAATAAATAAATGTAAATTAAAATAGATTCCTTGGTAAGATATAAATCAGAGATTTTGGGAATATAACTTAAACTGATAAAACATACAAGCGTGTACCCTTCTTTGTATTGAAAAATAGCGATGATGAGATCAAGCTTCTAATATAAAAGAGAATGCACACGAACTTCCCACCTTTCGCTCTGTTATAATCCTTACTTTACTATATATAAGGAAATTTAAATCAAATGTTAGATGGCACCACAGAAACATTAGACAACAACGGAACAGCAAAAGCTATATACAATCTACCCTCACACCACCGAAAGGGTCGGCATCATTATTAAATCAGCGACGTGGCTTAATGTTAGCTAACCACACCAATATTTCGCATGATCCGGAACAACAAAAAACAGAGTATTATGGCATTTCCGCAACCAACTGTTAGCTGGTCAAACATTCGTCTAATTACCGCAAAACTCACAGAAACACCAGTTACTACTCCTATCTCTGAACAACAGCCAAAGGTAAGAAAAATTTGAAGATACCAAATGGGTAATCAGAAGTCGTACATCAAAGCACAGACAACACAATGGCCAAAAGACAAAGAACAAAACGATATACAAAACATTACGCAGAAAACTAAAGATCGAGCAACACCTTGTGTGGACACAGATCATCCGGAAGGGTAAGCAGTTCCTGCTGCTCCACATGTGCCACACCATCGTGTTAGTCTTGTTACAAACCCGGTGATTACTGATTTGACATTAATGAAATGAACTATCCACATGACCAATACAGTGTGTGTCCACTTTCAAAGTACACTGGACTGTCCATTAAAGAGTGCAACTTTTATTTTTAAATCTGAAGACATAGAAATCGTCTTAGGCAGTGGTGTTATCGAGTGAAATACCAACTCTTATAAGTAAATAGGTCTATAATTCCAGCATAAAACTGGTTAAAATTTATATTATGTCATGATAATATGTTGTTTAAAGATACATGGATTGCGACTGTTATATTTGGTTAAAACCAAATTAACATATGTATTCATTTGAATTGTGGCCGAACTGAACGCACGTGATTTTCTGCAGGTAGTCTGGTTTTCTCCAATACAACTAACAGCTTAGTTGGGTCACCCCCTTGTATATCTTTGTCTGTGGAAATATATCTATGGACATGGTACCAGTCAAGAATTATGAAAACTATAAGCTACTAAATTATGTTGTGCAGTAAAATAAACGTAATATACCAATTCCGAATGACTCGTGGTTTTGGTATTCAAATAATATCTTTACAAAATACAGAAGACTTACGTCAAAGTAGTCCATTACAACATTATCGGTGAAGTCGGTTAGAAGAATATCCATATCGACTCTTTTAAAATGACGTTCTGTTACATTATGTGATGTCGGACAAAGCAGCTAGCAGAACAATGAAATTAATCAATTCATTTTGCATTTTTGTAAAAGATTTGTGTTCTATTACTTAAATCAGCAACATTGGGTGTTTCATGCTAAATGAAAACTCATTGTTACTAAAGATGATTTACGTTAAGCAGATATAATAGAAAATGGATTATTTGCATTATCTGCCGATGTTCCCATTGTTATTGAAAACCGATGATTATGACAGTGCTTCCGGTAAAGCTGGAAATTGATTACACGATGTATGCGTATGAAACAATAATTTACGTGATTAGGTCACATGACACGAAAGGTTTGAAGACACCAAAGAGATAATTAGAATCCGCATAACGAAGTATTGTTTCGTTTCTTTTTATTTTGTATTTTAATTTGGTTTATTGTATATTATTTTGTCTATTGTCTTGTGTACCTGTTGTACTTTTAAGAATGTGTAACAGTTTTATATAGTTCAATGCCTTATGAAGGTTTACTGTGAACGACATAGTTTGGACGAGTTGATATTTTAATGTATATGGATGCCATTTATATCATAAATCAAAAGGATCCTTGTGGTATTGAGTATTATCTTATATATTACCATTATTTATTTTTTGTACACAATTAATAAATTTTATTTTGATATTGATCTTTAATTGATTTTTTAGTAATGCACAGTTTCTTTTTTCCACTAGTATATATATAACAGTGTGATAAGTGAAAAAGATACTTTATATTCTACTGTGTCATATGTATGCTTAAATTTACATGAAATAAAGATTCAACTCCCAACATGACATCTGTGGTATATAAGTTCACCAAGAATACATTACCCTAATTATAATTATAATAATTAACGTAATTAGAAGAACACGACATCTTTACATGAAGGTTATTCTCATGTTAACTACCTCTCCATAAAAATGGTTCCCTGACAGCTGTAACGACAGATTATCTGTCAAATAATAGATTAACTCTTCACTGTGTTTTTAATTATATCAAAACATTCATCTACTTCATAGTTTATGTTGGTTTTTGGTCCATAGTATTGCTTTCTGATGCATGATGGGAAAATGAAACTATGCAAATGTATAAATATGAACCAAAACAAATAAACCCAGAACATTACACACGAAAGACCCTTGTGATATAAAATTTCAAGAACAAATAAATCGTGGTTAGTATACCCAACTCCTAACTGCCACTCCGAATTCTTGGTACTTGTGAAGATTCACAGTGTTCAACCCACAGAGATGCCAGTGCATTACATGGTGGAAGGTACGGGGTGCCCATCCGATGGGGGTTTGGTTTGTCCCGTTATAATACGGAAATTCTGACAGAGCACCATAGGGGATAACGTGTTTGGAGAAACTCACATTTTTGGAAGATTCTACAAAAAAAAGCTAAATTCCTATCCACCCCTCCATGCTTTTCCAGTGTCAGTGAAATGTAATAAGATTGATTCGAATCATGTCAATTCCGATCACGTTCCGTCTTTTTCGTGTCATAACGTCTGAAATGTTAGGCAGACTACTTCCGGTGTTTACGCTATTACTGTAACAACGTCAACATATCATAGTCGTAGATACGATAGATTATAAGTAATTGCAATATGGAGACGCCAAGAAAAAGGCTGAGTAAATACTGGTGTTCGGTACCTCACTGTCTATCTGATAACAGAAATATATCAAGACAGGTAGTTTTCCTTTCATGATGCTGACGACAGTAAATAAAGAAATAAAACAAATTTAATTTTAAAGAAGTAATTGTCTGTGTATTGAAGTCTTTGATACAAATAAAATAATTTAATTGATATCTGTCTTTTACAGAAAATGTAAACAATTCTTTAAGTTGAATAACGTTAAAACGACACTAGTCGATTGGAGTTTTCGTTGTGTACATTGACACCGGAAGTCCAGTGCCTAACATTCCATCAAAATCATGTGATTTGGCAGCCGAAAATAAAACGTTTTTGACGGAATGGAAATGATTCGAAACAACCGTAAACCCTAATTGTCGCATTGCTCCCTCATGTCTCTATGGTTTTACTCAGATTGTTGAACTTGTCCTCTCTTGAATATGCATGATATATTTGCCGCTGGAAGTTAAGAATCTAATAACCATCCAATTAATCAACAATTCTGATTCATTCCCATGATTGCGATTTAGATCTTTATGAACCTTTAAGTGTATGATGGAACATAGAAATAAAAACACTTTAACAATGGAAATAATACATCTCATACTTGTACTCCGTCAACCCGTACCTTTTAGATATTGTGCTCAACTTTTTTTTTAGCATTAACAAATCGTTTTGATCAGCGTGTTACAAATAAATGGACACCCTTTATGTTTTGCCATGAATGATTGCCAAAAGGGCACTGAATAATTGTTGGGGGTCCTATTTGGTGTTTTCAGTTATCGAGTACATATTTTGACACGTTGTGAAACGATTGTCTTTTGCTGAATGGATGAGAATGATATCACTACAAGGGACGAAACTGACTAAATCCAGCATATAACAGTGGGCGGGAATAACGATATTACAATTAACCGGCTAAGAATGAAGGGGATGGAATGCGGAATGTAACCCTTGTGTGAGACTTGAAGAACATGTGTAGTATGAGAAGATAAAAGTACTGATAAACTGCAGGCTAGGGATCGTCTCAATACTTTTACTTGTAAACGATACCCCTTCGAGATATAATATTTGAACCTATTATTTCTTTACTGTGGATCACAACCCCTCTGAAAATGGTGTTCTCTGGTTGTACATGACACAAAAGGTAATAGTTAGTAGTCTTTTGTGTCCTTTTGCAAGGTAACATTTTCGATCCCACCAATCACCTACCTTCATCTCCGTACACGATGTCCTCATTTACATCCAGTCCTAAAAGCAAATTTTGTATTTATTTCATCTCGCACAACCAGCGGAATCCCCTTTCCGAATGAGTCGTATCATGCATCTGAGAAACTATGTTTATTTCTATTCCGAAGATCCCGCCGGGGTGAATATTTTACGTACCCCTCCCTCATTAATCACGATTAAAGTCGCAATTTATTTTTAACAATTATTATAATATATAGTTGATTCTTGTTGGATACATATCTTTTTTGTACATTTGTTCTTTCTTCTACTATCGATAAGACATTTACCGAACTTGACTGGAAATTAAAGAGACCACAGATACAGCTTCGTCCGCATCAGTTTTGGACTTATACCTCGAATTTGACGACAGTGGTCAACTCAGTACTAAAATTTATGATAAACGGGATGACTTCAATTTTAAAATCATAAATTTTCCAAATATGTGCAGCAATATACCAGTTTCTCCTGCATATGGTGTTTACATCTCGCAATTGATTCGTTATGCAAGGGCCAGTAGCAATTATTCTGATTTCTTGAAACGTCATCTTTATCTGAGAAACAGGCTACTGGACCAGGGCTATAAAAAAGATTCGCCTTATTCGATCTCTTAAAAAGTTTATATTCCGTTACCAAGATCTTGTCGACAAATATTCTGTCTCTGCAGAGACGATAATAAACGATGGATTTTCATAAAGTAAATATGAAAATATATAAAGATAAGGATTAAGTAATCGTGGTTTAGACATGACGTCATTCAACATCTCATTTGAAATCAAATTGTGTAAGAAGATGACCGTTTAGTTAAACCGTTCTGCAGAGACGATAATAAACGATGGATTTTCATAAAGTACTGCGTTGACTACTATTATACCTAATTTGTCCCAGTATTGTTAAAAATGCTGTTATAGTGACAACCGGAACCTTTTAACCGTAATGGAAGCGGGAGGTTTGGCGCCATAAAATCTGATTCAACCCACCATTTCTTTGGAAATGCCTGTACCAATAAGGGTAATAATATACAATTATAGTCTTTTGTTGAGGTCAATGCGAGTTTTTATGGACCTTAAAAACGATATTCACCGAAGCCTTTAGGCTGAGGTAAATATTGATTTCTAAGGTCCATAAATACTCGTATTGACCAATACAAAAGACTGTAATTGTTTTATTACATTAAAATGAAAAGTGAAAGTGAAACCAAGTCAATATGAAATTAATCACTTCATTATGACGTCATACATAATGCAATGGAAAGTGAAAGTGAAAGTGAAAGTGAAAGCGAGTCAATAGTCAATACGAGTTTTAATCAAACAATATAAAATTTTACGGAATGTCAGGTGACAGCATGATAGCCAATAAAATTGTTTAAATAAAATCATTATGTAATAACAAAATTACCGAACTCCGAACAATCTTACAAAGGGAAAGTCAAAACTCATAAACATATAAACAGACAAAATCAGTCAACAACCGGAAAACTGTGAAAACCGTAATGATTTCGAACAGGCATTTCTAAAGAAATGGTGGGTTGAATCAGATTTTAAAGCGCCAAACCTCCCCCTTTCATTACGACTCAAAGTTTCCGGCTGTCACTATAACAGTATTTATAACAATACTTGAACAAAACAGGTAAAACAGTTGTCAAAAGCAGCACCAAACTCAGTGAAGTAAATGTCAAAGATACATTTACGTCACACATTGATAAAAAAATATTTTTGACTTTTTTGTTGACACCCTATCTTTATACATTTTCACTATATGAAAATCCATCGTTTATAATCTTTTCTGCAGAGACCATTGCGGGTTTTCCAGTTTTCCGGTTGTTGACTTATGAGTTTTGCCTTTCCCTTTGGAAGATTGCTCGGTGTTCAGTAATTTTGTTATTACCCTTATTTTGAGTAACACGACGGGTGTCTTATAAGAACTATTTATCCTTTTAGGCTCATCCTTGGATTTTTTGGTTGGGTCCGTGTTGCTCATCTTTTTTATTTTTCTGTATTGTGAGTGTTTTTTGTTTTTTGTTTTTGTTTTGTTTTTTTTGGGGGGGTTTTTTTGTTCTTTGTTTTGTTTTTTGCTTTTTTTTCTTCGTTTTGTATCTTTTGTACTTTGTTGCCTGTATCTCTGAATTGTCCATTCTTGATTTCCCCCCGTTTATTACTTACAAAGTCAAAATTCGTCAAAACAAAAACCTAGGTAAATTCCCTGAACGGGTGTACATTGACATGAGGTCACTACGTGTACTTTATTTATTCGTAATCACCTGTCCACAAGGAGCATGGTCTACAATAGACTAATCACAGCATGATCTTAAACACACAAAATTAATAATATATTCTTTAGATAATACACAATTTGAATACTATTGTCTAAGACTATGTTATAATATTCATTCAACTACAATAGACACCAAGGGACGATGATCTAGCACATACTAACTGCATCGGTGGTGTAAAGGTTAGCTTGTTCGCCTCGAGTGCGGTATATCGAGGGTTCGAGTGCCGATCTGGTCAAATTAAAGACTATAAAATTAGTAATTATTGCCTCTCCTCTAAGCTCGCAGCATTAAGGGGAAAGAGCAAAGACTGGTTGGCACGGCATCAAGATAATGTGTCCGATTGGGGCGACATGTCTACCCGTGGACTGTTGTTTCAGTGGTTGCTAGCACTGTTAAAACCCAACTAAGCGTGTTGGTCTATTACAAAGCGGACCTCATCACCATCTCATTGAAAGTTAACTTGTTCTCGCCATGATATAGCTGAAAAATTGCTGAGTTGGCGTTAAGCAACAATCATTCACTCTAGTAGATACTAGTTCTCCTCGTGTCCAATATATGAAGTATACGAAATTCCATACATAAATATCAAGAATTCCTTATATAGATATAAACGCATTTTGTGTTTTTAAATTATTTGTCAATTCTTTTCTGACATAATCATAGTTGTTACTTTTTATTTTGTGGAAATGGTATCTTTACAGAATGTAAAATAAGTTATTGTTTTTTTTCATTTAGTTCCATCAGAATAATGTTTCCATATTTCCTTTTAAAAATTTTGTTATTTCCACTTTAAAGGAATTTATTTATTTACATAAATTTTTATTTTATTTTTTTTCTTAAACGCCTACTAAAACAGTGTTTGAATATCTTTGTTTATGTTACTTACCTTGCTTAATAAGTAAGTTTTAATAAATGTCTGTTTATCCGAATTAAAAATATATCTTGCAGAGGTGATGTTAAATAAGTAACACTCAGTTAATCTAGAATCAATTCTTACTGCTTGAAATCCTTCACACAATTCATCAGATAAACATATAGAGGCACACTGTATGTTATTATACGTTTTCAGAACAACACCATGGGAAAACGAACAATTCATTTTGTAAAAATAATCCGTAAAAATATTTTGGCAAAGTACAGACCCGCCATATATACAGTTGTACATTATATAAACAAAAATAGGGAAACTGACACACTTCCAGCAGTTCATTGTTCACTTGTTCACAAAGCGCAAATAATTATCTAACCAATTATTGATAATTAACTATATCCTGTGTGTCACGACTATTTCTTTTTCATACTCGTTAGCCAATAATATTTCAATGAAGAATTCGTGTTAGAATTTGTCAATTTCATTAAGATTACCAGTGATCTAACGTAATTATAACGATTACCCGTATTTCTCGGAATCGCGAGTAAAGTTAATTACATTATTGGATAGCCCGTTTTCATCCACTTACTATTGATATTAGTCTGGTCCTTAGCTGTGACATACTTTAGAATTTATTGCCCGTTTTCATTCACTTTTGTATTGCTATTATTCTGGTCCTTGACTGTGATATACTTTAGAATTTATTGACCATTATGTATATTCACTTGCTATTTATATTGTTCTAGTATCTAGCTGACACACTTTACAATTTATAACGCATTTTTCTACACGAATGGTTCCAATTCCATAAAAAAGCACTTTAAAGGGAACATGGAACATTCCAATTCGAAAATCTCAACAAACTATAAAAATACCTATATTTTAAGAACATTATTGAATTTTAGAATTTAATTGTGACATAATTGTTGATGTTGAATATCAAACTTTTTTAAAAGCTAATTGGTTCAACCGGAACAAAGTTGACATCACTTGTCGTCTGCTTCCATTTTCTCTGTAATCACAATAAATGTGACCACACTTGTGAGACTAAATGCCAATTTGTGGTCCTCAACATTAATTTATTTGAGATTTTCGTCTCATACCGAAGTTGAAGTTTTTAGATTGGCTGAAATTCTAAAACTCTTCTCAGAAACTAGGAGTCTAAACAACAATTAACTAAAGTTGTTTCTGAGCGTTAATTTACAGTTCCTAAATAATGTAATATATTAAAACTAAGGTAAATCAAACACTGGCACAGGTAGCCTTAGCCTTAGCCACAGTTATCCTGTTAGGTCCTTTCGTGTACTTGCACCCCCCCCCCCCCCCCTTTCCGACGGCTTTTGAATAATTTGGCTTTCCAATCTGTTGACGATGAGGGTTTTGAATCATTTGGAAAAAAAACTCCTCCGAAACAACTTAAACAAATATTGCTCGAGTGACCCGCTTTGAAAATTGTGTCCGACAGATATGTTCTTTATTCGAAGATTGTGGCTGATTTATGTAATCTAGGAGCTACCATTTCGTGTTTTAGCCTTTTCGTTTTTTAATTGTTACAAAAGAAAAGCGCAAAATAGTTTTATTTCACCTTTTCGCTTTCGTTTTATCAACATAAAATTGTTGAATAATTGTTCTTCGAAAGAGTGTTGTCCTTACCATAGCATAGTCTCTAAGCAAAATATTCATACGATTATTGTTTGAAAAAATAAACCACATCCATTAGCCAGACAACAGGAGGCATTTACTTATAATTACGATAAGTAATGGCTAATAAAAGAAGCTAACAATAGATCGATTTCTTTGTTATAACAATTTATTGTTTTAGCTTTGTAAAAATTAAAAGGCGGAAACGCGAAATAGCCTCTGCCGGCTTACATATTTAACATATATTCGGTTTTTTTTCTTTTCTATAAATATATATTCTGGAAGAATTGTATAAAATACAAAAACCATGCTTTCAAAACACAATACATTCACAAATATTCTCTGCAACCATTTAATAAAATAAACCATACGTGAAAGGTTATACATACGAGGAACATTTGAAACGACCTTGTGTCTGATCCATTGTCTGTATAATTGCTTGACAATAAGTAATATTTATATATAGCATGGTGTTCCGGGTTAAACGGTTAAACAATCGAACGCGAAGTGTGAGATTTTTTAACCGTTTAACGAGGAGTGCGTCGTATAAATGATTTGTAACATGAAGCCATGCAGTATCACATCTAGGTCGTTGATTATTGCACGGCTCTCTGAGTGTAATAAAATTACAGCCCAGATTTAAAGTGTGCAATATCTCGTATCTGCGTGTATTATTTCTCAGCTGTTGCTTACATTCTGGTACAAATGTATATAAACCATAAAAAGATCCTGATTATTAAGCTCGCGTTGTAATTTGCAAGGACTTCTCTTGCAGCTTTCCAATATAAGCACAGTGATAGTGCAGGGGCTTGCAGCTCTCTAATATAAGCACAGTGATAGTGCAGGGGCTTGTAGCTTTCCAATATAAGCACAGTGATAGTGCAGGGGGTTTGTATAGTGTAACAAATATAGCAGAGAAAGAGGATGATTTTACTGCACAGCGAAGGGCATATACTAAAATACGGTCTTTGGTCATTTGCGGCAACTGACATTAAACATGATATGGAGAAAGTGTATGTACCATCTGCCCTATCATATCGCACTGTTTTAAGATAGTTTCATCTATCTGAATCGGGCCTGGGACCCCAGAACAGGAAGATCACTGTCTGCTTTTAATGAGAAAGATGTTGATATGGTGCGAGGTTTAATCAGTCAAGATGCCAGATATACAGTTGAGGAGTTAGTCATCATCGGATGGATTAATTCATCAGTGGTTTTAAAATATTAAAGCAACAACTAAAACTCCACAAGGTTTGTGCCAGATGGGTACTCCACTTACTAACTGGTGAGCAGAAACAGAATATAGTCGACTGTGCCAAACAACCCTTGGAAAAATACGATCATTGTGATCAATTGAGGCTAAATGAAATCGTCACTGGAGATGAGATGTGGATCTATTTTTTTAACTGGATTCGAAGAGGGACAATAAAGTATGGATCGGGGAAGACGACGAGAGACCACAAGATGAGCGTCGCAGTCGAACTGTTAAGAAGATAATGTATGCGTTATTCCTTGATGCGAAAGGACCTGCATGTCGCTCACATTCCTGTACCAGAACGTCCTAGTGTCACTGGACAATTTCATGCCACAAACATTCTGTCAAAGGTCGTGAAACATTACAATAATGCCCGTCCGCGCACTGATGCCAGGGGTATCCACTTGTATGACTCACAAATCTGCAGTGGTGAAAGAATACCTTGACACACATTGAATCAAGACTTGACCACATCCTCCATACAGTCCAGATCTTGACACACATTAAATCAAGACTTGACCACATCCTCCATACAGTCTAGATCTTGCTCCCTGTGACTCTTGGTTAAACCCAGTCATCACAGAACGCCTCATGGGATAGACGATTTGTAAGCCACCCGGCCATTGGATATGATGTATTTCAGTGTATGATCACCTATCACACAACATTACTATAAAGCAGCGTTCTCTAAATGGATTGTAGGACTGAAAAGTGTGTAGATGCCAATGGAGAATACTATTAGGCTTCTTGTATTATAACCTGGCAATCCCTATCCCCATCGAGAGTTTTTCCGTATGCTAATCGTCTCAAATTAAAAATAGCAATATGATTGGTTGATTATAAACCTTTTGATGTAGTTTCGAATTAACCTTGAAATAGATAATGGTATGCGCCAATGATTCCGCGGACACTTGACTCTCGTGAAAATATAAATATCGAATATATTCGTTCCAGCACAGGTTATTCTTCCCAAAGAACTGTTTGATGATGCAACTCAAAATTTCTATTTGACATATCTTGATTGCATTTACAACCTTTCTCTGCCATTTCCTCAAGGATGCAATATACTAAAATTTAGGTTTATATAATGTGCATTCACACATTTAGTATTTTTATGTTCAATGAGAGGTGACTGTTCGTTTTACTGATATTGTTGGAATTGTTGATGATCACTGTTTAAACTTTCCTTTCACACCGAATGAATTATGAAAATAATAAAGTAGAAATATAGTAATTAGCTTTAAACGATTCCAATTAATTAGCATCCAATTTTTTTTATGTAGTTTTTGAGGTTATAAAGCATGTTTACTAGGGCTATATTCGTGATCAAAGTAATTTAACTTGTTCATGTTGTTGAATTTGTTTCAATCAAGTGACTCCGTCAATTCCATGGAACGAGTCCTATCACGTTTACTATAGCATTTTTTTTCTTCAGAAAACAAATATGTTTTTGCAAAAGAAAATTTAATAGAATAGAAATCTAATTAAAATTCGATGTTTGTTAGATTTGTTTGGGCGATACATTAACATCTAACAACATCATGACAAGGAACATTTCATTCATCTTTGATCGTACAGTCATATGCAAGACAAATAAATACACTGTTTACGCGGACAACAACCCTCGGTGTTTGTTCGGTTTTTAATTCTCAGTCGTTCATTGGTCGGTTTTTAATTCTCAGTCGTTCATTGGTCGGTTTTTAATTCTCAGTCGTTCATTGGTCGGTTTTTAATTCTCAGTCGTTCATTGGTCGGTTTTTAATTCTCAGTCGTTCATTGGTCGGTTTTTAATTCTCAGTCGTTCATTGGTCGGTTTTTAATTCTCAGTCGTTCATTGGTCGGTTTTTAATTCTCAGTCGTTCATTGGTCGGTTTTTAATTCTCAGTCGTTC
Organism: Bathymodiolus brooksi; assembly: GCA_963680875.1. Classification (NCBI taxonomy): domain Eukaryota; kingdom Metazoa; phylum Mollusca; class Bivalvia; order Mytilida; family Modiolidae; genus Bathymodiolus; species Bathymodiolus brooksi. The sequence goes on from OY804577.1 coordinate 115,857,051, forward strand.
ATTGGTCGGTTTTTAATTCTCAGTCGTTCATTGGTCGGTTTTTAATTCTCAGTCGTTCATTGGTCGGTTTTTAATTCTCAGTCGTTCATTGGTCGGTTTTTAATTCTCAGTCGTTCATTGGTCGGTGGAAAGGAAGAGTTTGAAGAAAGAGGCAAGGAAACTTCCTAGCTAGTTGTGAGTTCACTACGAGCATTCATTGACCCTGCTGTCCATGTTTATGTTATCATTCATTTTATGATAGTATGTGGGGTTATATTTAGAGGAAGCGAACTTGTGCAGGTTTTGTTATTGCTTGTTTATATCTACATTGTCGTAGGAGATTCAATTATCAACAGGGGAGTGTTGGGAATGTAATAACTGGTTTAATACCGCCACTTTTTGGGGGTATGTCTCAAGCCAGGACCTGGATTTCTAATGTCATACGTGGTGGTCTTTTCATGTTCAATGATTTGAGATGAGAGTTTTGTTGGAATTGTTGATCATCATTTTATTTCCTTTTCATAATGATCGAAAATACGAAATTTCCCGCTTAAAAATCAAATCACATGAATCAATATCAACTAAACCAATGCTATTTCAATGCACTTTTTGGTTTAGCTTATTTACTCCCAAACTGTGTAGAGTTATTGACATAACTTGGTTAACCGTTAGGGAATATCTGTGTCACAAATTACCAAGGATATGTTCCACTCGTCGTAAGCACTTCCCGGTCCTTTCCTCATTCATGACTTATCACTGGCTTTTGTAACTAGAGTAACACGACGGGTGTCACTGGTGGAGCAGGAACTGTTTACCATTTAGGAGCACGGGTTCACCTCGGTTTTTGGTGGAGTTCGTGTTGCTCGATCTTTAGAGTTCTGTGTAGTGTTTTGTAGATCATTGTTTGGTCTTTTGTCCTTTTTCTTTTGGCCATTGCATTGTCTGTACTTCTTCGACTTACGGATTATGATTACTCCTCTGGTATCTTCAAACTCTTCTTATTGGTATTCATCGTCACCTTCAGCAAATTTACGTCGAGTTATAACGAAATTACAGATGAAACCAACGGCTTACTTGTGTATTGAATACTAAGCGTGTGAGATGGTTAAGAGTATCGCTCATATTCACGGAATGCCAGTGTTTGTCTCGCCCTCGCATTACTAATTAAGAACTGCGCATTGCCCACGTTTTAATTAGGTTCGTGTTGTGCATCTTATTCAGCTTTCCATTTGTTGAAGTTGTTTATTGTTCGTCTGTTACGCTTGTTTATTTATTTATGTATTTGTTTGTCACGTTGTTGTCTTTCTATTTTGATCTGCGATGTTTGATCACGTCTTGGTATGTTCTGCCTTTCTTCCCTAGCTTTTAATTATCTTCTGATGGATTGATTGTTGTTTAACGTCAGATTAGCAGTATTTCACCTTTGTTCATGACAATAACAAATTTACAAAAAATATTTATGATGTAGATAGAAGAAAGGTTTGAAGATACTAAAGGAGTAATCAGAATCCGTAAATCTAAGATACCAAAGGAGTAATCAGAATCCGTAAATCGAAGAAGCACAGGCAACACAATGGCCACAAGATACCAAAGGAGTAATCAGAATCCGTAAATCGAAGAAGTACAGGCAACACAATGGCCAAAAGAAAAGGTAGACGTTGGCACTGGCATTGGCGTATCTAAATTTGCAATCAGTATCAGTCATCACTGCAGCGTGAAGTTAGATTCCACCTCATAAAGCGACACGTTCTATACTACATTATGTAATAAAGTTTGTCACGGACTTGCGACAGGTCGATAGTTTTCTCCTCGGATTTCCGGTTTCCTCCAATCAATAAAGTTAACTGCTATGCTATTGCCAAACATTTGTTAATAGTGGTGTTAAACCCTAAGCAACTTGTTTGTGATGGTTGTTTCTATGTTTCCTTTCTCCTTAACTTATGCCAATCAAACATACGTCCAAAGACTGATCTTTAAATTTGTTTTCGTCATGAAAACAAAAATTCATACCGTCAGAACAGTTCCAAAATTCAGTCGTAAATTCGGAGAAACAGACAATATCGATACCTCTAAGAACACACATATACATGACCGCGCATTCTCTTGGCGCTAACCAACAATTAATCAATCATTGTAATGGCGTACCTGGTCTACAAATGATCTCCCATTTTATTTGAAGCGTTCATAGACTCGCCCAAGCGGCACCTTTTATCTACATTCTTGTTTGTGTATAAACTTGTTATTGTCATAAAAATAGCTGTAATATTTCTCATTTGAAGTTAAACAATCAGTCAATGGAAAAGTGGTCGTCCCCTCATCTTGATTAAAATGAGACTTCTCACTTGCCCCCATTTACTGATATGCCGCGGCTTGGGAGATCTGAGGAAATCCCATTAAGGATCACATGGCGCGACATATCAGTAATGGGAGCAAGTGAGACTTATGATTTTAATCAGATTGTCGTCTATTTTGCATGTGATCTGAAGAAGACTGTCACTGTCTATATGGAGTAAATGCTGAGCTGAATTTCAAGTATGAAAAGAAAGTCTAAATAGTGATGACGGTTAGGGGTTATGGTTATGGTGTTTAACGCCACTTTCAACAATATTTCAGCTATATCGTGGCGGTCAGTTTTATTGGTGGAGGAAACCGGTGTACCCAGAGAAAACCACCGACCTGCCGGAAGTCACTGACAAACTTTATCACATAAAGTACAGATCGCCTGAATGGGATTCGAACTCACAACGTTAGTGGTGACATCTACTGATTGCATAGGTAATTGTAAATCCAACAACCATAAGATCACGACCACGACGGTCCCTAAATAGTGATGGTCAACAATTCAACTAATATCAAGAAATAGAACAGCCACCCCTCACATCAAATCACTGAACTCATAACAAATAGACACAAAAATGTGTCGAGGTTAATCCGATTAATGGTATCCCAACTCTCCCCGTCTGATTAATGGTATCCCAACTCTCCCCGTCTGATTAATGGTATCCCAACTCTCCCCGTCTGATTAATGGTATCCCAACTCTCCCCGTCTGATTAATGGTATCCCAACTCTCCCCGTCTGATTAATGGTATCCCAACTCTCCCCGTCTGATTAATGGTATCCCAACTCTCCCCGTCTGATTAATGGTATCCCAACTCTCCCCGTCTGATTAATGGTATCCCAACTCTCGCCGTCTGATTAATGGTATCCCAACTCTCGCGTCTGATTAATGGTATCTCAACTCTCCCCGTCTGATTAATGGTATCCCAACTCTCTTCGTCTGATTAATGGTATCCCAACTCTCCCCGTCTGATTAATGGTATCCCAATTCTCCCCATCTGATTAATGGTATCCCAACTCTCCCCGTCTGATTAATGGTATCCCAACTCTCCCCGTCTGATTAATGGTATCCCAACTCTCCCCCATCTGATTAATGGTATCCCAACTCTCCCCGTCTGATTAATGGTATCCCAACTCTCCCCGTCTGATTATTGGTATCCCAACTCTCCCCGTCTGATTAATGGTATTCCAACTCTCCCCGTCTGATTAATGGTATCCCAACTCTCCCCGTCTGATTAATGGTATCCCAACTCTCTTCGTCTGATTAATGATCTCCCAACTCTCCCCGTCTGATTAATGGTATCCCAACTCTCCCCGTCTGATTAATGGTATCCCAACTCTCTTCGTCTGATTAATGGTATCTCAACCCTCCCCGTCTGATTAATGGTATCCCAACTCTCTTCGTCTGATTAATGGTATCCCAACTCTCTCCCCGTCTGATTAATGGTATCCCAATTCTCCCCATCTGATTAATGGTATCCCAACTCTCCCCGTCTGATTAATGGTATCCCAACTCTCCCCGTCTGATTAATGGTATCCCAACTCCCCCCCATCTGATTAATGGTATCCCAACTCTCCCCGTCTGATTAATGGTATCCCAACACTCCCCATCTGATTAATGGTATCCCAACTCTCCCCGTCTGATTAATGGTATCCCAACTCTCCCCGTCTGATTAATGGTATCCCAACTTTCCCCGTCTGATAAACTGGATCTCTAACGAAAATACAGATAATAAATAATTAATAAATAAATAAAAAAAATATTTGCACAGATTCGCTTCCACTCAAAAACACCACCCACTAACAAACTATGAATAAAAACTTGCATCGCAAGACAATAATAAAAACTTAATTCGCTTTTTAGATATTTAGCCACATTATTTTTTTACTTCAATAATGAGATTTTTGTTTTTTAACATGTCACACAATATATCAGAGACTTCGTTGGATATTTTAGAAGCAAACAATCTTTATGTGACTTTGTGATCTACATCTAGACATTTCTGAGTCATTAACTCCATATTTGTTCTCAAAGATGTTTTGCTAATAACCATTTCTAGGTTAATAGTAAACCACATAAAATTGACAGAAATCTTTATCTTCGATTCTGTTATCAATAACAAACAACAAACAAGCACGAACAACTTAATATTATACAATGTTTTCCACATGGAATTACATTCAATCAAGCAAACACTAACATAAGAACTCACTCTATTTTATTATTCAAGACAAACTTATGCTTACCATTCATCTATAAAACATGATATAATTATATTTCCTTATTAAGGTTTTAAGAGAATCAATATATTTATATGGTTCTAGTAACATATACAAATGTGCATGCATTGTTTATTCGTGTGAGTTTCAAGGACACGCCGCACGTGGAGTGCTTCCGTACGATAAAATTCAAAATATTTTTTTTTATAAGAAAAAAACAACAAAAAAACAAAATTATTATTGATATTTAAATTAAATATAATATTTACGTGCTTATTACTTTCACTGTGTCGATACCTCTGCTGGTGGACTATTAGTCTCATCCGCCCAGTAGTCGTTGTTTCGGCACTGACATGGTTTATTACTTATATTTGTTATTGAAATTTACGGTTCCTAAATCATGTAATTATAATTACATTACTTCCGTTTTTCATTGAAATGCTACTATATGATTGGCTATGAAGTGGTCACATGATTATAAAAGAGATGTTTTACATCCCAATAAAACTCAAACCCGAACTTGCACGTGCCTCCATGACGACGTCAGATGTAAACAATCAATGGCGTAGTAATTTCCAACAGCAAATAATCTAACACAAATAAAATTCACAACGAAAAATTCAACTATATTAAATTTTGGTGTGATTTAAATGTAATTATAAGAATTGAATTAAGAAATAATTCTCGGATGCCGGGCTCTATGCTTATTTTAACATGGGTAGGCATTATATTTGTCATTATTTTACACCGAGCCAAAGCGAGGTGTAAAATCTTGACAAATATAATGCCTACCCATGTTAAAATAAGCATAGGGCCCGGCATCCGAGAATTATTTTGATTCTAACAGGGCATTTACGGTAATGTTATGCCTTCAAGCGTACCTAGACAGAGGTTATTTTGGGCGCTGTTCCAATTACCTCCCGCTATTATTTACAAGAATATATAACGCTACAGAAATGTTATAGAAATTGATAACGATGAAAAATTAGTTTCATCTGATTTAAGAAATAATTATCTCAGGTCATGCTTTATGCTCATTTTATGACCATGGTGAATACAAACATACAAACATCGTAAACATTCTAGAATTGTTTCTTGACATATGACTTTTTCCGGAAAAAATATTTAAGACAACCATCTATCGACTTTAACTTTTGTAATGTGTCGTCATCCGGTGACGTACAATGTAGTTTACAAGGAACGCTGGTGACATTGACACAAGCTGGTTACTGATTTATTTTACGATTTTGTGGGCATTTTACTTGTTTAAGTAGCTAATTGCAAAATTCCATCAAATTGGAAAATATCAGTAACTTAATTACATCACCGTCTAGATATCAATGTAGGAAAAGTAGCATATAATATGAAGGTTAATGGATTTTGGTATGTTAAATGCATTTCCATTATAAAGGACGAAGTCCTTCTAACGGTAAGCTGTCCGATTTGTCCTTCTATATTGATAGCCAAAAATCTGTTCACCGGAAGTTTAAAAAATAGATCAATTGATAATTTAGAAACGCAAAAGAAATCTATTTCAATGAAAAATTCCTAATTCTTTAATTATTTACTCTATGCAAAATCGTAATAAACTTTTAATAAAATTGTAATAAAAAAAATTTCATTCTACGAAACTCCCGACAGGAAGAGCGGCGTACAGTAGGTAAAATGAACGCAACAGCCATAGCAAATCGGCTACACAATTCATTCAAAATAAAAGATAATAGCCTCACCGGACGCAATTACGAACGAAATAAAAAGTATATCCCCTAATTGTTCCTTCAAAACATGAATTAAAAAAATGCTTTTATAAATAGATACCCCGCTAAATTACTCGTGTTTTGGGAGAAAATTATTCATGCGCAGTTGTTGAATGTTGCAAACGACGGGTTTTCATATTTGTAAACAGAAAACGATCGACAATTGCACTTGGAATCTATCGCTAAAATGCATTGAGGTACGCATATTTTGTTATCTTATGCCTGTAATTGGAAAGAATATGATCTCCTGGTTCTATGCATATGTAGAACACATTGAAATTAAAACAAAAACAGTCAATACATTTTCCTTACCTTGATCTATCCCAAAATGTCAAAATCCGTGATGTACCTTATTCATTGAAGAGTCCAAGGAATTCCGAATGCAAACTGGCACACATTTATGTTATGAATAAAGGAAAGGTTTTTATGTCATGTGTATTGTAATATATTGGGGTTGGTTAACTTTCTTTTATATGAAAGCTTAGATTTTTATTACAAATTGGATTCATCAGTAAATTATGTCCAAGTATTTTATTTAATTTTCATAGAAGAAATTATTTTAGTCTGATAATTAACAATAATTATCAGTAGTATTTCGAAATAAGTAGAAATCTTTTTATCTGATTGAATTTACTTAAGTATAAATTCATTTTAACATGATCGATAAAATTGGAAGTTGTTTAGCGCTAAATTTTGAACTGGGACAAGCATTACTTCAGTATTGACTGAGAAATTGACGGAATTCCATTGTTACATTTTTTTACAAACTTCATTTTGGTAACAAAATATTCACCGGCGATCGTACTTCCGGTTTATAGTTCGTCTCCATTTTGTCAATTTTTGGGGTATATTTTACATTTTTGAAGCTAACAAAGTATTCAGAACATTGGTTGGCCTTCCAGAATCGTATTTATAAATATGTTTGTTGGTTAATTTTATATTTATGTGCATTTGCAAAGAACTATGTTTTGATGTGGATTAATTTACTGACGTTGTCACGTCCCTGACAAACAGATGAAGCGTATTTTTGTCAGTTCACGTCATAAAGTTTAAGAACCCGGGAAAATTTGAATATTAGATTTTTTATTAAATATTATCTGTTTTCCACCTTGGCTGACAAGGGAAATATGAATTATTTCGATGTATTAGGGGGAAATAGTTTGTTGTCAGCCAAGTATGAATTTGTCGGGCACATGTCAGCCAGAATTACAAGCACTGATTGGTCAGAGAAGGGTATAAATACGGCGCGAATTCAGAAGATGGCAGATCGCATCCCAGTCTTGGTACTGGACACATCAAGAGCCAAAAGCATATAGAATAGCTAAATACCAATTATAACAACAAGAGACACCTTTATAAGTTTAGGTACATCTACAAGTAAATTTATAAAGAAACGAACCAATAATGGAAACAATATATATTTAAAACAATATTTCCATCACTTTAAAGAATAATTAAGTCTATCGTTTCAAACGTATTCTGCAACAATCAAGATGGCGATTGTTTACATTTACTTCCGTTTCGGACTTTTTATTAAAGATCATAGAATCATTACTGTTAAAGAATACAACATTACGAAGAGCTTTTAAAGATTTATATGGAATAATAAAATATATATTCATGTCATATATATACGATGCGATCTCCCACCACACTGATGCCCCGATTTGCTTACTAGTATTTGGAATTTTTGGATAATCGTTTGGAATACAACTATTAATCAAGTTTTACAAAGGAAGGCCAACATCCTACTTGTTTATTTCGGTATTGTTATTATTATTATATAAGCGTATGCTGTAGAAATTTATTATTACTGATGAACATCAACAGAAATGAATACAACATTTTATTGACAATATTCGTAGTCTTTATCGCCTGTACATGTATTTAAATGACAACAAACCACTCGACCGTCTATTACAAACTGGTGTCAGAATATGGGGATTTACGAAAATAAAATAAATCCTAGTATACGAACTAATTTCCTGGAATATGAAATACATGTACATAAAACTTTTTAACCGATATTGCCGTATTTGCATTAAAGGACCTTCGTGTGGTGGAAATTATAAACTGTACATAACGTTAATTTAGGTAGCAGAACTATTTGATCTTGTTAGCATTACGATGTCAGATTCACCCGATACAGAAGTAGCATTTAGAAATCCAGACAACATTGAAGATACTGGAGCTCAAGGAGATGATGATCGATTTTACGACACTGTAGAAGACCATGGAACATACAGACGAGATCGTGGAGAAGGAGACGTTCCAGATATTGGGAAGGGTGCCCATGGATTTAACAGAATAGATTTGGATGGGAATGGCACATACTATCCGACAGGATCTTCTTACAGAATAGCAATTAAACCAGAGTCATACGATGGAGTAGAAGTCTGGGAAGAATACATATCTCACTTTGATATATGTGCTGAACTCGGAAAATGGCGAGACCAAGACAAGGTTTTGGCTTTAGCAGCTGCATTGAAGGGTCCAGCAAGAACCTTTTATATCAGTTTGTCACAGACAGAGAAACGTTCATATCATATACTAGTCCAAAGATTAGGACAGAGGTTCGGGAGTAAGCAGGAAAAGACGTACCGGAGAATGAGTGAGCTGCTAAAACACACAGAGAAGCGTCATCAGTCACTAACAGATGATGTCAAGACCAGCAGTTTCTTCTCCGAGGCGAACGGATTCTGGCTTTCTATCCACCCAGAAGACTATGCAAGATTGATTAAGCCAACTGATCATGACACTATCCTAGCAATCAGGACAAGGGCAGCTGTTAGTCGATGGCTAGAGCGAACAGGGACATCCAGTAGATCTAGACAGCAATGGGAAGATGGATGGAAGACACAAGATAAATCTAAGAAGCATATCCATGAGCAACCAACATCAGGAAACCCTCCATACTCACCTAGCAGACCATCGATGGAAGAGCAGAAGGTACAACTAGCCAGCCTTAACTTCTGTTCTTCAGGAAACATAGCGTACCTTACATCAAAAATAGGAAATGGAGAAATCTGGTTTAAGGCAGATCTTTCGGAGAAAGTCTTTGACGACAAGAGAGCAGCAGAGAGTTTGATAAGAAGAATGAAGTCCAATCACTCAACAACTACAACTCCAAAACATTTTACTACAGAAGTTAAAGATATTTCTGGGCTAACTAAGAGTATTTCCAAGGTGCTAGGGATTAGGGATATACATACAAAAAAGATTACTAGACAAACTCTAACCTTTGGGATTACAAAGAAGAGAAAAATGCAAGAACTAGCAGAGGAATTAGAGATCAGTGATGAAATAGAGTTAATGGAGACGTATATACAGGAAACCGACCAAATAACGGAGAATGGCACATCAGAAAATACAATAAGAGTTGTGCCCATGATACCACCGGCACGGAGAGAATGGAGAACAATTGCAACATCCATAGAAATAGGAACACCCAGAAGCATAGTTTGGCCACCAGAAAACTGGGAGGAATTGTCTGCAGATGACAGATTAACAGCTTGGCAATTTGTAGCCATGTCATTAGAGTACAATTTAGGTGTGAAGTCTGTGACGAATAAATCAGATCTATTAGACAAGTATGCAATGCTAGCTTCACCAGGAACCTCTTTGGACATGACATCCCATACAAACGGAATAAGCCAGGCAAGGTTACTGAACTTTAATATATTGAAAGGAATCTACATGGGAAACATGAAAGAAGCGGAAGCTAATGTCTGGTTGGCAACGTTGGAGGCGGCGACGGCAGTGTCAAGTAAAGATACCGAAGGACTTTTGCAAGTAATAAAGGATGTTCCGTTACGATTAACTTTGGAAAATTCAGCATCAAACATTTCAACATAACTTTAATAATGAATATATGAACTTATGGACATTCCATTCCATTACATCCCATTCCACATTCTACAGAAAGATCATGAACTCTATTTTGACATTGTTTATTGCTTGATTTATATGTGCATGATAGTATTTGAGTAGTGCTGAATGCTCCCACATTTTTATGTTATGAATTCGGGAGAATTCAGGACTTAAGGTAGGGAGAGTGTAATATATTGGGGTTGGTTAACTTTCTTTTATATGAAAGCTTAGATTTTTATTACAAATTGGATTCATCAGTAAATTATGTCCAAGTATTTTATTTAATTTTCATAGAAGAAATTATTTTAGTCTGATAATTAACAATAATTATCAGTAGTATTTCGAAATAAGTAGAAATCTTTTTATCTGATTGAATTTACTTAAGTATAAATTCATTTTAACATGATCGATAAAATTGGAAGTTGTTTAGCGCTAAATTTTGAACTGGGACAAGCATTACTTCAGATCAATTTTTCGTAGTTTTGGATCATGACACAATGTCTAATGATTATACCTGGTATATAGGGGAATTCAGCTACTTATATCTCTCCTAATGTTGAGATTCAGCCAGTATTGACTGAGAAATTGACGGAATTCCATTGTTACATTTTTTTACAAACTTCATTTTGGTAACAAAATATTCACCGGCGATCGTACTTCCGGTTTATAGTTCGTCTTCATTTTGTCAATTTTTGGGGTATATTTTACATATTTGAAGCTAACAAAGTATTCAGAACATTGGTTGGCCTTCCAGAATCGTATTTATAAATATGTTTGTTGGTTAATTTTATATTTATGTGCATTTGCTAAGAACTATGTTTTGATGTGGATTAATTTACTGACGTTGTCACGTCTCTGACAAACAGATGAAGCGTATTTTTGTCAGTTCACGTCATAAAGTTTAAGAACCCGGGAAAATTTGAATATAAGATTTTTTATTAAATATTATGTTTTCCACCTTGGCTGACAAGGGAAATATGAATTATTTCGATGTATTAGGGGGAAATAGTTTGTTGTCAGCCAAGTATGAATTTGTCAGGCACCTATCAACCAGAATTACAAGCACTGATTGGTCAGAGAAGGGTATACATACGGCGCGAATTCAGAAGATGGCAGATCGCATCCCAGTCTTGGTACTGGACACATCAAGAGCCAAAAGCAGATAGAATAGCTAAATACCAATTATAACAACAAGAGACATCTTTATAAGTTTAGGTACATCTACAAGTAAATTTATAAGGAAACGAACCAATAATGGAAACAATATATATTTAAAACAATATTTCCATCACTTTAAAGAATAATTAAGTCTATCGTTTCAAACGTATTCTGCAACAATCAAGATGGCGATTGTTTACATTTACTTCCGTTTCGGACTTTTTATTAAAGATCATAGAGTCATTACTGTTAAAGAATACAACATTACGAAGAGCTTTTAAAGATTTATATGGAATAATAAAATATATTTTCATGTCATATATACGATGCGATCTCCCACCACACTGATGCCCCGATTTGCTTACTAGTATTTGGAATTTTTGGATAATCGTTTGGAATACAACTATTAATCAAGTTTTACAAAGGAAGGCCAACATCCTACTTGTTTATTTCGGTATTGTTATTATTATTATATAAGCGTATGCTGTAGAAATTTATTATTACTGATGAACATCAACAGAAATGAATACAACATTTTATTGACAATATTCGTAGTCTTTATCGCCTGTACATGTATTTAAATGACAACAAACCACTCGACCGTCTATTACAAACTGGTGTCAGAATATGGGGATTTACGAAAATAAAATAAATCCTAGTATACGAACTAATTTCCTGGAATATGAAATACATGTACATAAAACTTTTTAACCGATATTGCCGTATTTGCATTAAAGGACCTTCGTGTGGTGGAAATTATAAACTGTACATAACGTTAATTTAGGTAGCAGAGCTATTTGATCTTGTTAGCATTACGATGTCAGATTCACCCGATACAGAAGTAGCATTTAGAAATCCAGACAACATTGAAGATACTGGAGCTCAAGGAGATGATGATCGATTTTACGACACTGTAGAAGACCATGGAACATACAGACGAGATCGTAGAGAAGGAGACGTTCCAGATATTGGGAAGGGTGCCCATGGATTTAACAGAATAGATTTGGATGGGAATGGCACATACTATCCGACAGGATCTTCTTACAGAATAGCAATTAAACCAGAGTCATACGATGGAGTAGAAGTCTGGGAAGAATACATATCTCACTTTGATATATGTGCTGAACTCGGAAAATGGCGAGACCAAGACAAGGTTTTGGCTTTAGCAGCTGCATTGAAGGGTCCAGCAAGAACCTTTTATATCAGTTTGTCACAGACAGAGAAACGTTCATATCATATACTAGTCCAAAGATTAGGACAGAGGTTCGGGAGTAAGCAGGAAAAGACGTACCGGAGAATGAGTGAGCTGCTAAAACACACAGAGAAGCGTCATCAGTCACTAACAGATGATGTCAAGACCAGCAGTTTCTTCTCCGAGGCGAACGGATTCTGGCTTTCTATCCACCCAGAAGACTATGCAAGATTGATTAAGCCAACTGATCATGACACTATCCTAGCAATCAGGACAAGGGCAGCTGTTAGTCGATGGCTAGAGCGAACAGGGACATCCAGTAGATCTAGACAGCAATGGGAAGATGGATGGAAGACACAAGATAAATCTAAGAAGCATATCCATGAGCAACCAACATCAGGAAACCCTCCATACTCACCTAGCAGACCATCGATGGAAGAGCAGAAGGTACAACTAGCCAGCCTTAACTTCTGTTCTTCAGGAAACATAGCGTACCTTACATCAAAAATAGGAAATGGAGAAATCTGGTTTAAGGCAGATCTTTCGGAGAAAGTCTTTGACGACAAGAGAGCAGCAGAGAGTTTGATAAGAAGAATGAAGTCCAATCACTCAACAACTACAACTCCAAAACATTTTACTACAGAAGTTAAAGATATTTCTGGGCTAACTAAGAGTATTTCCAAGGTGCTAGGGATTAGGGATATACATATAAAAAAGATTACTAGACAAACTCTAACCTTTGAGATTACAAAGAAGAGAAAAATGCAAGAACTAGCAGAGGAATTAGAGATCAGTGATGAAATAGAGTTAATGGAGACGTATATACAGGAAACCGACCAAATAACGGAGAATGGCACATCAGAAAATACAATAAGAGTTGTGCCCATGATACCACCGGCACGGAGAGAATGGAGAACAATTGCAACATCCATAGAAATAGGAACACCCAGAAGCATAGTTTGGCCACCAGAAAACTGGGAGGAATTGTCTGCAGATGACAGATTAACAGCTTGGCAATTTGTAGCCATGTCATTAGAGTACAATTTAGGTGTGAAGTCTGTGACGAATAAATCAGATCTATTAGACAAGTATGCAATGCTAGCTTTACCAGGAACCTCTTTGGACATGACATCCCATACAAACGGAATAAGCCAGGCAAGGTTACTGAACTTTAATATATTGAAGGGAATCTACATGGGAAACATGAAAGAAGCGGAAGCTAATGTCTGGTTGGCAACGTTGGAGGCGGCGACGGCAGTGTCAAGTAAAGATACCGAAGGACTTTTGCAAGTAATAAAGGATGTTCCGTTACGATTAACTTTGGAAAATTCAGCATCAAACATTTCAACATAACTTTAATAATGAATATATGAACTTATGGACATTCCATTCCATTACATCCCATTCCACATTCTACAGAAAGATCATGAACTCTATTTTGACATTGTTTATTGCTTGATTTATATGTGCATGATAGTATTTGAGTAGTGCTGAATGCTCCCACATTTTTATGTTATGAATTCGGGAGAATTCAGGACTTAAGGTAGGGAGAGTGTAATATATTGGGGTTGGTTAACTTTCTTTTATATGAAAGCTTAGATTTTTATTACAAATTGGATTCATCAGTAAATTATGTCCAAGTATTTTATTTAATTTTCATAGAAGAAATTATTTTAGTCTGATAATTAACAATAATTATCAGTAGTATTTCGAAATAAGTAGAAATCTTTTTATCTGATTGAATTTACTTAAGTATAAATTCATTTTAACATGATCGATAAAATTGGAAGTTGTTTAGCGCTAAATTTTGAACTGGGACAAGCATTACTTCAGATCAATTTTTCGTAGTTTTGGATCATGACACAATGTCTAATGATTATACCTGGTATATAGGGGAATTCAGCTACTTATATCTCTCCTAATGTTGAGATTCAGCCAGTATTGACTGAGAAATTGACGGAATTCCATTGTTACATTTTTTTACAAACTTCATTTTGGTAACAAAATATTCACCGGCGATCGTACTTCCGGTTTATAGTTCGTCTTCATTTTGTCAATTTTTGGGGTATATTTTACATATTTGAAGCTAACAAAGTATTCAGAACATTGGTTGGCCTTCCAGAATCGTATTTATAAATATGTTTGTTGGTTAATTTTATATTTATGTGCATTTGCTAAGAACTATGTTTTGATGTGGATTAATTTACTGACGTTGTCACGTCTCTGACAAACAGATGAAGCGTATTTTTGTCAGTTCACGTCATAAAGTTTAAGAACCCGGGAAAATTTGAATATAAGATTTTTTATTAAATATTATGTTTTCCACCTTGGCTGACAAGGGAAATATGAATTATTTCGATGTATTAGGGGGAAATAGTTTGTTGTCAGCCAAGTATGAATTTGTCAGGCACCTATCAACCAGAATTACAAGCACTGATTGGTCAGAGAAGGGTATACATACGGCGCGAATTCAGAAGATGGCAGATCGCATCCCAGTCTTGGTACTGGACACATCAAGAGCCAAAAGCAGATAGAATAGCTAAATACCAATTATAACAACAAGAGACATCTTTATAAGTTTAGGTACATCTACAAGTAAATTTATAAGGAAACGAACCAATAATGGAAACAATATATATTTAAAACAATATTTCCATCACTTTAAAGAATAATTAAGTCTATCGTTTCAAACGTATTCTGCAACAATCAAGATGGCGATTGTTTACATTTACTTCCGTTTCGGACTTTTTATTAAAGATCATAGAGTCATTACTGTTAAAGAATACAACATTACGAAGAGCTTTTAAAGATTTATATGGAATAATAAAATATATTTTCATGTCATATATACGATGCGATCTCCCACCACACTGATGCCCCGATTTGCTTACTAGTATTTGGAATTTTTGGATAATCGTTTGGAATACAACTATTAATCAAGTTTTACAAAGGAAGGCCAACATCCTACTTGTTTATTTCGGTATTGTTATTATTATTATATAAGCGTATGCTGTAGAAATTTATTATTACTGATGAACATCAACAGAAATGAATACAACATTTTATTGACAATATTCGTAGTCTTTATCGCCTGTACATGTATTTAAATGACAACAAACCACTCGACCGTCTATTACAAACTGGTGTCAGAATATGGGGATTTACGAAAATAAAATAAATCCTAGTATACGAACTAATTTCCTGGAATATGAAATACATGTACATAAAACTTTTTAACCGATATTGCCGTATTTGCATTAAAGGACCTTCGTGTGGTGGAAATTATAAACTGTACATAACGTTAATTTAGGTAGCAGAGCTATTTGATCTTGTTAGCATTACGATGTCAGATTCACCCGATACAGAAGTAGCATTTAGAAATCCAGACAACATTGAAGATACTGGAGCTCAAGGAGATGATGATCGATTTTACGACACTGTAGAAGACCATGGAACATACAGACGAGATCGTGGAGAAGGAGACGTTCCAGATATTGGGAAGGGTGCCCATGGATTTAACAGAATAGATTTGGATGGGAATGGCACATACTATCCGACAGGATCTTCTTACAGAATAGCAATTAAACCAGAGTCATACGATGGAGTAGAAGTCTGGGAAGAATACATATCTCACTTTGATATATGTGCTGAACTCGGAAAATGGCGAGACCAAGACAAGGTTTTGGCTTTAGCAGCTGCATTGAAGGGTCCAGCAAGAACCTTTTATATCAGTTTGTCACAGACAGAGAAACGTTCATATCATATACTAGTCCAAAGATTAGGACAGAGGTTCGGGAGTAAGCAGGAAAAGACGTACCGGAGAATGAGTGAGCTGCTAAAACACACAGAGAAGCGTCATCAGTCACTAACAGATGATGTCAAGACCAGCAGTTTCTTCTCCGAGGCGAACGGATTCTGGCTTTCTATCCACCCAGAAGACTATGCAAGATTGATTAAGCCAACTGATCATGACACTATCCTAGCAATCAGGACAAGGGCAGCTGTTAGTCGATGGCTAGAGCGAACAGGGACATCCAGTAGATCTAGACAGCAATGGGAAGATGGATGGAAGACACAAGATAAATCTAAGAAGCATATCCATGAGCAACCAACATCAGGAAACCCTCCATACTCACCTAGCAGACCATCGATGGAAGAGCAGAAGGTACAACTAGCCAGCCTTAACTTCTGTTCTTCAGGAAACATAGCGTACCTTACATCAAAAATAGGAAATGGAGAAATCTGGTTTAAGGCAGATCTTTCGGAGAAAGTCTTTGTCGACAAGAGAGCAGCAGAGAGTTTGATAAGAAGAATGAAGTCCAATCACTCAACAACTACAACTCCAAAACATTTTACTACAGAAGTTAAAGATATTTCTGGGCTAACTAAGAGTATTTCCAAGGTGCTAGGGATTAGGGATATACATATAAAAAAGATTACTAGACAAACTCTAACCTTTGAGATTACAAAGAAGAGAAAAATGCAAGAACTAGCAGAGGAATTAGAGATCAGTGATGAAATAGAGTTAATGGAGACGTATATACAGGAAACCGACCAAATAACGGAGAATGGCACATCAGAAAATACAATAAGAGTTGTGCCCATGATACCACCGGCACGGAGAGAATGGAGAACAATTGCAACATCCATAGAAATAGGAACACCCAGAAGCATAGTTTGGCCACCAGAAAACTGGGAGGAATTGTCTGCAGATGACAGATTAACAGCTTGGCAATTTGTAGCCATGTCATTAGAGTACAATTTAGGTGTGAAGTCTGTGACGAATAAATCAGATCTATTAGACAAGTATGCAATGCTAGCTTTACCAGGAACCTCTTTGGACATGACATCCCATACAAACGGAATAAGCCAGGCAAGGTTACTGAACTTTAATATATTGAAGGGAATCTACATGGGAAACATGAAAGAAGCGGAAGCTAATGTCTGGTTGGCAACGTTGGAGGCGGCGACGGCAGTGTCAAGTAAAGATACCGAAGGACTTTTGCAAGTAATAAAGGATGTTCCGTTACGATTAACTTTGGAAAATTCAGCATCAAACATTTCAACATAACTTTAATAATGAATATATGAACTTATGGACATTCCATTCCATTACATCCCATTCCACATTCTACAGAAAGATCATGAACTCTATTTTGACATTGTTTATTGCTTGATTTATATGTGCATGATAGTATTTGAGTAGTGCTGAATGCTCCCACATTTTTATGTTATGAATTCGGGAGAATTCAGGACTTAAGGTAGGGAGAGTGTAATATATTGGGGTTGGTTAACTTTCTTTTATATGAAAGCTTAGATTTTTATTACAAATTGGATTCATCAGTAAATTATGTCCAAGTATTTTATTTAATTTTCATAGAAGAAATTATTTTAGTCTGATAATTAACAATAATTATCAGTAGTATTTCGAAATAAGTAGAAATCTTTTTATCTGATTGAATTTACTTAAGTATAAATTCATTTTAACATGATCGATAAAATTGGAAGTTGTTTAGCGCTAAATTTTGAACTGGGACAAGCATTACTTCAGATCAATTTTTCGTAGTTTTGGATCATGACACAATGTCTAATGATTATACCTGGTATATAGGGGAATTCAGCTACTTATATCTCTCCTAATGTTGAGATTCAGCCAGTATTGACTGAGAAATTGACGGAATTCCATTGTTACATTTTTTTACAAACTTCATTTTGGTAACAAAATATTCACCGGCGATCGTACTTCCGGTTTATAGTTCGTCTTCATTTTGTCAATTTTTGGGGTATATTTTACATATTTGAAGCTAACAAAGTATTCAGAACATTGGTTGGCCTTCCAGAATCGTATTTATAAATATGTTTGTTGGTTAATTTTATATTTATGTGCATTTGCTAAGAACTATGTTTTGATGTGGATTAATTTACTGACGTTGTCACGTCTCTGACAAACAGATGAAGCGTATTTTTGTCAGTTCACGTCATAAAGTTTAAGAACCCGGGAAAATTTGAATATAAGATTTTTTATTAAATATTATGTTTTCCACCTTGGCTGACAAGGGAAATATGAATTATTTCGATGTATTAGGGGGAAATAGTTTGTTGTCAGCCAAGTATGAATTTGTCAGGCACCTATCAACCAGAATTACAAGCACTGATTGGTCAGAGAAGGGTATACATACGGCGCGAATTCAGAAGATGGCAGATCGCATCCCAGTCTTGGTACTGGACACATCAAGAGCCAAAAGCAGATAGAATAGCTAAATACCAATTATAACAACAAGAGACATCTTTATAAGTTTAGGTACATCTACAAGTAAATTTATAAGGAAACGAACCAATAATGGAAACAATATATATTTAAAACAATATTTCCATCACTTTAAAGAATAATTAAGTCTATCGTTTCAAACGTATTCTGCAACAATCAAGATGGCGATTGTTTACATTTACTTCCGTTTCGGACTTTTTATTAAAGATCATAGAGTCATTACTGTTAAAGAATACAACATTACGAAGAGCTTTTAAAGATTTATATGGAATAATAAAATATATTTTCATGTCATATATACGATGCGATCTCCCACCACACTGATGCCCCGATTTGCTTACTAGTATTTGGAATTTTTGGATAATCGTTTGGAATACAACTATTAATCAAGTTTTACAAAGGAAGGCCAACATCCTACTTGTTTATTTCGGTATTGTTATTATTATTATATAAGCGTATGCTGTAGAAATTTATTATTACTGATGAACATCAACAGAAATGAATACAACATTTTATTGACAATATTCGTAGTCTTTATCGCCTGTACATGTATTTAAATGACAACAAACCACTCGACCGTCTATTACAAACTGGTGTCAGAATATGGGGATTTACGAAAATAAAATAAATCCTAGTATACGAACTAATTTCCTGGAATATGAAATACATGTACATAAAACTTTTTAACCGATATTGCCGTATTTGCATTAAAGGACCTTCGTGTGGTGGAAATTATAAACTGTACATAACGTTAATTTAGGTAGCAGAGCTATTTGATCTTGTTAGCATTACGATGTCAGATTCACCCGATACAGAAGTAGCATTTAGAAATCCAGACAACATTGAAGATACTGGAGCTCAAGGAGATGATGATCGATTTTACGACACTGTAGAAGACCATGGAACATACAGACGAGATCGTGGAGAAGGAGACGTTCCAGATATTGGGAAGGGTGCCCATGGATTTAACAGAATAGATTTGGATGGGAATGGCACATACTATCCGACAGGATCTTCTTACAGAATAGCAATTAAACCAGAGTCATACGATGGAGTAGAAGTCTGGGAAGAATACATATCTCACTTTGATATATGTGCTGAACTCGGAAAATGGCGAGACCAAGACAAGGTTTTGGCTTTAGCAGCTGCATTGAAGGGTCCAGCAAGAACCTTTTATATCAGTTTGTCACAGACAGAGAAACGTTCATATCATATACTAGTCCAAAGATTAGGACAGAGGTTCGGGAGTAAGCAGGAAAAGACGTACCGGAGAATGAGTGAGCTGCTAAAACACACAGAGAAGCGTCATCAGTCACTAACAGATGATGTCAAGACCAGCAGTTTCTTCTCCGAGGCGAACGGATTCTGGCTTTCTATCCACCCAGAAGACTATGCAAGATTGATTAAGCCAACTGATCATGACACTATCCTAGCAATCAGGACAAGGGCAGCTGTTAGTCGATGGCTAGAGCGAACAGGGACATCCAGTAGATCTAGACAGCAATGGGAAGATGGATGGAAGACACAAGATAAATCTAAGAAGCATATCCATGAGCAACCAACATCAGGAAACCCTCCATACTCACCTAGCAGACCATCGATGGAAGAGCAGAAGGTACAACTAGCCAGCCTTAACTTCTGTTCTTCAGGAAACATAGCGTACCTTACATCAAAAATAGGAAATGGAGAAATCTGGTTTAAGGCAGATCTTTCGGAGAAAGTCTTTGACGACAAGAGAGCAGCAGAGAGTTTGATAAGAAGAATGAAGTCCAATCACTCAACAACAGATTAGGGATATACATATAAAAAAGATTACTAGACAAACTCTAACCTTTGAGATTACAAAGAAGAGAAAAATGCAAGAACTAGCAGAGGAATTAGAGATCAGTGATGAAATAGAGTTAATGGAGACGTATATACAGGAAACCGACCAAATAACGGAGAATGGCACATCAGAAAATACAATAAGAGTTGTGCCCATGATACCACCGGCACGGAGAGAATGGAGAACAATTGCAACATCCATAGAAATAGGAACACCCAGAAGCATAGTTTGGCCACCAGAAAACTGGGAGGAATTGTCTGCAGATGACAGATTAACAGCTTGGCAATTTGTAGCCATGTCATTAGAGTACAATTTAGGTGTGAAGTCTGTGACGAATAAATCAGATCTATTAGACAAGTATGCAATGCTAGCTTTACCAGGAACCTCTTTGGACATGACATCCCATACAAACGGAATAAGCCAGGCAAGGTTACTGAACTTTAATATATTGAAGGGAATCTACATGGGAAACATGAAAGAAGCGGAAGCTAATGTCTGGTTGGCAACGTTGGAGGCGGCGACGGCAGTGTCAAGTAAAGATACCGAAGGACTTTTGCAAGTAATAAAGGATGTTCCGTTACGATTAACTTTGGAAAATTCAGCATCAAACATTTCAACATAACTTTAATAATGAATATATGAACTTATGGACATTCCATTCCATTACATCCCATTCCACATTCTACAGAAAGATCATGAACTCTATTTTGACATTGTTTATTGCTTGATTTATATGTGCATGATAGTATTTGAGTAGTGCTGAATGCTCCCACATTTTTATGTTATGAATTCGGGAGAATTCAGGACTTAAGGTAGGGAGAGTGTAATATATTGGGGTTGGTTAACTTTCTTTTATATGAAAGCTTAGATTTTTATTACAAATTGGATTCATCAGTAAATTATGTCCAAGTATTTTATTTAATTTTCATAGAAGAAATTATTTTAGTCTGATAATTAACAATAATTATCAGTAGTATTTCGAAATAAGTAGAAATCTTTTTATCTGATTGAATTTACTTAAGTATAAATTCATTTTAACATGATCGATAAAATTGGAAGTTGTTTAGCGCTAAATTTTGAACTGGGACAAGCATTACTTCAGATCAATTTTTCGTAGTTTTGGATCATGACACAATGTCTAATGATTATACCTGGTATATAGGGGAATTCAGCTACTTATATCTCTCCTAATGTTGAGATTCAGCCAGTATTGACTGAGAAATTGACGGAATTCCATTGTTACATTTTTTTACAAACTTCATTTTGGTAACAAAATATTCACCGGCGATCGTACTTCCGGTTTATAGTTCGTCTTCATTTTGTCAATTTTTGGGGTATATTTTACATATTTGAAGCTAACAAAGTATTCAGAACATTGGTTGGCCTTCCAGAATCGTATTTATAAATATGTTTGTTGGTTAATTTTATATTTATGTGCATTTGCTAAGAACTATGTTTTGATGTGGATTAATTTACTGACGTTGTCACGTCTCTGACAAACAGATGAAGCGTATTTTTGTCAGTTCACGTCATAAAGTTTAAGAACCCGGGAAAATTTGAATATAAGATTTTTTATTAAATATTATGTTTTCCACCTTGGCTGACAAGGGAAATATGAATTATTTCGATGTATTAGGGGGAAATAGTTTGTTGTCAGCCAAGTATGAATTTGTCAGGCACCTATCAACCAGAATTACAAGCACTGATTGGTCAGAGAAGGGTATACATACGGCGCGAATTCAGAAGATGGCAGATCGCATCCCAGTCTTGGTACTGGACACATCAAGAGCCAAAAGCAGATAGAATAGCTAAATACCAATTATAACAACAAGAGACATCTTTATAAGTTTAGGTACATCTACAAGTAAATTTATAAGGAAACGAACCAATAATGGAAACAATATATATTTAAAACAATATTTCCATCACTTTAAAGAATAATTAAGTCTATCGTTTCAAACGTATTCTGCAACAATCAAGATGGCGATTGTTTACATTTACTTCCGTTTCGGACTTTTTATTAAAGATCATAGAGTCATTACTGTTAAAGAATACAACATTACGAAGAGCTTTTAAAGATTTATATGGAATAATAAAATATATTTTCATGTCATATATACGATGCGATCTCCCACCACACTGATGCCCCGATTTGCTTACTAGTATTTGGAATTTTTGGATAATCGTTTGGAATACAACTATTAATCAAGTTTTACAAAGGAAGGCCAACATCCTACTTGTTTATTTCGGTATTGTTATTATTATTATATAAGCGTATGCTGTAGAAATTTATTATTACTGATGAACATCAACAGAAATGAATACAACATTTTATTGACAATATTCGTAGTCTTTATCGCCTGTACATGTATTTAAATGACAACAAACCACTCGACCGTCTATTACAAACTGGTGTCAGAATATGGGGATTTACGAAAATAAAATAAATCCTAGTATACGAACTAATTTCCTGGAATATGAAATACATGTACATAAAACTTTTTAACCGATATTGCCGTATTTGCATTAAAGGACCTTCGTGTGGTGGAAATTATAAACTGTACATAACGTTAATTTAGGTAGCAGAGCTATTTGATCTTGTTAGCATTACGATGTCAGATTCACCCGATACAGAAGTAGCATTTAGAAATCCAGACAACATTGAAGATACTGGAGCTCAAGGAGATGATGATCGATTTTACGACACTGTAGAAGACCATGGAACATACAGACGAGATCGTGGAGAAGGAGACGTTCCAGATATTGGGAAGGGTGCCCATGGATTTAACAGAATAGATTTGGATGGGAATGGCACATACTATCCGACAGGATCTTCTTACAGAATAGCAATTAAACCAGAGTCATACGATGGAGTAGAAGTCTGGGAAGAATACATATCTCACTTTGATATATGTGCTGAACTCGGAAAATGGCGAGACCAAGACAAGGTTTTGGCTTTAGCAGCTGCATTGAAGGGTCCAGCAAGAACCTTTTATATCAGTTTGTCACAGACAGAGAAACGTTCATATCATATACTAGTCCAAAGATTAGGACAGAGGTTCGGGAGTAAGCAGGAAAAGACGTACCGGAGAATGAGTGAGCTGCTAAAACACACAGAGAAGCGTCATCAGTCACTAACAGATGATGTCAAGACCAGCAGTTTCTTCTCCGAGGCGAACGGATTCTGGCTTTCTATCCACCCAGAAGACTATGCAAGATTGATTAAGCCAACTGATCATGACACTATCCTAGCAATCAGGACAAGGGCAGCTGTTAGTCGATGGCTAGAGCGAACAGGGACATCCAGTAGATCTAGACAGCAATGGGAAGATGGATGGAAGACACAAGATAAATCTAAGAAGCATATCCATGAGCAACCAACATCAGGAAACCCTCCATACTCACCTAGCAGACCATCGATGGAAGAGCAGAAGGTACAACTAGCCAGCCTTAACTTCTGTTCTTCAGGAAACATAGCGTACCTTACATCAAAAATAGGAAATGGAGAAATCTGGTTTAAGGCAGATCTTTCGGAGAAAGTCTTTGACGACAAGAGAGCAGCAGAGAGTTTGATAAGAAGAATGAAGTCCAATCACTCAACAACAGATTAGGGATATACATATAAAAAAGATTACTAGACAAACTCTAACCTTTGAGATTACAAAGAAGAGAAAAATGCAAGAACTAGCAGAGGAATTAGAGATCAGTGATGAAATAGAGTTAATGGAGACGTATATACAGGAAACCGACCAAATAACGGAGAATGGCACATCAGAAAATACAATAAGAGTTGTGCCCATGATACCACCGGCACGGAGAGAATGGAGAACAATTGCAACATCCATAGAAATAGGAACAGCCAGAATCATAGTTTGGCCACCAGAAAACTGGGAGGAATTGTCTGCAGATGACAGATTAACAGCTTGGCAATTTGTAGCCATGTCATTAGAGTACAATTTAGGTGTGAAGTCTGTGACAAATAAATCAGATCTATTAGACAAGTATGCAATGCTAGCTTTACCAGGAACCTCTTTGGACATGACATCCCATACAAACGGAATAAGCCAGGCAAGGTTACTGAACTTTAATATATTGAAAGGAATCTACATGGGAAACATGAAAGAAGCGGAAGCTAATGTCTGGTTGGCAACGTTGGAGGCGGCGACGGCAGTGTCAAGTAAAGATACCGAAGGACTTTTGCAAGTAATAAAGGATGTTCCGTTACGATTAACTTTGGAAAATTCAGCATCAAACATTTCAACATAACTTTAATAATGAATATATGAACTTATGGACATTCCATTCCATTACATCCCATTCCACATTCTACAGAAAGATCATGAACTCTATTTTGACATTGTTTATTGCTTGATTTATATGTGCATGATAGTATTTGAGTAGTGCTGAATGCTCCCACATTTTTATGTTATGAATTCGGGAGAATTCAGGACTTAAGGTAGGGAGAGTGTAATATATTGGGGTTGGTTAACTTTCTTTTATATGAAAGCTTAGATTTTTATTACAAATTGGATTCATCAGTAAATTATGTCCAAGTATTTTATTTAATTTTCATAGAAGAAATTATTTTAGTCTGATAATTAACAATAATTATCAGTAGTATTTCGAAATAAGTAGAAATCTTTTTATCTGATTGAATTTACTTAAGTATAAATTCATTTTAACATGATCGATAAAATTGGAAGTTGTTTAGCGCTAAATTTTGAACTGGGACAAGCATTACTTCAGATCAATTTTTCGTAGTTTTGGATCATGACACAATGTCTAATGATTATACCTGGTATATAGGGGAATTCAGCTACTTATATCTCTCCTAATGTTGAGATTCAGCCAGTATTGACTGAGAAATTGACGGAATTCCATTGTTACATTTTTTTACAAACTTCATTTTGGTAACAAAATATTCACCGGCGATCGTACTTCCGGTTTATAGTTCGTCTTCATTTTGTCAATTTTTGGGGTATATTTTACATATTTGAAGCTAACAAAGTATTCAGAACATTGGTTGGCCTTCCAGAATCGTATTTATAAATATGTTTGTTGGTTAATTTTATATTTATGTGCATTTGCTAAGAACTATGTTTTGATGTGGATTAATTTACTGACGTTGTCACGTCTCTGACAAACAGATGAAGCGTATTTTTGTCAGTTCACGTCATAAAGTTTAAGAACCCGGGAAAATTTGAATATAAGATTTTTTATTAAATATTATGTTTTCCACCTTGGCTGACAAGGGAAATATGAATTATTTCGATGTATTAGGGGGAAATAGTTTGTTGTCAGCCAAGTATGAATTTGTCAGGCACCTATCAACCAGAATTACAAGCACTGATTGGTCAGAGAAGGGTATAAATACGGCGCGAATTCAGAAGATGGCAGATCGCATCCCAGTCTTGGTACTGGACACATCAAGAGCCAAAAGCAGATAGAATAGCTAAATACCAATTATAACAACAAGAGACATCTTTATAAGTTTAGGTACATCTACAAGTAAATTTATAAGGAAACGAACCAATAATGGAAATAATATATATTTAAAACAATATTTCCATCACTTTAAAGAATAATTAAGTCTATCGTTTCAAACGTATTCTGCAACAATCAAGATGGCGATTGTTTACATTTACTTCCGTTTCGGACTTTTTATTAAAGATCATAGAGTCATTACTGTTAAAGAATACAACATTACGAAGAGCTTTTAAAGATTTATATGGAATAATAAAATATATTTTCATGTCATACATACGATGCGATCTCCCACCACACTGATGCCCCGATTTGCTTACTAGTATTTGGAATTTTTGGATAATCGTTTGGAATACAACTATTAATCAAGTTTTACAAAGGAAGGCCAACATCCTACTTGTTTATTTCGGTATTGTTATTATTATTATATAAGCGTATGCTGTAGAAATTTATTATTACTGATGAACATCAACAGAAATGAATACAACATTTTATTGACAATATTCGTAGTCTTTATCGCCTGTACATGTATTTAAATGACAACAAACCACTCGACCGTCTATTACAAACTGGTGTCAGAATATGGGGATTTACGAAAATAAAATAAATCCTAGTATACGAACTAATTTCCTGGAATATGAAATACATGTACATAAAACTTTTTAACCGATATTGCCGTATTTGCATTAAAGGACCTTCGTGTGGTGGAAATTATAAACTGTACATAACGTTAATTTAGGTAGCAGAGCTATTTGATCTTGTTAGCATTACGATGTCAGATTCACCCGATACAGAAGTAGCATTTAGAAATCCAGACAACATTGAAGATACTGGAGCTCAAGGAGATGATGATCGATTTTACGACACTGTAGAAGACCATGGAACATACAGACGAGATCGTGGAGAAGGAGACGTTCCAGATATTGGGAAGGGCGCCCATGGATTTAACAGAATAGATTTGGATGGGAATGGCACATACTATCCGACAGGATCTTCTTACAGAATAGCAATTAAACCAGAGTCATACGATGGAGTAGAAGTCTGGGAAGAATACATATCTCACTTTGATATATGTGCTGAACTCGGAAAATGGCGAGACCAAGACAAGGTTTTGGCTTTAGCAGCTGCATTGAAGGGTCCAGCAAGAACCTTTTATATCAGTTTGTCACAGACAGAGAAACGTTCATATCATATACTAGTCCAAAGATTAGGACAGAGGTTCGGGAGTAAGCAGGAAAAGACGTACCGGAGAATGAGTGAGCTGCTAAAACACACAGAGAAGCGTCATCAGTCACTAACAGATGATGTCAAGACCAGCAGTTTCTTCTCCGAGGCGAACGGATTCTGGCTTTCTATCCACCCAGAAGACTATGCAAGATTGATTAAGCCAACTGATCATGACACTATCCTAGCAATCAGGACAAGGGCAGCTGTTAGTCGATGGCTAGAGCGAACAGGGACATCCAGTAGATCTAGACAGCAATGGGAAGATGGATGGAAGACACAAGATAAATCTAAGAAGCATATCCATGAGCAACCAACATCAGGAAACCCTCCATACTCACCTAGCAGACCATCGATGGAAGAGCAGAAGGTACAACTAGCCAGCCTTAACTTCTGTTCTTCAGGAAACATAGCGTACCTTACATCAAAAATAGGAAATGGAGAAATCTGGTTTAAGGCAGATCTTTCGGAGAAAGTCTTTGACGACAAGAGAGCAGCAGAGAGTTTGATAAGAAGAATGAAGTCCAATCACTCAACAACTACAACTCCAAAACATTTTACTACAGAAGTTAAAGATATTTCTGGGCTAACTAAGAGTATTTCCAAGGTGCTAGGGATTAGGGATATACATATAAAAAAGATTACTAGACAAACTCTAACCTTTGAGATTACAAAGAAGAGAAAAATGCAAGAACTAGCAGAGGAATTAGAGATCAGTGATGAAATAGAGTTAATGGAGACGTATATACAGGAAACCGACCAAATAACGGAGAATGGCACATCAGAAAATACAATAAGAGTTGTGCCCATGATACCACCGGCACGGAGAGAATGGAGAACAATTGCAACATCCATAGAAATAGGAACACCCAGAAGCATAGTTTGGCCACCAGAAAACTGGGAGGAATTGTCTGCAGATGACAGATTAACAGCTTGGCAATTTGTAGCCATGTCATTAGAGTACAATTTAGGTGTGAAGTCTGTGACGAATAAATCAGATCTATTAGACAAGTATGCAATGCTAGCTTTACCAGGAACCTCTTTGGACATGACATCCCATACAAACGGAATAAGCCAGGCAAGGTTACTGAACTTTAATATATTGAAAGGAATCTACATGGGAAACATGAAAGAAGCGGAAGCTAATGTCTGGTTGGCAACGTTGGAGGCGGCGACGGCAGTGTCAAGTAAAGATACCGAAGGACTTTTGCAAGTAATAAAGGATGTTCCGTTACGATTAACTTTGGAAAATTCAGCATCAAACATTTCAACATAACTTTAATAATGAATATATGAACTTATGGACATTCCATTCCATTACATCCCATTCCACATTCTACAGAAAGATCATGAACTCTATTTTGACATTGTTTATTGCTTGATTTATATGTGCATGATAGTATTTGAGTAGTGCTGAATGCTCCCACATTTTTATGTTATGAATTCGGGAGAATTCAGGACTTAAGGTAGGGAGAGTGTAATATATTGGGGTTGGTTAACTTTCTTTTATATGAAAGCTTAGATTTTTATTACAAATTGGATTCATCAGTAAATTATGTCCAAGTATTTTATTTAATTTTCATAGAAGAAATTATTTTAGTCTGATAATTAACAATAATTATCAGTAGTATTTCGAAATAAGTAGAAATCTTTTTATCTGATTGAATTTACTTAAGTATAAATTCATTTTAACATGATCGATAAAATTGGAAGTTGTTTAGTGCTAAATTTTGAACTGGGACAAGCATTACTTCAGATCAATTTTTCGTAGTTTTGGATCATGACACAATGTCTAATGATTATACCTGGTATATAGGGGAATTCAGCTACTTATATCTCTCCTAATGTTGAGATTCAGCCAGTATTGACTGAGAAATTGACGGAATTCCATTGTTACATTTTTTTACAAACTTCATTTTGGTAACAAAATATTCACCGGCGATCGTACTTCCGGTTTATAGTTCGTCTTCATTTTGTCAATTTTTGGGGTATATTTTACATATTTGAAGCTAACAAAGTATTCAGAACATTGGTTGGCCTTCCAGAATCGTATTTATAAATATGTTTGTTGGTTAATTTTATATTTATGTGCATTTGCTAAGAACTATGTTTTGATGTGGATTAATTTACTGACGTTGTCACGTCTCTGACAAACAGATGAAGCGTATTTTTGTCAGTTCACGTCATAAAGTTTAAGAACCCGGGAAAATTTGAATATAAGATTTTTTATTAAATATTATGTTTTCCACCTTGGCTGACAAGGGAAATATGAATTATTTCGATGTATTAGGGGGAAATAGTTTGTTGTCAGCCAAGTATGAATTTGTCAGGCACCTATCAACCAGAATTACAAGCACTGATTGGTCAGAGAAGGGTATAAATACGGCGCGAATTCAGAAGATGGCAGATCGCATCCCAGTCTTGGTACTGGACACATCAAGAGCCAAAAGCAGATAGAATAGCTAAATACCAATTATAACAACAAGAGACATCTTTATAAGTTTAGGTACATCTACAAGTAAATTTATAAGGAAACGAACCAATAATGGAAACAATATATATTTAAAACAATATTTCCATCACTTTAAAGAATAATTAAGTCTATCGTTTCAAACGTATTCTGCAACAATCAAGATGGCGATTGTTTACATTTACTTCCGTTTCGGACTTTTTATTAAAGATCATAGAGTCATTACTGTTAAAGAATACAACATTACGAAGAGCTTTTAAAGATTTATATGGAATAATAAAATATATTTTCATGTCATATATACGATGCGATCTCCCACCACACTGATGCCCCGATTTGCTTACTAGTATTTGGAATTTTTGGATAATGGTTTGGAATACAACTATTAATCAAGTTTTACAAAGGAAGGCCAACATCCTACTTGTTTATTTCGGTATTGTTATTATTATTATATAAGCGTATGCTGTAGAAATTTATTATTACTGATGAACATCAACAGAAATGAATACAACATTTTATTGACAATATTCGTAGTCTTTATCGCCTGTACATGTATCTAAATGACAACAAACCACTCGACCGTCTATTACAAACTGGTGTCAGAATATGGGGATTTACGAAAATAAAATAAATCCTAGTATACGAACTAATTTCCTGGAATATGAAATACATGTACATAAAACTTTTTAACCGATATTGCCGTATTTGCATTAAAGGACCTTCGTGTGGTGGAAATTATAAACTGTACATAACGTTAATTTAGGTAGCAGAGCTATTTGATCTTGTTAGCATTACGATGTCAGATTCACCCGATACAGAAGTAGCATTTAGAAATCCAGACAACATTGAAGATACTGGAGCTCAAGGAGATGATGATCGATTTTACGACACTGTAGAAGACCATGGAACATACAGACGAGATCGTGGAGAAGGAGACGTTCCAGATATTTGGAAGGGTGCCCATGGATTTAACAGAATAGATTTGGATGGGAATGGCACATACTATCCGACAGGATCTTCTTACAGAATAGCAATTAAACCAGAGTCGTACGATGGAGTAGAAGTCTGGGAAGAATACATATCTCACTTTGATATATGTGCTGAACTCGGAAAATGGCGAGACCAAGACAAGGTTTTGGCTTTAGCAGCTGCATTGAAGGGTCCAGCAAGAACCTTTTATATCAGTTTGTCACAGACAGAGAAACGTTCATATCATATACTAGTCCAAAGATTAGGACAGAGGTTCGGGAGTAAGCAGGAAAAGACGTACCGGAGAATGAGTGAGCTGCTAAAACACACAGAGAAGCGTCATCAGTCACTAACAGATGATGTCAAGACCAGCAGTTTCTTCTCCGAGGCGAACGGATTCTGGCTTTCTATCCACCCAGAAGACTATGCAAGATTGATTAAGCCAACTGATCATGACACTATCCTAGCAATCAGGACAAGGGCAGCTGTTAGTCGATGGCTAGAGCGAACAGGGACATCCAGTAGATCTAGACAGCAATGGGAAGATGGATGGAAGACACAAGATAAATCTAAGAAGCATATCCATGAGCAACCAACATCAGGAAACCCTCCATACTCACCTAGCAGACCATCGATGGAAGAGCAGAAGGTACAACTAGCCAGCCTTAACTTCTGTTCTTCAGGAAACATAGCGTACCTTACATCAAAAATAGGAAATGGAGAAATCTGGTTTAAGGCAGATCTTTCGGAGAAAGTCTTTGACGACAAGAGAGCAGCAGAGAATTTGATAAGAAGAATGAAGTCCAATCACTCAACAACTACAACTCCAAAACATTTTACTACAGAAGTTAAAGATATTTCTGGGCTAACTAAGAGTATTTCCAAGGTGCTAGGGATTAGGGATATACATATAAAAAAGATTACTAGACAAACTCTAACCTTTGAGATTACAAAGAAGAGAAAAATGCAAGAACTAGCAGAGGAATTAGAGATCAGTGATGAAATAGAGTTAATGGAGACGTATATACAGGAAACCGACCAAATAACGGAGAATGGCACATCAGAAAATACAATAAGAGTTGTGCCCATGATACCACCGGCACGGAGAGAATGGAGAACAATTGCAACATCCATAGAAATAGGAACACCCAGAAGCATAGTTTGGCCACCAGAAAACTGGGAGGAATTGTCTGCAGATGACAGATTAACAGCTTGGCAATTTGTAGCCATGTCATTAGAGTACAATTTAGGTGTGAAGTCTGTGACGAATAAATCAGATCTATTAGACAAGTATGCAATGCTAGCTTTACC
The DNA here is from genome assembly GCA_963680875.1 of Bathymodiolus brooksi. Taxonomy (NCBI): domain Eukaryota; kingdom Metazoa; phylum Mollusca; class Bivalvia; order Mytilida; family Modiolidae; genus Bathymodiolus; species Bathymodiolus brooksi. Next base: position 115,889,116 of record OY804577.1, read on the forward strand.
AGGAACCTCTTTGGACATGACATCCCATACAAACGGAATAAGCCAGGCAAGGTTACTGAACTTTAATATATTGAAAGGAATCTACATGGGAAACATGAAAGAAGCGGAAGCTAATGTCTGGTTGGCAACGTTGGAGGCGGCGACGGCAGTGTCAAGTAAAGATACCGAAGGACTTTTGCAAGTAATAAAGGATGTTCCGTTACGATTAACTTTGGAAAATTCAGCATCAAACATTTCAACATAACTTTAATAATGAATATATGAACTTATGGACATTCCATTCCATTACATCCCATTCCACATTCTACAGAAAGATCATGAACTCTATTTTGACATTGTTTATTGCTTGATTTATATGTGCATGATAGTATTTGAGTAGTGCTGAATGCTCCCACATTTTTATGTTATGAATTCGGGAGAATTCAGGACTTAAGGTAGGGAGAGTGTAATATATTGGGGTTGGTTAACTTTCTTTTATATGAAAGCTTAGATTTTTATTACAAATTGGATTCATCAGTAAATTATGTCCAAGTATTTTATTTAATTTTCATAGAAGAAATTATTTTAGTCTGATAATTAACAATAATTATCAGTAGTATTTCGAAATAAGTAGAAATCTTTTTATCTGATTGAATTTACTTAAGTATAAATTCATTTTAACATGATCGATAAAATTGGAAGTTGTTTAGCGCTAAATTTTGAACTGGGACAAGCATTACTTCAGATCAATTTTTCGTAGTTTTGGATCATGACACAATGTCTAATGATTATACCTGGTATATAGGGGAATTCAGCTACTTATATCTCTCCTAATGTTGAGATTCAGCCAGTATTGACTGAGAAATTGACGGAATTTCATTGTTACATTTTTTTACAAACTTCATTTTGGTAACAAAATATTCACCGGCGATCGTACTTCCGGTTTATAGTTCGTCTTCATTTTGTCAATTTTTGGGGTATGTTTTACATATTTGAAGCTAATAAAGTATTCAGAACATTGGTTGGCCTTCCAGAATCGTATTTATAAATATGTTTGTTGGTTAATTTTATATTTATGTGCATTTGCTAAGAACTATGTTTTGATGTGGATTAATTTACTGACGTTGTCATGTCTCTGACAAACAGATGAAGCGTATTTTTGTCAGTTCACGTCATAAAGTTTAAGAACCCGGGAAAATTTGAATATAAGATTTTTTATTAAATATTATGTTTTCCACCTTGGCTGACAAGGGAAATATGAATTATTTCGATGTATTAGGGGGAAATAGTTTGTTGTCAGCCAAGTATGAATTTGTCAGGCACCTATCAACCAGAATTACAAGCACTGATTGGTCAGAGAAGGGTATAAATACGGCGCGAATTCAGAAGATGGCAGATCGCATCCCAGTCTTGGTACTGGACACATCAAGAGCCAAAAGCAGATAGAATAGCTAAATACCAATTATAACAACAAGAGACATCTTTATAAGTTTAGGTACATCTACAAGTAAATTTATAAGGAAACGAACCAATAATGGAAACAATATATATTTAAAACAATATTTCCATCACTTTAAAGAATAATTAAGTCTATCGTTTCAAACGTATTCTGCAACAATCAAGATGGCGATTGTTTACATTTACTTCCGTTTCGGACTTTTTATTAAAGATCATAGAGTCATTACTGTTAAAGAATACAACATTACGAAGAGCTTTTAAAGATTTATATGGAATAATAAAATATATTTTCATGTCATATATACGATGCGATCTCCCACCACACTGATGCCCCGATTTGCTTACTAGTATTTGGAATTTTTGGATAATCGTTTGGAATACAACTATTAATCAAGTTTTACAAAGGAAGGCCAACATCCTACTTGTTTATTTCGGTATTGTTATTATTATTATATAAGCGTATGCTGTAGAAATTTATTATTACTGATGAACATCAACAGAAATGAATACAACATTTTATTGACAATATTCGTAGTCTTTATCGCCTGTACATGTATTTAAATGACAACAAACCACTCGACCGTCTATTACAGTATTATATACAAATGAATATGTGAACGTAAATGAATGAATGCTCTTTCAATTTTAACAGTTGTCATTAAATAATTTACACTAGAAAGGTTATTATGATGTCGTTCGAAATTGTGTCCGGATCTAGGTCACAGAGTGACTAGAACGGGGTCATGAAAATCTGTTTAAAACCCGTAACAATGCATTGAATAATATATGGGCTATGATTCAAAAGGAATATTGGTGTTTAATCTGAAATATGAACATGCAATCAGCTTCATCAATTTGGTCAAATTTATTATCAAATGCCACGGTCAATATCATCGAAATTGTTCGTAATTGCGTCCGGTGAGGCTAACGTGTACGGGTCATCGTATTATTGAAATTTTAGGACTTCGTCCTTCAAACAGGTTGCCTGTCTCATATTATTTCCTACTATTATTTATGGAAGAGACAGTTTGTATAACAAAGGTAACATTATTTTCGTTTAATTTAGTCATTATTTTTCTGTAATTCATCGTAGAATGCGAAATTGTCATTCGAGGAGGTAATCGGAACAGCTAAATCATTCGGTATCCATAAGGCCGCATTGATGTCATGTTTTATGCTCATTTTGTATATTTATTATTTTTATTCTTTTAATTTAACATACATAAAGTACAAATATGCAAAATACGCTGTCGATTAGATATGCCTTCTGCGCATGTGCTTAGGGTGTTCTGTGCTATTTAGAGCCCTCTATTGTTTTCAAAGCTAAAGTAGCACGCCATGTTAGAATGCATTTTTGTTGTAGTTTTATAGGCGTGTAAAAGCGTGGACCGATGCACATTTTTTGTATGAAGCGCTTCATACAAAATGTGCTTCGATCCATGCTTTTACACGCCAATAAAACTACAAAAAATGCATTCAATTCTTAAATAATTAAACCTAAGGTGAACACGACACGTTTTTGGAATAACCTTCATCAAGTACGCTCAAAGCAAAAAATATGAAAGCCAAATAAATTAAAAGTCTTTGTGATTAAGAAAACCAAAGGGTCTAAACAGGATAGCCAAAATCGGGTAAGGTCACCTATGTCCGAGGGAGGAGAACCTTAGTTTAACTACTATATTTGGGAACTGTAAATTTATTTACCATTGTTTGAGATGAACAAGCATATACACCGTGTCTCCCGTCACATTTGGGGACATGGCTTTGTGAAGGTGGGGGACACGGATCTGAAGCGGCGGTTTCAGGTAAGCTGGTGTGAAATCATAAATTATAGCATTATTACAATTATTTAAAATATATGACTTATTTAGCGGAACACCAGGTTCATTTCGGGAGATGTTGGTCCCATTTTACCCACGTTATTCGTCCGGTATATAGGAGAACAGTTCTGCAATGTATGACGAGGGTGGTCAAAATTGAAAATTATCACAAGTCTCCGTCAGATTTTAGCTAATTTAAGGCTCGATGCACATACTTTCAATGACATATGTTATCTAAAAAGTCGTCCGCGTTAAATGCAATCATTATTTCAAACCATCAACGCAATATAAGAAGCATACGATCGAATTGTCTCTCGCGTTAAATTGTGGCGTATGGGGGTAAAATATTTGTGACGCCAGGGGATAGGGCTCACATTTTAAAAACAAGGATAATTATGTATAATCCTTTTTATCAACAACAAAACATCCCACATTTGTAATGAATAATCACTTCAGAGTACATACTTCAGTGAGGGATTGTGTTAAAGAACATTGTGTACTGTAATCGTAATTGTACACTTCAAAAGTCAACAGTATTTTATTTAGACTGAAATCTGTTATTCTGTATGTAGTAGGACAGTTACCGAAACAGAATATATTTTCTTGAGGTACTTAGAAGACAAGTGCTTTAATATCCGAGGTCAACGGCCAATGGCAATAGAATACTTTGTTGTTCCAGTAACCATGAACACCATTTTGTCATTTTTGATCCATTAAACATTCATATGGTGACTTGACATTATGTCGATGTCGATAATGTTTACTGTACCGCTTGATTAATATCGTCTGACTTGTGCTAGTCTGTGGACCCGTAACTGACAATGAACAACAATCCATGTATACATACATCAAATAGACAGCTATACCACCACTGCCTCATTTTGATTGGTCCCGTTATCACGGTCATACTAAAAAGCGACCGGGACACTTGTTGCTGTAGATACAGAATTCATTTATATTCGTTTATCTTGTTTAAGAATGAACGAATGCTCTTTTATCTCAGAAAAAGAATCGATTGATAGAATGACCCATCAATATTAGGCATATTCCATACAAGACTTTATAATATATTAATTTAACAACTATAAATGATAACACATTTTAATATTATTACGTTTACACTGAATTATGTAATAAATTTTGAATTTCAAAATAGTTTCAATTGCTTGGCATCGAAGGTAATTTATATACATTTTCTTAATTCAATTTGTCTAAATTATGCTCAGCTTGTATATTGTGCTCTGTGCAAAACAGTTTGGATCAGATCTGCATATTTCTTCTGTGTCAAACTCGCATAGTAATTAGTCTGTCGGTCTGTTTTTTAGCAGATTTCATTTGTTCCTCAATCCAATATATCTATACATGACATCCCATTTTAATTTTTCAGTCAAAGTTTAAAGGATCACGATTGTTTGGCGCTTAGTTTTTATAATGTTTCTAAACTATTTTAAATATTGCCATTACATACTTCACAGTTACCATGATTGTCTACTTAAAATTCTTATGAATGTTGTTCAAATATTGGGTCCAGGGGACGGTAACTAGAAGCTATCTTAGGGCTAAGACATTTATTAAACGGAGAAAAACATGTATAAGTCCTAACATAGCTTCTAGTTACCGGCCCTGGATCTGAACATGAGTTCACAGAGAGCAATTTATTCCAGATGTGACTCAATATTCTTTCATAGTTTGACAGCTATTTAACCTTTAACAACGGCCATGTTGGTTGGTTGGCGTGGTCATCGGACATGCCTGTTAAAGCAGACACCCTAAAGATGATTCAGGCCAACGTTGGTTTAAATTGACCCAGTATTTTCAGAGAAGAAGATTTTTAATAAAAGTTTAAGGACGACAGACGGACGACGTACTGCAAGTGAAGGCAAAAGCTCACCTGACTCTTTGAGTCAGGTGAGCTAAAAACGTACATTCTTCTACACATCCATATGATAAATAAGGTCAAAATAAGATTAAATATAATTGTCACGTGCCTTCGTGCCCTGAATTGTGGTTTTTATTACACGAGGGCTGCTTTGCCTTTCATGAAAAAGGGTAATATACATAATTATCCTTGTTTTTAAAATGTGAACCTTATCCCCTGGCGTCACAAATATTTTACCCCCATACGCCACAATTTAACGCGAGAGACAATTCGATCGTATGCTTCTTATATTGCGTTGATGGTTTGAAATAATGATTGCATTTAACGCGGACGACTTTTTAGATAACATATGTCATTGAAAGTACATGTATGTGCATCGAGCCTTAAATTAACTAAAATCTGACGGAGACTTGTGATAATTTTCAATTTTGACCACCCTCGTCATACATTGCAGAACTGTTCTCCTATATACCGGACGAATAACGTGGGTAAAATGGGATCAACATCTCCTGAAATGAACCTGGTGTTCCGCTAAATAAGACATATATTTTAAATAATTGTAATAATGCTATAATTTATGATTTCACACCAGCTTACCTGAAACCGCCGCTTCAAATCCGTGTCCCCCACCTTCACAAAGCCATGTCCCCAAATGTGACGGGGGACACGGTGATATATAAAGAGAACATGAATAATCAAAATGACATTATGTGATTGCAACACGTGAAGTTTCAGTGTTTCATCAGACAGACAGACAGACAGACAGACAGACAGACAATTTGCTTTTCTATATAAACATTCCTTTCATAGTAACGTTCAAACAAGAATTAACCTCTCTGTAGTTATTACATTTTGTATTGATATAACATTTGTATCACAGCAGTTTATAACTCACCTAGGATTCATATAACATATGTTATTACTCTCAGAGCTCATATTCAATTGTATGATGAACATTAGTGATAGTCTTTGCTGTGACGTTTATGGTGTTTAACGCCACTTTCAACAATATTTCAGTTATATTGTGGCGGTCAGTTTTATTGGTGGAGGAAACCGGAGAAAACCACCGACCTGCCGCAAGTCATTGACAAACTTTATCACATAATCTTGTATCGAGTATACCTCGCCTGAGAGGGATTCGAACTACAACGTTAGTGGTGGTAGGCACTGATTGCACAGGTAGTTATAAATCCAACTACCATACAATCACGACCATGACGGCCTCTATATCAGTATTGAACAGTTTAGAAACCTGATAGTAGAACTTTTAAGATGACAGGTTTTAACAAATTTCGTTGGTTTCAAAACGGTTGAATTATAATAAATGCTCAACCAACTTTTCTTTAAATAACAAGGTGAGCCGTCGCATGATAGTTGGTTTCGCATCTACCTGGTACTACGAATCACAGGAAAAACAACAACCTACAAACACAGAAAACTAAAGATCGAGTAACATGAACCCCACTAAAACCGGGAGCTAACTCAGTGCACATGGCGCATTTCTGGAATAACCTTCATCAGGTACGTTAAGACCAACATATTTGAAAGCCAAATAATTTTAAAGGCTTTGGGAGCAAGGTAACCAAACGGGCCTAAACAGGATAGCAACAATAATAACGGGTCACTAGAGTATCTGCACTAAAAATATGTCCCTGTTATTTCATATAAATCCATATATTATTTATAATTCTTGTCAAGTCATTTCTTACTCAATTTTCATTAAATAATCAACATTAACAGCAGATTATTCTCTTTTTTGTAATTTACATATAAATTTAATTCTTCTTTTCCTTAAAACATGATTTAAACAAGAAGTTTTGTTTTTTTCACCAAATATTACTATATAATCACAAAAAATTGTGACTCCGATGATTTTATTGTGTGTTTAAATCATATATGGATGTAAACAAAAGTTCGAAAAAAAAATATATGAAAAAATTGAAACAATCTCTTATTAATCCTGCTTTTAAGTGTGCAATTTCAAGATAAACGGATAAGAAATTACTTCTGGGGATTGTTTTCAAAATACGTGGTTTCATAAGAAATATATAGGGAAATATCTCAGTGTGGAAAGACTTTTGACCCGTGAATGTAGATCTATCTAATGTAATAAGTACGTTTTAATTGTTGATGACAATAACGCTCCTGTTGAACCTCTTCAATACCTAAATAAAATAACAAATAAAAATATTCCAAAAGTTTAATTTTTAAGTAAAAGGCAAATTTAAGAACTGTCTTTAATACAAACTTGGGTGTAATTTCATCATATATGTATATGATGGTGATGTTTTAACTATTCACATATGTGGCATTTTTTAAAATCAAAGAGGCCGTCGTGGTCGTGATCATATGGTAGTTGGATTTACAACTGCCTATGCAATCAGTGCCTATCACCACTACAGTTGTGAGTTCGAACCCCGTTCATGGCGAGGTGTACTCGATACAACATTATGTGATAACGTTTCTCAGTGACTTGCGACAGGTTAGTGGTTTTCCCCTGGTCCTCCGGTTTCCACCACCAATAAAACTGACCACGACGATATAACTGAAATATTGTTGAAAGTGGCGTTAAACACCATAACCATGCCCCTAACCTCTTAAAATTAAAGTACCTGCACTGTTAGTGTTTAGATATGGGGTTATGACATTAAATTTCTGATTCACCGATTTTCCCATCTTCTAGTAAAAAGTTGTCTCTCTCTGACATTGAAACAAAAGTTGAAAAAATCAATCCATTTCTTCAATTATTTATGGTCAGAATATTTTTAGTGTACAAAGGGTAAAAGCGTTTATGAGTATTAAAATCAAAGTAAAAACGATCGATATCTTAATTTTTTTAAGGGTCAGCAGTGGGGATCAGTAGGTTATCAGGTGTCACTTATATAACAAATTATCTGAAATAGTTGACATGTATGATAGGGAGATACAACATATTTGTCTTCCGTTTTAATACATAAAATTCGTGGTTTTAATAAATTGGCAATCAATTATCTTTTTCTTTTTTGTATGCAGTCTAATTCTATTCCAAATCGTAACCAAAAAATTCATTTGAAATTGTATTACATAAAAACAGGTATTATTTGTGACTGAAATATAAAACAAACGACTGACACACCAACGTAATTACCGATTTATCTCTTAGTCTATTGTCTTGCATCATGGATCATTTTTGTGCCTGTTCCAAGCCAGAATCTGGACATCCAACATCACATGTCGTTATCCACCCTTTTTGTGTTCGCGTTCATTGTTGATATTGATGGAATTGTTGACCATCACTATTTAAACTTTATTTTTATAATTCTCGAGCAAATCAGACTGTAAATATAAGTGACGATTTTCTAAACCAACATAATTGTAAATATAGTAACAAACTCAAATCGAGAGAGAATATTATATTTGTCTGGTATTTGATGCACACGTGACCGTATAAATTAACATAAAATAAGAGCAAGAATTAAAGTGAAATAATATGAAAAGTGAATTAAGGAAGAAAATGTGTTTATGGAATTTAAGGCATATTTCAACAATTCTAAACTGGTATCAACGGACTACTCTATTCCTCACTTGTCACAACTTCACAATTTGCAAAATAAAACAGGTTGGATACATGTTTCATAACAGTGTTATGTCTAGACCTATTCAATATATACTCTCAAATAAAACAGATTGGACACATGTCTCGTAAACAATATTATGTCTAGACCCATACAAAATATACTCTCAATATCTCTTATCCTCTTTCCACTGCTGTATTTACACAACTTGTGAAGAGCAATGCTATATTCGAGTCGGTTTTGAGTAAATCCACTAAGATCTAGACATGGTATGATATGAACTGTGTTTTCTATTCATTACCTAGAGAAACATCTGAAAGGAGATTATTCTAATCCAATAATTCTATAACATTCAATGTATATCTTGTAAACAGAAGAACATCCAATGTGTTATGTGTTAATTCTATTTAAGTTCTGTCATCGCCTTCGTGTTATTTAACTTCTTAGGAGACAGATTTATAAAAGCAATAATTGCTTGTTTCTGAATCCTGTCTGTATTTGCTATGTTTGATGTACTGTATATTCTGATTATTTTCTAAATAAATATTGTTTAAATCAACTTCTTATTATGTAACACCGGTAATTGAATGCATTGACTTTAAAAAAATAACTGAATCTTCTGTTTTCTCTCCAGTTCTTCTTATGTAAACATTTTAACTGTATTACATTTCATGACATGCGAGATCACACACATTGCCACAGTTCATTATAGAACAATCATCATAAAATCTGCCTAATCTATAATAAAGAAAAATAGAAAAAAAAATAGAAAATTAAAAAAAAGAAGAAAAAGAAAAAAAGTACCATAGACACTGCCTATAGATTTGCGAAGCACCTGATTTGACCCCAGGTTTTAGTTGGGTTCATGTTGCTCAATCTTTAGGTTTTTTTTGTAAATCATTGTTTGTCTTTTCCCTTTTTTCTTTTGGCCATTGTATTGTCTGTCTTTTTACTTTTGGCCATTGTATTGTCTGTCTTTTTACTTTTGGCCATTGTATTGTCTGTCTTTTTACTTTTGGCCATTGTATTGTCTGTCTTTTTACTTTTGGCCATTGTATTGTCTGTCTTTTTACTTTTGGCCATTGTATTGTCTGTCTTTTTACTTTTGGCCATTGTATTGTCTGTCTTTTTACTTTTGGCCATTGTATTGTCTGTCTTTTTTCTTTTGGCCATTGTATTGTCTGTCTTTTTTCTTTTGGCCATTGCATTGTCTGTCTTTTTTCTTTTGGCCATTGTATTGTCTGTCTTTTTTCTTTTGGCCATTGTATTGTCTGTCTTTTTTCTTTTGGCCATTGTATTGTCTGTCTTTTTACTTTTGGCCATTGTATTGTCTGTCTTTTTTCTTTTGGCCATCATTGTATTGTCTGTCTTTTTTCTTTTGGCCATTGTATTGTCTGTCTTTTTTCGATTTATAGCTGATTAACCTTTGATATCTCCATTTTTTTTTCATATCCATTGGCGTTTGGAATAGTTCTTAAAGTTACATAAAGATCTTCGGTAAAGTTATACACACTACAGAGCCGCAAAACCAAACAGGACAATATTTGGATATCTACTTAAGAAATAAATTATGGAAGCCAGAATGTGTTTTGAGTTTTAACATGGAATGGCGGATATTAGTATTTTATCATGATGATAAAATATATTAATATCCGCCAACCCATGTTAAAACTCAAAACACATTCTGTACTTAAGAAATAAATCATGGAAGCCAGAATGTGTTTTGAGTTTTAACATGGATTGGCGGATATTAGTATATCATGATAAAATACTAATATCCGCCAATCCATGTTAAAACTCGAAACACATTCTGGCTTCCATGATTTATTTCGATTCTGATATGTCTAAGAGTACAAATACGGTAGTATACTTTGATTGGAAGACGGCAATTTATATTTACGTTTGCGGAAAATGTCGCACACAATTTATGCTGCCAAATTCGAGCAGACGATAATTCATCAACATGTACATTTACGTCGGAAAAGTCAGTCACATTCACCGGCGCATGTGCGAATGAGATTATACCATCGATAAATCGCTCGTTTATCTACAAAACGAAAGAAGGACTTATGTTATAATTTTAGTTTTTTGCTTGTACAGTATATCATATTTCTTTTTTATCATATACCTTTGTACAATATGACATAATTTAGACAACAACTGTATGCATGATATCTTTTTGTTATAATTTGACAGCCCCGGGCGTTCGGAAAACAATGTTTGTGCTCGATATTTCTTTGTTTAAACACTGCACTTAATGTACGTAATTACCTCTATAAAACAACGTAAGAATTAACATATTATATAATTACTGCATTAATCATTAAGGAGGTATGTCATAAACGTCGTGTAATTAATTTGATAAACAGTATACCATTCTTGTAATTAAAAGTTGTAACTATGTATTTATAATTTAACTTGTGACAATTCTGTAAACAAAAATGAGGAGCTTTTTAATTTGGATCAACATAACAATATATTTGTGGATCAACTACAAAATTATTTTCGGACAGGACTTGTGTTCTCAGGAAGTGAACTGTAACCTACCAAAATGTTTCTGTGCTACGTTTAAGTATCATATGCCCGTAAATGAAATACCTCAAATAGTTTATTTTGCGTTTGACGATGAAATTGATAGTTCAGCCGGCAATTACTACAAACGACTCTTTCATCCAAGTAGAAAGAATCCGAACGGATGCCCAATTACCATGACAATGTTTGCAACTAACAAAAGTACGAAATACGATCTTATGGATAAATTGTATTCCAGGGGAATGGAGATTGGAGCTCATGGTGCCATTCCTATGACAACCAAAGAAATAATATTCAATGCAACACGTCAACAAAAAGATTATATAGAACAGATGACAAACATTCCACCGGAAGCTATCGTTGGATACAGAAGTCCTTATTTGGCAACAGCTGGTGACGATCAGGTCGAGGCTCTTCGTGAAAATGGATTTAAATATGATATATCATATACTTATACTCGAAGACCAGAATCTGGTTTGAATATTTGGCCATTTACTTTAGATTTTGGATGGAAATATCCGTGTAATATTAATCCGTGTCCACAACGTTCACATAGAGGATTCTGGGAAGTGCCGATCAATTCAATGTGGGATTTTACCCATACTGATATATGTGCTTATACAGATAGTTGTACATATACACCACCGTCACCAAACGAGATATATAAATATTTATGGAGTAATTTCAATAACTCGTATTCGCAGAACAAAGCACCAGTTGGAATTCATTTACATGGAAGATGGCTCAATGATGGATTAAATATATGGGCAGTCGATAAATTCATCAAAGAACTAAATAAATTACCAGACGTGTATATAGTATCCGTGAATCGAATGTTGCAATGGATGGAAAATCCAGTGAAACTATCAGATATACAAACTTTTGCTCCTTGGAAATGTGTGACAAATCTTCAACCTGTACCCACTATGCAACCGTTGCCTGACAGATGTGAACAAGACATAAATTGTCATCTGCCGGATTGCTTCTGTGATCACCTTCGTCATCCAATGCCACAAGCAAAGATTCCACAAATGGTTTATTTCGCATTTGATGGGCCTATAGATGGCACCGTTGTTCGGTATTTTCAAACATTATTTGATCAGTCTCGACGAAATCCAAATAAATGCCCTATTCGTTTTAATATATTTTTGTCTCATGCTAAAACCGATTACAATCATGTACAGGAACTGTATGACAGCGGGGCAGAGATTGGTACAAATGGACTTGGATCTAATTATTTAGCAACAAAACAATCAGTGCTTGATGAAGCGACAAAAATGAGACAGAACATTATTTCAAGAACTGATATTCCTAGCTCCGAAATCAAAGGATTCAGAAGTCCATATTTATCTACAGCTGGTGATGAAATGGTTGACGCATTGAAAGAGGCGGGATATAGCTATGATATTTCTTACACATTTACCCGTAGACCTCATACTTCATTTGACGCTTGGCCTATTACATTGGACTTTGGATGGCCATACATATGCAACATTGCACCTTGTCCAAGAAAACCCCACAAGGGGTTTTGGGAAGTTCCCGTTAATTCATTGTATGACTGGACACAGTCCGATTTCTGTACATATGCTGACGAGTGTAGGAATCAACCTAATTCTGAAGACGAAACCTACCAATATTTAATGGATAACTTCGTGAATGGCTACCGGGGAAATAGGATTCCATTCGGGGTTCATCTACATCCTCGTTGGTTCCATATACACAGATACTTACGAGGAGTAAATAGATTTATTGAGGAATTGTTGAAAATGAAAGACGTATTCATTGTATCGGTAAGTGATGTTATTGAGTGGGTAAAGACCCCCGTTACCCTTGACAATATAAACAGTTTTACAAAATGGAAATGTCCCGTAATAAACAATGTAGTGCCTCCACCAGAATTACCGCAACAATCGTCCGAATGCACAAATGGCATCAACTGTCATCTGCCAAATTGTTTTTGTGCTACAGTAGACCATCCAATGCCGAAACTTGATATACCACAAATGGTATATTTTGCTTTTGATGATGACGTGAACTTAAAGTACTCAGGATATTACTTTAACTTATTTGGATCAAACAGAAATAATCCGAATAACTGTCCAATGACATTCACCTTGTTCACAATCAATAAGGGAACCGATTATTCATTTGTAGAATACTTTTATCAGCAAGGGCATGAAATAGCATCTCATGGCGTCAACAATATTCCGACAAGTTCCAAAACACTTGTTTTGTCGGAAGCTGGAACACAAAAACAGAACATACTTGACAAAAGTAACGTAACTGCTTCTGAAATCATAGGTTTTCGTAGTCCACAACTTTCTACGGCTGGTGACGATCAGATAGACGTACTTCAAAAACTCGGATACAAATATGACGCGTCTTACACCTACACAAGACAACCAGAATCTGGTAAAAACGCTTGGCCATTCACCGCTGATTATGGATGGCCATATAACTGCAATATCCCTCCATGTCCATACTATTCTCATAAAGGATTTTGGTTTATTCCAGTCAATTCAATGTGGGATTATAATAAAACAAAAATATGCACATTTACAGATGAATGTAAAAATCAACCACCAACTGAAAATGATGTGCTCGATTATTTATGGAACAATTTTCAAAATTCATACACTAGAAATCGAGCACCATTCGGAATTCATATGCAGCCAATGTGGTTAAATGATATCAAGCATTTAATTGGAGTGAGGCGTTTTATTGAGAAAATATCAAATCTGGACGATGTTTATGTTGTATCTATTTCAAAAGTAATCGAATGGATGAAATTTCCTACAAAATTGAAAGATATTAAGCGATTTCGACCATGGATGTGTTCAGGTTTATACATCAATGAAAGTTTTGAATCTATGAACCCAGAGTCGGTGATTCAACCAACTCCCGGAAGTTCAATGTCGAAACAACGCTCAATAAACGCTGCTGTTCAGGTTCAACCAACCTCTAAGAATCAATTCGAGTCTATCCCGGTCTCGAACACTATATCTTTCAGATCCGATTCCAAAATGGGAGTTCCGATTGACATGTCTCTATCAAATTCTGTCTCCACAGATAAAAGCAGCGTCGATGTGAGTCATATGTCAATATCTGAAATCTTGTCCGAATTAGGACCAAAGACTGACTTTTCTAACAATATCAATGCAACTGTGTCAACAACTTGGCCACCTTCGCAATTAGATGAAAATTCGCAGTTGAATATTGGCGAATGCGTTCAAGGTCAGTCCTGTTTATTACCTTTCTGTTACTGTGAAAGAAAAACTATTCCACAAAATCTACCAAAACTTGCTACCCCACAGATGGTTTTCCTTGCTTTTGATGGGACTCTCAACCATGCCGACCATGGACCATATCTGACCTTACTTGGAAATAAGAAAAATCCAAATAACTGTTCAATTTCTGCGACATTTTATGTAAATCAAGTTGGCTCCAATATCACGGCAATAAAAGATATGTATGACAGAGGATACGAAATTGCAATGAGAGGATACTATGTCCTAAGACCAAGCAATGCATCAAGTCTTGATTCAGATATAGGTAAACAGATGTCCGAGTTAAAAGGTTATGGGATCACAGATATATCTGGTTGGAAGACAGTTGGGTATACAACACTAACGAATGAATTTAAAAAGGTTATTGAAAAATATGGCTTCCGTTATGATTCTACAAACTATTACGATGATAATAACAACTTGTGGCCATTTACCTTGGATTATGGACAAACAAATCGTCCGTTGCTATGGGAGATCCCAAACTTAGCTCTAACAGACTATTTAAATGTGTACCAATGCCAATATGCCGATGGTTGTTTCAATAGTCCAACTTCTATAAATGGCACTTTTACGTTCTTATGGAATAATTTTAAGAAGCATTACATCAATGGAAATAAAGCACCATTTGGAATAAGTCTGCGAAAAACATGGTTGTCCCATGCGTTTTATCATAACAATCTTGAAGGATTAAAGTTGTTTTTAGATGTTATACTTAATCTTCGCGATGTGTATGTTGTATCAACAAGACAGGTTATGGAATGGATGGAGAATCCTCTAACGTTAGCGGACATTCCACGTAGTCAACTCTGGACATGTAAATAAAAAATAATAAAATATTTATGATTAATACGTTTCGGGTGATCATGAGGCTTAAGGGCATGAGGCAGTCAACAATACCTCATCGGTTATCGTATCAACAGGGTGGGTGTTGTACCCAACACGTATCCTCTGAATTTAAATCACCAAATAAACCCTCCATGTTTCTTCCTAATATATGTGGCATAGGCATTATGAAAACAATGTTTATACAGTGATGGGCAGCAATTCCACCAATATCAACAACATGAATAATCACCTCTCATCTCCCTCAACTCATTGAACGTAAAAACAGACCACGACATATGATGTTGGAAATCCAGTTTCTTGTTTGGGATAGGCACAGCAATGTGGGGGTGTTAAAGTGGTTAATGGAATCCCAATCCTTCCCTCTTAATAATTGGATCCCCAACGGCAATACATACATAATAAGCAAATTGTGTGCATTTTGGATTATTTCGACGCTGTATTTGTAGAGATATATGAGCTGGTGTAATATTATCCTGGATTTGAGTCATTTTCTGTAATGATTGTAACCATCCCCTGTGGTTTGTTATTTTGTTATATACTTTTTAACCTGAGCCCTTTTGGACGACTGCCAACTATAAAGCATAAACTTGTTCTTTCAAGCCACAAGATTCAATCCAGTTGTATTTTTATCTTCATAGTGTTACTGGGTTTTCTTGGTTGAATAATAACAACTCCTTCTTCTAAGGTTCTTGGTTTTTTTTAATTTTGAATCAATAGGATAATTTCTACAATACAAAAATAACAAAGTCATTTAAGATAAATTACACATGTGCACTTCTTTTGATATCTACATTTTATTTACATACAAAGGGAGGTAATAAAAACGTAAATATCTTATTTACCAAATACGACGCGTTTAAAACAAAATATTGAGGCATATATGGAAATCAGTTGGCTTCCACTGTCTTTGCTGTAAATCGAAGGATCAAGGAATACAACTTTCTTGAGTTCCTGTTTTATTTCAAATTTATGCAAGTTTATTTTGGAACCATGCAGTCGTTGGTTTCTGTGGTAACATTTTCTTTCTTTAGAGTGCACAGCGAAAGGTAAAAGATATGTTCCAGTAGCACTTAGAAGGTACTATGGGAATTCTTTATTTTATTCTTATAACTCGTTGCTGGTGCAGAGAGGCTTTTAATATTTGTTTTTAATTTTAATACCAGCTATGTATTACATGCATTTTATGATCACTTGCTCAAACTTTTATCTTTTAGCGGCAGTGGTGCCCAATCTTATCTGGCCAAAATCGTAATCAAGCATTCAACTACAATAGTGGGCCCATCGATACCTTTTTAGTGGTGTTATGTTATTGGTATGGTAGACATACGGAATATAGCAAATTACCACGGATTTTATCTGTATGTCGTAATCACAATCCGGTCATTTACTCATTCTTAACTTATCAAAATGCTAGACCAAAGATGCGTCTTCCAGTGTATTGTCAAGACCGAGTCAAACTCGGCTTTTTTCGTTATTGATTTATCACTAATTAATCATTAGGGACCGGGTGGCTCAATGAGTTAGGTAGTTGGATTACCTAACAACTCATACAAGCCTATCACCAATACGGCGTGGGTTCGCGCCCAGCTTGGTAAATTGCAAAAAAAAGGTGCACTCGACTCGCAGCCGCAAGTGATAAAGTTTACTAGTTGCTTGCCCATGGTCGGTGGTTCTCTCTGGGTACTCCGGCTTCTTCCACCACTAAAACTGGTCGCCATGATATAGCTGAAATATTGATGAAAGTGGCGTTAAACACCAAAAATCAAATCAAAATCAAATCAGATCTAATTAATCGTTTCACTAAGAGGGAAGGTTTGGGTCCATAAAACTACCTTAACCCGACACTTTTTATTGAAGTGTCTGTACCAAGCCATGAAAGTGAACGGTCATGTATCTGTGTGTTAGGGGCGATTTTGATACTTAGTCTAACTAGTATTTGATTTTGGAATTGTTGCGACAGTGTGGTATTTTTTGTTTTTCATTTTTTTTTTTGTCAAAACCTTCAAGGAATAGCATGGTTATACAAATACTTAGATTTTTATTACATTCTTCTTTGACAATTCTTTAAAAAGATATTTAATGATATGGCAATCAAGAATTGACAATCCAGATACACCGCTAACAATTGACACAACTAGACACAAGACGAAGACAAACAAAACAAAAAAAGACAACATAGAAAACTAAAAAGATGAGCAACATGGACCCCACCACAAACCGAAAGGAAAGCAGTTCATGTTATTCTTGTTTTTCTTGGTCGAGATACAATTGGCAATCTTAAGTGTTAATATAAAATTAGCTTCCAGGATAGACGAAACGAAACCAGTGAAACAATACAGTACATAAAAATATCAGAATAATAGGTACCTACCACAGAAAATTGTGTTTTTAAAAAAGGATAGACGAAAAAGGTTGCAAAATACCAAAGCGGTAATCGAGAACAGTACAAAATATCAATAAGGATAGACGGAAAAGGTTTCAAGATACGAAATTGGTTTACAATCGGTAGCCGTAAATGAAAAACATAGATGACGTAATTCTACTACAAAAAAACCCAGAAAGAATTGTGTTTTTAAAGGATGAGTGTCTGGTGCATACATGACAACTGTCATGACATCTGTGTTCAGTGCAAATTGGATGAAAGGTTCTTAGGTTACTATACATCATATTTCAGGGTGATATGATATGAGCCCTTTGTCGTAAACATAATCCCACTCTTTCATTTTTCACGACTTTCCACCGAATGTTAAACAAGAGTATTGTTTTCTACCATTGGCACAGGAACCGCTGATCCCTCCGGAGCACCTGAGATCACCCTCGTGGTGTTCAAGTCGATAAATTCCATGTCGTGTTGTACTGTCCACTGTGATTGTGGTTCATTTTTCATTAATTGTATTTGTATTCATTTACGTATACTGGTATCCAACACGATTTCCATATCAGATTATTTTCGTGATATTTAACAGTAGCATGACAGGTGCCACTAGATAAGCAGGAAGTGCTTACCCTGCTGTGTTCATACTGGTTTTTGTGAGGTTCGTGTTGTTCAATCTATAGTTTCTGTGTAGCGTTTTGTAGATCAATGTTTGTCTTTTATTCCTTTTTCATTTGTGGCTTCTCATTAAAACCTTTGTATCTTCAAACTGTTTTTCACTGCTGCCAAAAGCTAACGCCAGCATAATTCAACATTTTTAAGTCAGACACCTTACACGAATATCGTTAGATGGCTCAAAAAGACGTTATTGTATTTTAGAGTTCGCAATATTGGGCCAAAATCCCAGGTTGGGGCAAACTTAAACTATCTAGGCTTTTCCATCTTGGAAATCAAGGGAAAGAAAAATGTTAGAATTCGTGCTGAAAAAAAACAACTTGACCTGTAACTTTAAAGGTTTAAGGAGCTTTAGACAATTATATTAGATAACAAAAAGTTAACTGTTGTACTGACAGAGATCGAGAATCGATAATCCTGCTGTTTACTATACTAAGAGGGTATGATTGACCATTTGACGTCATAAACAGTTCATGATGATTGTTGGATGGACCCCGATAACCATGAGGCTGACTCCTCCGAAAAAATCTTTTGTCTGAAAATATGCTCGACAGAAGCCGGCCGTGCATACATGCATAGCTTTTTCTTTATCGCGATGAGGCGCGTTTTTAAAAAAAAATAGAAGTAGAGGATATTGTTTCAGTGGAAGCCGAAGGGACTAGTCAAGTGATCAAAGAATATTTGTATACCTATTTTATCCCCACACAATAAATAAAATCATGCATTTCTGTCATCTCCTGCAGGACCATGTTGAGAAATCTGAAGGAGGAAATACCGGTAAAACTGATCACCACCGTTACTGAAATATTGTTGAAAGTGGCGTAAGCATCTTAAAAATAGTACCCTAACCCGTATGGTACAATGGCTAGCCTATCCATCTCTCGCTTCTCAGGTCGTAATTGCTACTTAATAAAGAAATCGCGTAGATAAGATAAGATAAGAAGAGTTTGAAGATGCCAAAGGGGTAATCAGAATCCGTATATCGAAGAAGAACAGACAACACAATGACCAAAAGAAAAAGTATAAAGGACAAACAACGATCTACAAAACATACAGATAAAACTAAAGATCGAGTAACACGAACCGGTGTGAACTCATGACGCTCTGGAAGGGTAAGCAGTTCCTGCTCCACTGATGACACCCGTCGTTTTAATCTAGTTACAAACCCAGTGATAAGTCATGAATGAGGAAAGAACCGGTAAGTAAGTGTTCACGACAAGTGGAACATATCCGTGGTCATTTGTGACACAGATATTCCATAACGGTCAACCAAGTCATGGTGGCGACCGTAAAACTTTCGAAGTGATGACTTCAACTTATCCAAGAGGAACCCTTGGTTCGGTAGCTTCCTTGTTAGCATCAATCCTCTATCAAGGAAATCCTGATAGGAACCACAAGCTCTGGAATATCGTATCAATAGAGAGATATAAACTCATATGCAGGTGCTGCTGGAATGTTGCCACATATGAATGGAAAGTTCACAAGGGGAAAATTGAAATCATCTCTTTTGTCGTAAAGTTTCGTTCTTAACCGCCCCTCACTCTTAATTTCGAGGTGTAGGTCAAGGTATAAAGCAGACCCATCTGTATCTGTGGTATCCTTTATTTCAAGCTCATTGGGGTAGATGCGAATCAACGAAATTACCAAACCTAGAATTATTTAGTGAAAAGGACATCATCTATATAGCAGAACGTGAAATTAAAGGATCGGGCTAATTTCTTTTCGTTTTTCTTGAGAAGCCCCTGTATGAGGTCTGCCTCATACGAATAAAGGAACAAGTCGGCGAGAAGAGGAGCACAGTTTGAACCCATAGGTATGTCGACTGTCTGTTGAAAAACACGTTCACCAAAGATAACAAATATATGTTGTCAATCAAAAACTCGAGCATGATGATTGTTGATGATATCAGTTTCAGAGAACTTTTTGGCAGAATCAGAGTGAATTTTTTGTGTTTTTTACAAAATAACATTTGTCCCTTCCTAACACAAGGTATTTGTATCTACGTTGGCCATTCTTTATTATGAAACACAGTTGGACCAACACCCTTAATTTGTCCTTCTGCTTAGAGCGAGGAATAGTTGTGTAGAGGGAAGAGAAGTCAAATGTGTTAATGCTATTGCAGGAGGAGGGGGACCTAGATTGTATGTACTCTTAACAGATCTTTAGAATTCTTCAGAATCCACATCTGATTGATAAGTTTTATTTGTAGTCGGGCATGCATGTTAAAATAACAATACAACACAAGCTCTAGATAGTGAGCTTTTGACCGACATAGACTTTTCTTAGACGTTTTCAGAAATCGGTGATTACCTAGTTATCGTTCGTGGACGCTAGGTGATGTTACTATCGTCCGCCATTACGATTAATCAGTATTCATAATTGGATTAGATAAACACGCTTCAGTTAATATTTTATGGCTTATTCCCGTGATTTTGGCCGAATATTTCGAAATATGGATTATTGAATTGAACTTAAACGGTTATTGTTTAAATTGTTCAGAATCACAAAGTTCAGGACCAGATCGGACAAATCTATACGGTCATCAATATTATCAAAATTAAAAAAAGAATTAGCTAGTCATTTTGCCAGATGTGGGCTAACAGATCGATCTGTAGTTATTCAGATTTTAACCTTGCTTATGTGGCAGAATTTCAATACAAAACGGGGTACGCAACAACAAAAAACGGTCGTTATGGAAACCCTCAACACACATTTTTTACTAACGGTATATATTTTGTACAAAAAAACTAAGTTCCCTTCGATTATTGTCTTCACTTCACAAAGCCACAAAGTCGCATATTTTTATGATGTAGGGAGCACTTATGCAATTGACCAAAAAATCAATCATTTGCACAATGATAGAGAAGCAAATATGTGATAATGTTCCTTCCGTATGCGGTAGAGGATAACATAGAAAGGAAAAAAACCGGAGTTAAATGTTGTCTTAAATGAAAGTTTAAATACTATAAACAAAGGAAACGGGAACAAAGTGAGCAGTGTAGGAATTATTGTTTTTCATGTAGAAGCCGCATAAAATAATTAACAATTTACAAAGTGGTATCACATTTCTGTAGATAAATCTTGAAATAAATCTTAATTCTGTAAGAAGTAAAAATGAACGACATGATGTCCTGCAACAAAATTCGGCGATTTTGTTTTCTTTTAGTTTTTTTGTCATTATTATTCAGTTATATATATTTTTATCATTTTTAACCCATTGTGGGAAGGGGGTAGAGTTTAACTGTCATATTGCGAATCAAATACATGTAAGAATCAACCCAATATATAAATTAAATTTTTGTGTTTTAGTGATGTCTTTGCTATAACTTGTTATGCAATACACAGTTAACTATCAGTTATAATGATAGTTATCTTTCTACAATATGAATTTAACACCTTTGTTGCAAAATGACACGACTGTCTATTCCCCTAAGTGCCAAACCCGGGAAGCATCGCATTGCTGTTGACACGGTCGACCTTCAGCAGACTACAAGTCTAGAAAGCGCTACACTTCCTTAACACGTCAATATTAAATTTTAATTAATCTTCAAAAACATATAAAATTAAAGAATAAATCAATATAAAACTATGAAATCCTAGCAAAGAAATTTAAAAAAGAAGACAAATGGGGTGAAAAATTCCCGTCCGGTACACGTATCTGAAACCTGAGAGCAAATAGTTATATTAGGTTCCTCATGAAACTTTTTTTTCAGATAAAGAAATTCAGATATTCAGATGTTTTAATTTGATAAAACTTAAATTCCTTTTCATCTTCACTACAGAAATTGACCGACAAAAAGTTTTAATTTGTTTTACAATTTAACAAACAAAAAATAAATAAAAATAAAACAGAATTGAAAAATGCACCTTAAGATGTCACATTCAAAGTTAAGTTCTTTCTTATAAGTTAGGCACACTTTTTATCATTATTATTTCACTTTAAATCGTATAGTAATAATTTCAAAAAGCGTATATTATAATTTATATATTTACTTTTTAATTTCATACAAAATATTAATTTGATTACCCCTTTTTTCTTATGCTTGAAAAGCAACAAAAGAACAAAAAAGGAAAAAAAGTGCTTGCAGTTTTTTTTATCAAGTAGGATTTATACTGATTTTGTATGGGGAATATAACGGTAATTAAAAAGAAAAATACATACCAGGTAATTTATTTGTTGTCATTAAATCATTGTCATTATATCTCAGTTTACAAATCACTTCACAGCAGGTCAGCGGGTGTTATCATTGAATTTCAAGCCGAAATAACAGTATATTGTGACACCTGTACTAGAGAAACCATACATTAGCGTATCGATAAACCCCGAGAACATAATATTTTGACACTTTACTAATGGCGGACACACTCGGAAGTCGATAATGGCCGCGCCCATGTTTTTAAGAATAAAAAGGTCTATATTATGAGGATTTTGTTGTTAAGTAAGTAAGTAAAACTTTATTTCAATTCGGCATGTAATATAAACAAAAACATAAGCTCTCAAGAGCTTTTTACCGAATACAAATACATCAACATTAAAACAATACAATCGGCATGCAATTACAAAATTAAAACATATCATGCAGGCAAAAAGCAGAAAGGGGGCTGTAAAAGAAACCCGAACAGAGGTCCATGTGGCAAGTGCCTCGCTGTCACCCTGTTTAGGATTACCATACAGTCATTCCATTTCAACATATACGCAGTACAAAACAAGCCAAGCATGAGACTAAAAACAAGTAAAAGCAACTAAAAATACAGAAACTTAAACATTTAGTAATTTCCATAGAAATTATTTAAAACCATTTAAAGAATAAAAATTTGAACATCTTAAAAATTTTTAAATTTTCATAAAAATTTAAAAAGAAAGACATAGCATTACTAATAATTAAGAGATCTAAAATATTTATAAAAAAAAAACAAGTAATAATTCAAACAAAGGCTGTCAGTAGAAACACTTATATTGAGGCAAGAAAAATAAATTAGGCTTTTTATTTGCAAGCAGAGCAGCGGCAATCAGAACCAGTCCAGGACTGAACAAGGCTCCTAAAATGTGCGAAACTATTTTCAGTCCTGAAGTGGTCTGGTAAGCTATTCCACAGAGAAGTTGCTGCAAAACGGAATGATCTCTTACCGTATGTTGTAGTCCTTACCTGTGGTACATCCAAGATATTTCTGTATCTAAAGTAATATTTTGAATTTTTAGTATGGAGTAAATTTTGTAAACACACCGGAGCCAAATTGTGTAAAATTTTGTAAGTCTCAAGTGCCATTGTCCTGATACGTCTCACTTGTAGGGTGGGAACCTTTGCATTTTCAAGCAAAGTTTCAGAGGAGGATGAATAATCATCATATACAAATCGCAGAGCTCGCACTTGAATTTTTTCAAGTTTTTTGGAGTTTTTTTCAGTACAAAAATGCCATGCCAAAGGGCAAAAATTAAAATTACTTAATATAAAAGTATGAAAAATGGTAAGTTTATTGAGCTTTGTAAGATATGAACCAAGTCTTTTAAGAACATTTAACTGCTGAGATGCTTTTCTACATAAGTTACTAATATGTTGATCAAATTTTAACTGATAATCTATATCGATTCCCAATAGTTTTACAGTTTCTTCACATGACAGTATATTATTTTGAATTTGAATAGATGGATTTTTTGCAAAGGTTTTTTTCCCTACTGCCAAGACCTGAAACTTATCAGGATTTGCTTGCATCTTGTTATCTTTAAACCAATCAATCAGCACTTGAGACTCAGCTTCTAAAGTAGAAATGAGAATATCATAGTCAGGGCTGCTGAATGACAAAGTATTGTCATCAGCATAATTATACAATGAACTATGTTTAATGAAATAAAAAATATCATTTATAAAGACATTAAATAATAGGGGACCAAGTATGGAGCCTTGAGGAACACCTTTCTGGATGTCAGCCCAGTCACTCAGAACACTGTTTACTTTAATTTGTTGTTTCCTGTTAGAAAGATAAGATTTTAATAAAGATACAGATTGTGAAGAAACACCATAAGCTGATAATTTATCTAATAAAATATTATGGGGTAAGCAATCAAAAGCTTTGGAGAGATCCATAAGAACTGCTGAGACATAAAAGTTTTTATCTAGGGCTTCTCTCCAGTCTTCCAGTAATCTGAGTAACGTAGTCTGACATCCATGACCTCGTCGAAATGCACACAAGCAAGGACTGAAAATGGAATCAAAAAAATCATTTAACTGTGTTTCAATTACTTTTTCAAATAATTTAGAAAAAATAGGAAGGATACTAACTGGTCTGTAATTAGATATTACTAAAGGGTCATTTTTCTTAAATAATGGGGTAACCTGAGCTTTTTTGAGTCTGTCTGGAAATACACCTGTGTCAACAGTAATATTTATCAGTGTTGACAGCTGAGGTGCTATTACAGACTTACTCGCCTTTACTATTTTAGCAGGTATACCATCTGCCCCTGTTGCTTTTTTTACATTTATTTTATTCATGATTTTTTCCACTTTTTCTGATGTAACCTTCTGAAACCCAAATTTTCCATTCAATTCTATACTATTATTCTCATGTATAGCAGTTATACTCGGATGATTTGAGGGGTCATACACTACATTTTCACCTATCTTCTCAGCTACAGTAGCAAAAAAATTATTAAAGAGATTTGAAACTTCATTTGAGTTATTAATAATTTTATTATCTTCACACAATATAATTTTTTGATCACCTTGCATTTCTTTGAAAAGAAAGGTTTGACTGTATTCCAAAAGTCTGTAGTTTTTGTACCTCCAGAGCAGCGTTCTAAAAAATAAGTTTTAATGGATTTTCTTTTCAATTTATTAACAAAACTTCTTTGCTGCCTGAATTTTTCCCAAGTCTGATTATTGCGATTTTTTGTATACTGAGAATACAGCATGTGTTTTCTGTATGTGGCCTTCCTCAACTCACCGTTCATACATGGAAGTGGTTTTCGTCTAGGGTACCGTGATTTCAATGGTGCATGCTTATTCAATACATTTATAAATTCATTTTCATATTTCTGGTAGGTTTCATTTACCTGTTCCGCAGATGTAACACTATCCAAATTTTCCATCTTAATCTGATCTATATCATTATTAAATTTATCAATGTCAAAAGTTCTATAACTCCTGTATATAATTTTACTTCTCTGTTGAGCAGGCAAGTGACCCTTTATAGTTGTAGATATAAGATTATGACAATCACTTACACCAGTTGGTAGATTTAAAGTATTAAAGCATGATGACTTTTTGTTTGTCAATACAACATCAACTAATGATGGAACACAGTCTTTTTTAAAACAGGTTGGTTCTTTAACCAATTGATCTAAATCAAAAATATCACAAATATCATTTAAGGGTTGATATTTGTTTTCATTTATTATGTCGAAATTTATGTCACCAAAAACTATATAATTTTCATATTTAACAATAATTTTATCAATATTCAATATTTTTAGAAATTCTTTCTGAAAAATCGGCATCATTTACTGAAGGTGGTTTATAAGGTTGTTGAAAAACTATGACTTTACTCTTCTGTATACTTATCGGAAGTTGTTATTTTGAACTCGTCAAAAGATTTTTGTTCACCATCTGCACTTTTTGATCATGTTAACGGATCATCCATATCATAAGCGAGATAACTGGGTATTCTTTTGAGATCTTGTTGGTGTTCAGTGCGCATGTGTCGACATCAAATAACCACATGACATTTACATGGTCAAGGACGTTCGTTAACCAGATTGGGCGAGAAACTGCAACATTCTAATATTATTCAGTATTTCGCTATGGATAGAACTTTCTTCTCGTTATTTATATTGACTTTTATAGCAATATTTATTCATGGTAAGTCAAACACATTTAAAAAAAAGTGAAAAACCATTTAAATATATGAGAAGTCAATTTTGATCCTCCAAAAATAATGATCAGCTGATTTCACCATCACCTATTCTACTGATGATATGATTTCTATTATTCTTCTCCCAGATGAAGGTAAATTTGGTCATAATAAGAAAAAGTTTGAAGATGCCGAAGCACATTTTAATCGCAGTGATTAAATTTTTGTTGAAGTTGAAGTATTGTAATGCTCACAAATATCTCAAATCACAATTTTGTGAATAATTTAATCATCAGAAATTCATTATTTTCCAAGTGACAACCATTATATTTTTGTATTTCATAAAGATTCCATAGATTTTTTCCCCAGTTAATGATAAATTATGGGATAACTACATGTAACTACAATGTATATAATCAGTTACATTGTATGCTTGACAGTATTACCTCCCTCCATAAATATGTGAAGTCTTTCAAGAAGATGACATGGTTGAAATCACAGGGGCAAGGTGCGTCCGAAAAAAAAACAACTATATAATACTACAAGGGGGGGAACTCACTTGCTTTCATTTTTTTAAGTCGTCGTGTTAAATTGATCATAACTTCGGAATGCCTTAATATTTTCAAAAAATGTTTCCACCAGTCGAAAGTCAAGTAATTTTCCTTTCCAAAGAGACTCCAATTGTTAGTGTAGGCCTCCGAACTGCTGAGGTATCATACACGAACCAAAACAAAACGGCGTGAAAATCCGAAGTCGTACAAACGTTGGGTTGACCACTTCCCATCTGTGTACAGACTTTCCCATGCGTAAACGAGTCATTTTGACTAACTAAATACTTTCATCCATTCAAATTATGATAAAATTTCTTACCTTACGCCAATTTATATGTCCTTTAAGTCTGTTTTTGAAAGAAATCCCATTTGCATCCTTGACAAATGCCATAGACGTGAAAATTGAGAGAGTTCTAACGGGCTTTTTGATTGGCTGAATCTGTTTCAGCCCGTTAGAACTCTCTCAATTTTCACGTCTATGGCGTTTGTCAAGGATGCAAATGGGATTTCTTTCAAAAACAGACTGTCACGAACATTTTTTTAATGCTTTTTGTGGCACTGACATCACGGTTGGTGCTCAAAACGCTACACTCACTTTAAGTAGCTGTCCAGGTGCATCAATTGAGTAGTGGGAGATTCTTTTTATAACGCAATACATGTATTTTAATTTTATACTTGTTGATAACGAAGTAAGTCCAAGTCACTCTGTGGAAATAACTTCATGGATACGATATTAAAGTTTCTTCACAGTATAATGTTTACATTAACATTACAGATAAGCAAAGGCTGTAGTATTGAATTCCTTTCCACACGGACGATTTTGGCAGTTTGTATACAAAGAAAATGTTAGGTGTACTCGATTAATGCAACGTTCGTTACAATTTGTAATACGACAAAAGTTCGTTCTTTGGATGTTATAGTACCCCGCCCATCCACCAATATTAATCCCAAAAGAATTTCAATCACTCGTATATATTTTGTTATTACCCATTTTCATTTGGATAAGCAGTTTGAGAGGAGAAGATTTTATAAAATCGGCCAATTAGAAACAAGAATCGCTTGTGGCGACCATGTTTGTTAACGGATCGGGACGAAATGAGTAATCGTTACAAAGGACCTTCCATAGATGCTTCCTACTAAGATCCACTTCATTTGGTTGACGATTTTCAGAGGAGAAGATTAAAATGTGAATAGTTAATGGACGACGAACGAAAGACGAAGGACGACGGGCGCCAAGTGATGGTAAAAGCTCACATTGCATTTGGCAAGGTGAGCTAATAACAGTCATTGGCTAGATATGTCGCTCCACTCAGACACATTATTCTGATTCCGAGCCAAACAGTCTTTGCTCTTTCTCCTTAATGCTGCGTTCTAGCGGAGAAGCAATAAATACCAATAGCAAATAAAGAAAAAGAATTATAAGTTCTATACAAAATCATGACCATTCTGTCGAAGGTGACTTGGCAAATGCCAATTCTGCACAAACCGTTTTGTATTTCTTCCTTTTAATGTTGTACAAAACATCCACATGTAAAATATTTTGACTATGTGCTGTTTTTTTTCACAACTTTTATTCAATGAAGACATTTTTTTTTTTTTTCTTTTATCAATTTGCAAGTCGAACATACCCTTGACAAGTGTTATAGTGAACCCTAAATAAATTACAGAAAGGAAACATAATTGTGATATTGAGCTGTTTTCGCTATTCTTTCAACTTTTTACATAGACAAAACCAGTTCTACTGAAAAACAATTTTTGGGACCCAACCGGAAAGTAGTGGCTGACAGAGCCGGAACGAATGTACGTAATTAAGCATTGTGTTTTTCACTGTAGTAAGTCTAAAACTATTCATGGTGGCACGCCAGTGCAAACTATCATGTATATAAGCATTACAAAGGGTTTGTGTACTTTAATTACACATATAAACTACTTTTTATAGCTTTATTTGATGATTTCAATCTCATTACTAGCATTTTTCATTGTTTATGTCCATCATTTTATCTATATCTGAGTAATCGATGAAGACAACTACAGTAATATATAGGTAAAAACAAGCAAAAATAATCGACCGATAACGACATCTTCTGAATTCAAGATATAATAATACTATATCATCATAATACTTACTTTTTGTCGTCGCCTGTATGTCAAACATGCCTAATTGACTTGTACCGGAAGATGACAGAACAATTCCGACCGGAGCTCTTTGACGACAGTGTGTATGTTCTAAATTAAAAATTATGAAAATAAAAAATCATAACATTGCATGATCAGCCGTTGGTCGCCAGTGACTTTGATCATTGCCAGTTCAAGATGCCGGGAAAATGTAAATTCCTGAACAAATGGCTAGAGCAGCCACAATGCCATGCCTGGCTTAGAAATGGCACAGTAATTCATAAAGCACACTGCAAATGCTGCAACAAAAGTTTTGACATTTCCTCCATGGGAGAATCGGCCCTCCAAAGTCATATGAAAGGTATTTTTATATCTTTATTTCTGCCATGTGTGAAAGGATCTGAAAGGGGGAGTTAAAACAGTTTTAGACATTAAGATAAAAAGAGGTAAAATGTGTAGGGATTTGGCAAACAAAAACGATGGGAAAATATTTAAAACTTTGGAAATTGGTGAAGTCAAAAAAATTGTGGGAATAGAAGAAATTATAGAAAATGTTTTAAGAACATTTTTTTATTTGTAAAAATTAAGGATGTGGGAAAAAGGTCACCCCATCATTATTGTTGTATGACTGGGTACAGGCATTTTCACTTGAAGAAAGGTAAGGTTAAACAAGGTTTTATATAAGAAAATGCTCAGAAAAAGGTGCTTGGAAAGTCCTTGATTTTGTTCAACCAAAAAGTGTATGAACCCTGCATTAAAAAAAACTTCATGAGTTGTTCAAGGATAATAAATTTTCCTTACAGCTGAAGATTTGCTTCAACAGAGATATAATTTCAAGTCTCTCTCTTCATCAAGATTGAAGGACAGAATATTTCTTATTGTATGATGATTATATACCTTGTATGTATATGACCTACAGATCTAGAAATGAAATCAATAGGCTAGCTCATAAAAAAAAATTTGTAACATTTTTTTTCAATATCTAAATATGAAGGCCATGTTGAGGATAAACAAAAAGCACAGTAAGAAACATTAACTGTTCAATGATAATAATAACATAAGATGACATAAATATCGTCAGACCATGATCAAATGTTTTCATTATATGAAAGAATCTTTATTTTCAAGTTTGCCATTACTTTCATAAAGCATTTTAGGGCTTGCCAAACCAGATGAAGTGGGTGACTTTTTCACATTGATCTCGATGAAATTACCCTATATATGCCACTAAGACAAAGTTTTTGTCATGATCATGTTAGTTTTTGGAAGTCAATAATTGTTCATCAATAACAATGCTTTTTTTATCCACTTTCACTCATAAAGAGCTCTCGTGTTCCTGAAATTTGACGTATACAGGGTTCGATATTCAAAATTGATTCCAAATTTGTTGATCACATCTTTTTTTAAAGATCTGATCATTGAGCAGTGCGTTTGTTTTATGAAAGATAGGGAAACATGTAAATTATGGTGTAGCGGGGAAAGTAACGTTAAAATATCTGCAAGCTCTTCAAAAGTCTCTCAAGATTTTTCTCACTTTGCATAAAATCAACTTTAAGTGAAAGTGAAGTCTTATGGCCCTGTATTTACCAAGTGTGGTGAGTCCTAATTTTTTGTGCTGTATTTTTGTGTTTTTTGTATATTTGATCATAGATGAATGTATCTGTGGTCTGATTTTTATTCTACATACAATGTACATGTCTGATTATCTTGGCTATTCAAGATGCAATTTTCCCAAAGTACATGTATGTGTGTCTACAATCTAATCTTCTTTTTAGCTCACCTGGCCATAGGCCATGTGAGCTTTTGTCATGGGTAAGCGTCCATCGTCTGTCCATCCATCCGTTAGCTTTTCACATTTAAATCTTCTTCTCTGAAACCGCTGAACAGAAATCAGCCAAACTTGCCAGAAATGTTCACTGGATGGTCCTCTACCAGATTTGTGTTTTTGGTGCTGATTTGAAATCCAACATGGCTGCCAGGGTCCATAATGTGTTCTCATTGGCTGAAATTTAAAAAATCTTCTTGTTAGAAACCACTAAGCCAATTGAATTGTGACTTTGCAGGAATGATCATTGGGTGGTCCTGTACTAAACTTGTGAATCGTTTGCCGATCGGAAATTCAAGATGGCCGCCATGACTCGACTTAGTTTAACATAGGACCCTATGGGAATTTCACATTTTCATCTTTTTTTCTGAAACCACAAAACAGATTTGAATCAAACTTGGCAGAAATGTTCATTGGATGGTCATATACAAGATTTTTGTTTTTGGCGCTGATCGGAAATCCATCATGGCTGCCAGGGCCCATAATGTGTTCTGATTGGTTGAAATTTTAAAAATCTTCTTGTTAGAAACCACTAAGCCAATTGAATTGTGACTTTGCAGGAATGATCATTGGGTGGTCCTGTACTAAACTTGTGAATCGTTTGCCGATCGGAAATTCAAGATGGCCGCCATGACTCGACTTAGTTTAACATTGGACCCTATGGGAATTTCACATTTTCATCTTTTTTTTCTGAAACCACAAAACAGATTTGAATTAAACTTGGCAGAAATGTTCATTGGATGGTCATATACAAGATTTTTGTTTTTGGCGCTGATCGGAAATCCAACATGGCTGCCAGGGCCCATAATGTGTTCTGATTGGTCGAAATTTTAAAAATCTTCTTGTTAGAAACCACTAAGCCAATTGAATTGTGACTTTGCAGGAATGATCATTGGGTGGTCCTGTACTAAACTTGTGAATCGTTTGCCAATCGGAAATTCAAGATGGCCACCATGACTCGACTTGGTTTAACATTGGACCCTATGGGAATTTCACATTTTCATCTTTTTTTCTGAAACCACAAATAGATTTGAACCAAACTTGGCAGAAATGTTCATTGGATGGTCATATACAAGATTTGTGTTTTTGGTGCTGATCGGAAATCCAACATGGCTGCCAGGACCTATAATGTGTTCTGATTGGTCGAAATTTAAAAAATCTTCTTGTTAGAAACCACTAAGCCAATTGAATTGTGGCTTTGCAGGAATGATCATTGGGTGGTTCTGTACTAAACTTGTGAATCGTTTGCTGATCGGAAATTCAAGATGGCCACCATGACTCGACTTAATTTTAACATAGGACCCTATGGAAAAAATGTTTAAAAGTCTTCTCCTCTGAAACCAGTAAGTCAGTTTAAAGCAAACATGGGATGAATGGTCCTTAGGTGGTCAACTTTCAAAATTATGTCCTGTGACCCCGACCTCCATCCAAGATGGCAACCATCAGCGAACATAGTTTTAACATAGGACCCTATGGGAAATATATTTAAAAATCTTCTTCTCTGAAACCAGTAAGCCAATTTAAAGCAAACATGGCATGGATGGCCTTAAGTGGTCAATTTTCAAAATTGTGTCCAGTGACCCTGACCTCCATCCAAGATGGCCACCTTCAGCAGACATACTGTAGTTTTAACATAGGACCCTATGGGAAAAAATGTTTTAAAATCTTCTCCTCTGAAACTAATAAGCCAATATAGCAAACATGTCATCGATGGTCCTTAGGTGGTCAACTTCCAAAATTGTGTTCAGTGATCCCGATCTCGGTTCAAAATGGCCGCCGTCAGCAGACATAGTTTTAACATAGGACCCTATGGGAAAATTGTTTAAAAGTCTTCTCTTCTGAAACCAGTCAGCCAATTTAAAGCAAACATGGCATGGATGGTCCTTGGGTAGTATACTTTCAAAATTGTGTCCGGTGACCACGACCTCCATCCAAGATGGCTGCCATGAGCAGACATAGTTTTAACATAGAACCCAATGGCAGTATGGGATTTGAATAATAACTTAGATGTATTCAGCATGCAGACATTCTTAAGAGGACTTATTTATGTCAGGTGAGCGATACAGGCTCACCTGAGCCTCTAGTTTTTATAGCAATTCCAAATTATGCATGACACAAGTAAACCCTACATGTACAGTACAGAAAGCGACATGCCGTGATCAATCACCGTGATAGTGGTCATGTCTAGGAGAGTGATGGGGATTAAAATTTTAACTTCATGTCGGTGATCAGGGGGCAATAAAACACCAGGTCACAGGGCCTTGTCACTATCCAGGTAAATATACTATCAATGTATAAACGTATACAAGGGCGGACATCTTTTTTTACCCCCGCTCGTTTCAAGTCGTGTTTGTTTTTTAAATTCCTTCTAATATATTCAAAACCCTGTTTGGTTCAACTCCCAAGACCTTATTCTTTTCAAAAAATATCATGACCTCCCCTCGACTACCTCTTGTGAAGACGCAGCGGTCGTTTTTGTCAGGAATTCGCCCGAGTAGAGAACAACATGGACCCAAAGTGAAAGTAACAGCGCCACCTAAAAAAAACCCGGAAGTTCGGAACTCTCGGGGTTTTAGCTTTGAGGTAAGGAAAATACCGTTAAGATTCAAACATCATTGAACGAGTGGGACGATTTGAAGTGAAAACTGAACATTTTTGACTTGTACATACATTAATGATAAATGCCATTTTCAAGGCTTTTTCTTGATTGCTGTCCATTTTCTTTAATTTATTATTTCGTCTGTTATTTCCCGCGGTATCTTATACTTAGAAACACGATAACTAGCGAGAAAACCAAATATCGAATGGTAAAACCCCGAGAGTTCTGAACTTCCGTTTTTTTATAGGTGGCGCTGTTACTTTCACTTTGGGTCCATGTTGTTCTCTACTCAGGCGAATTCCTGACAAAAACGACAGCTGCGCCTTCACAAGAGGTAGTCGAGGGGGGGTCATGGTATTTTTTGAAAAGAATAAGGTCTTGGGAGTTGAACCAAACAGGGTTTTGAATATATTAGAAGGAATTTAAAAAACAAACACGACTTGAAGCGAGCGGGGGTAAAAAAAGATGTCCGCCCTTGTATATGTTTATACATTGATAGTATATTTACCTGGATAGTGACAAGGCCCTGTGCACCAGGTGTTAATCTTGTAATCAAGTGTGTCGTTTTACAGGTAAATTAGTCAGACAAGCTGTACAGGTAAAATTACGTTTTTATATCGCCAATTTTAGATTATTTTCAAGTACTGTCAGATTCCCCTCAGAATAAAAAAAAACATTTTTATTTCTTTCCTCAAAACGTTGAACATCCTTGAACGTAATCCCGGGAATGAACTCCCGAGATCGAGAAAATAGCACGAGAACGGAGTTCATTTGAATTGATGAATAAAATGTAAATAATAAATGATTATTCAACTTCAATTCAGTAAAATCATGGGTTGTGCAAATTTGTTTCAAAGATTTTTAACCTTGGCTGTGTATTGAGTATCTACACTTAGTATTTTATTGACACGCGTACACCACGTGACTTGGCTTGTGCACAAATGAAGTTTCATAAACACGTGCGTGATTTGTACGTTTTAAAGCGTATTTCCAATCCAGGTCAATGTTACATTTTAGTTCAATAATATTTTTATACGTTCAGTAATTTTTTTTATTTCAATCTTCATAGGAAACCCAGAAAAAAACATGAATAAATAAAGAATACCAAAAAAAATAAAAAATGATGTATTAAATAATGATTCTAAGAATAGAACTTGGTTTCATAACGTGTCGATCATTAAATGGACAATAACAGAAAAAGCTTTGCAGTCCTGTGGAATACAAGAGGTTTAACTTATCAACAAAAAATACATTGATGAAGTATTTACGAATAATTCAACACATACTGAATTCAACCCAACAGAAGAAAAAAAATGAGAAATTAAAATTAAACAAGATACGGTCATTGAAGAATTTGATTAAAAATTATCGAAACAAATATTTATAAACAGATCGTTCAAAGAAGTACTACATGTCCAAAAGTCACTAAATTTACGGATATATTTTGGAAATTAGCGGCTAATCTGCAGAAAGTTTAGAAACGTGAAAGGAAATAAGGAATTGACCTTCATCATGATTTTACCCCTACAAATGTTTAACATTACACAGTATCTGACCAAAATCAAATGTCACCAGTTTATTTATTTATTTATTCAAATTCAAATCTTAATTGGCTTTCAACCCAATAGATTACTCAAAGTTTATGGAACAAATTAAAAGCATAGTTTTCCGCTTTTTGTTCATTTTGTAGCCATTAGGCTACGTAAATTTGGATTGTTATAGGTTTTTGTTTGCAATTTTAAAGAAAATTGTTTTCATCTATAACGAAATTACGTAACAAGCCATGTGTGTAAAACAGTTTACTTGAATTGTTAATTTTTTTTCAATACGAGAGGTAAAAGTCCAAAACACAAAATAAACCAATAATCAATTTTAAGTCTGCTCTTTACCAACTAAACACTAAAAACCCGCGCTTGCAAAGTCCGTGCTTCAAAAACCCGCGACTGCGGTTTAACTTATAAACAAAAAATACATTGATGAAGTAGCCCGTATTTACGAATATTTCAATACATACTGAATACAACCCAACAGTAGAAAAAAAATGAGAAATTAAAATTAAACAAGATAAAGTTCAGTTGCGGTTTCAACAAAATTCTTAATATAGAACTCGAGGTCATAAAGTAGAACTTTCTAAAACAAACGAAAAATATAACAAGACAGACATTCTTTGGCAATGAAAAGCAACAAACAGTCAAATATTAACAGCAAGAGGATACAAAATTAATTGTCAAAAATACATCCTTCAGTAGCAATAATTACGGCTTACGATATTAAAAGTCAACAGGTAGAACAGGTAACGCTAATCTCTTAATTGGCTGTAAAATATCAATCGGCGCACAGGTGACCGAGAGCCATAAAATTTAATCCCCACCACCTTGTTTTATGGTCCTTTTTAGGTCTATCACAGTGGGTTTATGTCCGTGATGATATGTCTCTCGGAGTGATCAATCACGGCATGTCGCTTTCTGTACTGTAGTTAGGTACACATTAAATACATGTACCCAAACTACATGTACTGCTCAGAGCTCCAGATAAGCTGTGTATTTGCGTTTTTTACGCTATAAAAACGAGTAAAAACGCATGTATAATCAGATCAGAGTGTACACATTACGCATACATATTGCTGTGTAAGCAAACTTTCCAAATTCGGAGCGTACTTGTATGTTGTTAACGATAATACAGTCGTGTACATTAACAATGCATTTTTGTCTTTGAGAAATCCCCTGTAATTACTTTCCTTTATACTTTTCGAAGGAGATACAGATACAAATTTTATTTAAAGTCGGAGTATAAAAACATACAACATAAGCTCTGAAGAGCTTTTAAAACCGACATACATGTAAATAACAGAACAAGCATAAGGACAGACATGCATAAAAAGCAGAGCACATACATATTATAAAACATAAAAGCACAGTAGTTGAACTAAATTAAAAATAAGCAGTTGATGAACTAAACTAAAAATATCTAGTAAAACATAAAAGCACAGTAGTTGAACTAAATTAAAAATAAGCACAGTTGATGAACTAAACTAAAAATATCTAGCATACTAAGGGAAGGAAATCAAGCTGAAGCCTTGCATGCAAAGCAATGACATGAGCTGCCTGACCATGTATTAATCAAATTTTTAAACTGGAGAGAGCGTATACATCCGAGGGGTACCGAATGTTTGCATTTCGAAGCATCGATGTCAATATTACAAATAAATGCGGTGCTCCTTTTCAGGAGTGGTTTACGTGATACGAAAGTAAATTTGGGAACACATTTGTTGAAAATGAGCAAGAACATGTTTTTCTAAACTTCTATTGTATTTTAATGTAGTACTTATGCAAATAGCTTGTCAGGGTGTGGTGTCAGTTATATAAAGTAAACACAGAACAAAATATTTACAACATTTTATTAATATAATAAACATGACATTTACCCTCTGCAGAGGGTTTTTTACCCCCAAAATTGTAGGGACTTTCTATATGCAGGGGTACAAAGTTAAGGAAAAAACAGCAATTGTACCCCCATTTTCAAAACTCAGTGGGCACCCTGCATGACACAATCGTGTCAAATTAAACAGATATACATGTATACATTTCACTTGCATCCTGCGTTTATTGAATAACACTTACAAGTGTCAAACATTATTTTTAAAAGTGTACATGTAAGCAATCTTTTCTGAAGTAGAGAGTACAACAGTGCAAAGGAAATATGCAAATACCCATCATTTTCAAAAGTAGGGGGTAATTACCCTTTGGACTTGAAAATTATCTGGAGCTCTGCTGCTCAAAGGTGATATACAAGGTACATGTTATGTACAAGGATGCCTTTGGATGTCCTTATACAGTAGCAGTCGTGATCATGAATAAGCTTTAAGAATAAATTTAATTCATTGTTCATATACATGTATATGATTAAATTATTACACAGGCTTAGACAAGGATTGTATCAAAGAATGTTTTTTCTCCGGTCATTGCAGTCATGCCCATCCCCCTGGGTGAGACAGTTTACATACTAAAATTGTATAAGTTATACACTTCACAATTCAAATTTGAGTGTTGATTATTTGAAAGAATTTTTTTATACCCCCGCTCCCGAAGGGGGAGGGGGGTATACTGTTTTACCTCTGTCCGTCTGTCGTCCAAGATATTTTTCGTCGCACTTTTCCCAGTAACTGTTGATGGCAGAAATCTGATATTTAGTCACAAGTGTCATATAGGTATACCATATTGTGGGTAGCGTTTTTGGACCCGTCAGATTCCTACTTCCTGTTTGCCGACTTAGTTGGTTTTTATACACATATGCACATTTTTCGTCACATTTTTCTCAGCAACTATTGATGGCAGAAATCTGATATTTGGTCACAAGCTTTATATAGGTACCCCATATCGTGGGAAGCATTTTTGGACCCATCAGATTTCTACTTCCTGTTT
The DNA here is from genome assembly GCA_963680875.1 of Bathymodiolus brooksi. Taxonomy (NCBI): domain Eukaryota; kingdom Metazoa; phylum Mollusca; class Bivalvia; order Mytilida; family Modiolidae; genus Bathymodiolus; species Bathymodiolus brooksi. The sequence continues at coordinate 115,926,876 of OY804577.1, forward strand.
GCCGACTTTGTTGATTTTTATACACATTGAACATATATGCTTATTTTTCGTCACATTTTTCTCAGCAACTATTGATGGCAGAGATCTGATATTTGGTCACAAGCTTCATATAGGTACCTGATATCGTGGGAAGCGTTTTTGGACCCATCAGATTCCTACTTCCTGTTTGTCGACTTAGTTGGTTTTTATACACATTGAACATATATGCACATTTTTCGTCACATTTTTCTCAGCAACTATTGATGGCAGAGATCTGATATTTGGTCACAAGCTTCATATAGGTACCCCATATCGTGGGAAGCGTTTTTGACCCATCAGATTCCTACTTCCTGTTTGCCGAAGAGCGGGGGTATCATAAGTGAGCATTAGCTCACAGTTCATCTTGTTCATGTAAGCTATGCATGCTGAGCCTCTGGTTAAACCATGAGGGCGACTCCAGCAGTGACAATGCAAGAACTTCACCCGCTCAGGGGTCGACTTAAACCCGAGAAATATCGGTACGTGGACCGATATGAAAGGGGGATTTGCCCCCCCAAGAAAATTTTAGTATTATTTGGGCAAAATCCTGCAATCTGGGAACTTCTGATCCAATATTTAGAGAGAAATGTTGTCTTGAAAAAAGTCGTTTTTAGCTCGACTTTTCGAGGGAAAAAAGTCGAGCTAAAAGCCTATTGTCGTCACTCCAGCATCAGCGTCTGGGACGGTTAAGTTTTTTGTCAAAGAGTCCATTTCTATCAAAAGTATCCATTTGAAACTTGGAATACTTGTTCACTATCAAAAGAGGAACCAATTACAACAAGGCAGATGACCCTGTGATTTGTATATCCAGAGTTATCTGCCTTTGTTTTGACATAGTACATAGAAATTAGGGATATTTTTTTAGTATAATTAAATATCCCTAATTTCTATGTACTAACTATCAAAGCTATTAACTTGAAACTGAATACACTTGTAGAAAGTGTTGACAAGAGAAGACAACTACATCCAGCATTTTATTTGAGTTATTCCCCCTTTTTGACTTAGAATTTATTCAAAAAATACAATTTCTCAATAATTGTGATAGGCATTGAAATGAAACTCAACATACCTCATATATATATACCTGTTCACTATCAAATGGGTGAACCCATTACAACAAGGCAAGTGACCCTGTGATTTGTATATCCAGAGTTACAATGTATCTGCCCTTGTTTTGGCATAGTACAATGTACATAGAAATTTGGGATATTGTTTTAGTATAATTAAAATTTCTCAATAACTATCAAAGCTATTAACTTGAAACTCAATACACTTGTAGAAAGTGTTGACCCCGTTCTGTTGACAAGAGAAGACAACTCTATCCAGCATTTTATTTGAATTATTTCCCTTTGCATTTTTTTTTTTCTAAAAATACAATTCTCTCAATATATATTTTGTAAACTATGATAGGCATTAAAATGAAACCCAACATACCTGTTCTCTATCAAAAGAGGGAACACATTACAGAAGGGTAACTCCCAACATACAACCCCCCAAATTTTTATTTTTTTATTTTTTATTTTTATTTCATATGCACTAAAATAGTGTTACAAGAAAAGATTATACCCCTCTGATTATATTTACTAATCTTGCAAACATATTTGCTTATATGAATAATTGAATATCATAGTTAGAAGTATGTACATTTTGTATAACTTTGTAAATTGCTTGCAGTTTAATATCAGATACGAAAAAGTCGAGCGTCCAGCACCCGTGGGCGGTACTCTTGTTATACTGAACAATCACTTATGATAACTTTTATTGATCTGATCTTAATCAGAATTTGTATTCCAGAATTTATAATATGATGTCATTTTAGTGACTTGTTGCACTTCTCCTGGTTTGGCGAACCCTGTGTTTATGAAAAAATAGCAATTTGAAATTTGATTTCTGACACACATATTTTTATTGAGGTCTGAAATGTGACCATCTTCCTTAAGTTTACTTTTATAATGACACTTTACAGTAATCAGCCATAAGGTGACTTCATATCAGTCTAATTAAATATTAGATATTTGATGTATCTTTTTTTTTCTGTGATACAATTAAAGGTTATATTATTAGTCAAGGACGTATATTTATATACGTCCTTGTATTAGTGCATGAACAAAAAAGATACAATCAAGATCTTATTTTAATTAGAATGACTTTATATATGTACATGTACATTGTATATATGTACATGTATTGATAAAAATTAGGTTAAAATAAATTATTGGTAACTACATTTTGTGCCATGTGTTCTTAATTTATATTGATCCTGCTGGTTAGGTTAGGGGCTGTCATATGGTAGTTGGATTAAGTTATATTAGTTAAATTTGTACAGGCAGTATTGTACATGTGCATGTATATATGCAACTTTGGGTGAAAGATGTCAATCTAGATAAAATTAGAGGTCTATTGGAATTTATTCTACATCCAGCGATCAAAATATTAAAACTAACAACATATTGTATTCAATCGTTTGGGGCGATCGTGGTCATGATCATATAGTAGTTGGATTAACAACTAGCTATGCAATCAGTGCCTATCACCAATAACGTTTTCAGTTAGAAACCCGCTAAGATGAGGTGTATATTTTATACAACCTTATGTGATAAAGTTTGTCAGTGACTTGAGACAGGTAGGCAGTTTTCTCTGGGTCCTCCACCAATAAAACTGACCGCCACGATATAACTTAAATATTGTTGAAAGTATCATTAAATACCCTAACCCTAAATACTGCCTTTTATTTCTAATCTTTTCTTGCTTTTAAAATCATCCACAGTTGTAGTTATCCTCTATTTTTTGGGGTTTATATAAATATAATATTATAAAACTCCATCATGTTCATATTATCCAAAGTATACAAATGAACACTTGAAAAATAGCACAACTCATTGAACTTTGGATGTTTTAATTTAAATACCATTCATCCATTGTATATTCTATGGTTATGTGTGGATTTCATTTCATTTAGTAAACCCCATGTGATACAAATGTAGGTCAAAAGGTTACAATTGACTCATGACTTCAGAAGGGAAATTTCATGAGTCAATGAAATGCACTTCTAGATTCAACCACATTTGCTTGATAACAACAGTTGATAATGTGGAAAAATTAAAACAAACTACAAGGTGCATTCCTTTATACCCATACATATACTTGCTAATTACTGTAAATTTGGATTGAATTCCATGCTGCAAAAAAAAAAGTATACACATGTCTGTAGGTACAATGTACATTTAAGAATTAAGTAGATGGATAATCTAAATAGTATACACATGTCTGTAGGTACAATGTACATTTAAGAATTAAGTAGATGGATAATCTAAATAGTATACACATGTCTGTAGGTACAATGTACATTTAAGAATTAAGTAGATGGATAATCTAAATAGTATACACATGTCTGTAGGTACAATGTACATTTAAGAATTAAGTAGATGGATAATCTAAATAGTATACACATGTCTGTAGGTACAATATACATTTAAGAATTAAGTAGATGGATAATCTAAATAGTATACACATGTCTGTAGGTACAATGTACATTTAAGAATTAAGTAGATGGATAATCTAAATAGTATACACATGTCTGTAGGTACAATGTACATTTAAGAATTAAGTAGATGGATAATCTAAATAGTATACACATGTCTGTAGGTACAATATACATTTAAGAATTAAGTAGATGGATAATCTAAATAGTATACACATGTCTGTAGGTACAATATACATTTAAGAATTAAGTAGATGGATAATCTAAATAGTATACACATGTCTGTAGGTACAATGTACATTTAAGAATTAAGTAGATGGATAATCTAAATAGTATACACATGTCTGTAGGTACAATGTACATTTAAGAATTAAGTAGATGGATAATCTAAATAGTATACACATGTCTGTAGGTACAATGTACATTTAAGAATTAAGTAGATGGATAATCTAAATAGTATACACATGTCTGTAGGTACAATATACATTTAAGAATTAAGTAGATGGATAATCTAAATAGTATACACATGTCTGTAGGTACAATGTACATTTAAGAATTAAGTAGATGGATAATCTAAATAGTATACACATGTCTGTAGGTACAATATACATTTAAGAATTAAGTAGATGGATAATCTAAATAGTATACACATGTCTGTAGGTACAATATACATTTAAGAATTAAGTAGATGGATAATCTAAATAGTATACACATGTCTGTAGGTACAATGTACATTTAAGAATTAAGTAGATGGATAATCTAAATAGTATACACATGTCTGTAGGTACAATATACATTTAAGAATTAAGTAGATGGATAATCTAAATAGTATACACATGTCTGTAGGTACAATGTACATTTAAGAATTAAGTAGATGGATAATCTAAATAGTATATACATGTCTGTAGGTACAATGTACATTTAAGAATTAAGTAGATGGATAATCTAAATAGTATACACATGTCTGTAGGTACAATGTACATTTAAGAATTAAGTAGATGGATAATCTAAATAGTATACACATGTCTGTAGGTACAATATACATTTAAGAATTAAGTAGATGGATAATCTAAATAGTATACACATGTCTGTAGGTACAATGTACATTTAAGAATTAAGTAGATGGATAATCTAAATAGTATACACATGTCTGTAGGTACAATATACATTTAAGAATTAAGTAGATGGATAATCTAAATAGTATACACATGTCTGAATGTACAATGTACATTTAAGAATTAAGTAGATGGATAATCTAAATAGTATACACATGTCTGTAGGTACAATATACATTTAAGAATTAAGTAGATGGATAATCTAAATAGTATACACATGTCTGTAGGTACAATGTACATTTAAGAATTAAGTAGATGGATAATCTAAATAGTATACACATGTCTGTAGGTACAATGTACATTTAAGAATTAAGTAGATGGATAATCTAAATAGTATACACATGTCTGTAGGTACAATGTACATTTAAGAATTAAGTAGATGGATAATCTAAATAGTATACACATGTCTGTAGGTACAATGTACATTTAAGAATTAAGTAGATGGATAATCTAAATAGTATACACATGTCTGTAGGTACAATGTACATTTAAGAATTAAGTAGATGGATAATCTAAATAGTATACACATGTCTGTAGGTACAATGTACATTTAAGAATTAAGTAGATGGATAATCTAAATAGTATACACATGTCTGTAGGTACAATGTACATTTAAGAATTAAGTAGATGGATAATCTAAATAGTATACACATGTCTGTAGGTACAATGTACATTTAAGAATTAGGTAGATGGATAATCTAAATAGTATACACATGTCTGTAGGTACAATGTACATTTAAGAATTAAGTAGATGGATAATCTAAATAGTATACACATGTCTGTAGGTACAATGTACATTTAAGAAATAAGTAGATGGATAATCTAAATAGTATACACATGTCTGTAGGTACAATGTACATTTAAGAATTAAGTAGATGGATAATCTAAATAGTATACACATGTCTGTAGGTACAATGTACATTTAAGAATTAAGTAGATGGATAATCTAAATAGTATACACATGTCTGTAGGTACAATGTACATTTAAGAATTAAGTAGATGGATAATCTAAATAGTATACACATGTCTGTAGGTACAATGTACATTTAAGAATTAAGTAGATGGATAATCTAAATTGTATATACATGTCTGTAGGTACAATGTACATTTAAGAATTAAGTAGATGGATAATCTAAATAGTATACACATGTCTGTAGGTACAATGTACATTTAAGAATTAAGTAGATGGATAATCTAAATAGTATACACATGTCTGTAGGTACAATGTACATTTAAGAATTAAGTAGATGGATAATCTAAATAGTATACACATGTCTGTAGGTACAATGTACATTTAAGAATTAAGTAGATGGATAATCTAAATAGTATACACATGTCTGTAGGTACAATGTACATTTAAGAATTAAGTAGATGGATAATCTAAATTGTATATACATGTCTGTAGGTACAATGTACATTTAAGAATTAAGTAGATGGATAATCTAAATAGTATATACATGTCTGTAGGTACAATGTACATTTAAGAATTAAGTAGATGGATAATCTAAATAGTATACACATGTCTGTAGGTACAATGTACATTTAAGAATTAAGTAGATGGATAATCTAAATAGTATACACATGTCTGTAGGTACAATGTACATTTAAGAATTAAGTAGATGGATAATCTAAATAGTATACACATGTCTGTAGGTACAATGTATATTTAAGAATTAAGTAGATGGATAATCTAAATAGTATACACATGTCTGTAGGTACAATGTACATTTAAGAATTAAGTAGATGGATAATCTAAATAGTATACACATGTCTGTAGGTACAATGTACATTTAAGAATTAAGTAGATGGATAATCTAAATAGTATACACATGTCTGTAGGTACAATGTACATTTAAGAATTAAGTAGATGGATAATCTAAATAGTATACACATGTCTGTAGGTACAATGTACATTTAAGAATTAAGTAGATGGATAATCTAAATAGTATACACATGTCTGTAGGTACAATGTACATTTAAGAATTAAGTAGATGGATAATCTAAATAGTATACACATGTCTGTAGGTACAATGTACATTTAAGAATTAAGTAGATGGATAATCTAAATAGTATACACATGTCTGTAGGTACAATGTACATTTAAGAATTAAGTAGATGGATAATCTAAATAGTATACACATGTCTGTAGGTACAATGTACATTTAAGAATTAAGTAGATGGATAATCTAAATAGTATACACATGTCTGTAGGTACAATGTACATTTAAGAATTAGGTAGATGGATAATCTAAATAGTATACACATGTCTGTAGGTACAATGTACATTTAAGAATTAAGTAGATGGATAATCTAAATAGTATACACATGTCTGTAGGTACAATGTACATTTAAGAAATAAGTAGATGGATAATCTAAATAGTATACACATGTCTGTAGGTACAATGTACATTTAAGAATTAAGTAGATGGATAATCTAAATAGTATACACATGTCTGTAGGTACAATGTACATTTAAGAATTAAGTAGATGGATAATCTAAATAGTATACACATGTCTGTAGGTACAATGTACATTTAAGAATTAAGTAGATGGATAATCTAAATAGTATACACATGTCTGTAGGTACAATGTACATTTAAGAATTAAGTATATGGATAATCTAAATAGTATACACATGTCTGTAGATAATCTAAATTGTATATACTTGTAGTAGTAATAGTGATTGGGTTTATGTAAATAAACAACTCTGCCTTGACATTAACAGGAGGTATCTAAGGGAACGACCATTTAACTTGAAGGGGGGTGGAGGGGGTTATGGTTTTTTTTCTAAAAAAATATTCTGATTCCCAATGTTGCTGAAAAAAATATTCTGATTTTGATGGAGGAAAAAAAAAAATCTGATTCAGAGTTTTTGACGTATAACTTAATGTTAAATTCTGGAAAAAAAATTCGTGCTTTGCGCGACAAAAAAAAAAAAATATTCTAACTCTTGTGTTGTCCGAAAAAAAAATTTCTGAACGAAACCTTCAAGTTAAATGGTCGGTCCCTAAGTACAGCACGCACAGCGCGTTTGAGCAAGAAATCACCTTGGTCGGTGTTTTTTCGCGGTGAAATGTCATAAAATCACCGTAAAATGTCGGTGAAATCACGGTGAATTTTTCACCGCAAAAATTTACAAATTAGGACCTAAATGTCGGTGAAATATTTTAATTGTCGGTGACAACAACGCGGCGAAAATCATACGTGTATACACGTACATGTAACTGCACTTCATGTATTCTTTTTTTCTTTTTTTTTTTATTATTTCGTACTTTATATTTCAATTTGATACCGGTTTTTTTAGGGATGCCAGCATGGCATACATTTTATTTATGAGGCTGAGCACGCATCTTGTTTTGTGTATATTATCTAATCCAAGGATTTATATAGTAGTCCTACTATATAAATCCTTGTCTAATCCCAACATTTCGATTGGTTTATATCGGTTATTTTTTTCTCTCTCACGAGTTGATAATCAACTGTGTTTTATCAATATACGGATGTGTCTATTTTTATGTAGTGCACACATTGAACTCGGTCACTAAAAGGTCAAATACACAGTTACCTGAGGCTGAGGGATTGATTTAAAAACACACCGAGAATGATTGAAAAGAAAAAAAAACAATGTAATTTTTTATCTAAAGCAAACATGCTTTTTCGTATTTGTATGTCGTTAATCCCCTTGCAAGCCACGTGTCATTTTACCTTTAATAAAAGTTCCATTTCTGATTTGTACACATAGTTTTCACGTGAATGAGAATCTAGAAAGGTTTCCACATGCTATCGATCAAAGCGTGCTTTTGGGGATCTAGAAACTTTTGTAACAGGTGAACTTAAGTCACGTGCCAAGTCGTCATTAATTGAACACCCGAAAGCAAATTAACTCGGGATACCAAGCTTGCATTCAAAAGATCAAGTTTATTTTAATTAACAAAATAATACAACGCAAGCTTATAAATGGTAATGATCACATAATACTAAACGTTTGTACCGGTGTTACATACTCATTTTTCCCCCTACTCATTTTTCCCTCCGGAAAAATGAGTATATACTAGTTTTTTTCCCGGAAAGATCAGTATATACTCATTTTTCCCCCCGGAAAGATCAGTATATACTCATCTTTCCCCCTGATTTTTAGGGGGGAAATCTGAGTATATACTGAAGTTTCCCCCTCATACTCAATTCTCCCCCTTTGCACTGATAGACTATACAAGGGCAATAACTCCTATAAGGGGTCTACCCTATGGAGACTTTTGTAGAGCTTTTGATGCTGAAGAAGGAAGATCACCTCTATTTTTCTCTATATGTAATACTTTTTGAAATATTAGCCAATGACTGCAGTTTGACCCCTATGTTCTATTTTTAGCCATGGTGGCCATGTTTTTTCATCGACGGATATATAATTCACAAACTATAGTCTACACACCCTAAGGATCATTCATACCAAGTTTGGTTAAATTATGTTCAGTGGTTCTCAAGAAGAATATCAAAATGTAAAAAGTTAACGAACGGACGGAAGGACGACGAACGCAATGTGATGGCAAAAGCTCACCCTGACTTTTAATCAGGTGAGCTAAAAAGGGGGGTTCCAGTCTAATTTTTGCCGAATTTCACGGATTTTACGAAATTTGCCGAGCAAAAGGACGGGGGGGGGGGGTTCCGACTACCGGAACCCCCCCCCTGGATCCGCCAATGGTTATCTGTTAATTTATTCTTAAGAATTTCAACTGTTTACAGTACACCGAGACACAACATAATTAGCTTTAAACTAAACAAACTATTTTGTGGTAGCTTGTTTGTTTGTAATCGATCATTTTAAGTAAAGATCAGTAACTATAGAATGGCAGTGTCCATCAATGACGCATAACTATGAATGATGCAATTATTAGTTCTACTGTCAGAGTGTGGATTTGTTTTACCGAACATAATTATACCAATTTATCATATGTTCGTTTCAAATGATGAACTAAACGGTAACAGTATTCTCTAAATTAAACTACTACTATGAGGGGGGAAGGACCCTTTTCAGGACTCCGGGATGGTGTTTTTTTAAGTTCGAGAATTCGGGATTCGGGATTGAAATTTTATTATATTCGGGACTTCTGGATTTCAAGTTTTTTAGTTCGGGACTAAGGGAATTTCAAGTTTTTTAGTTCGGGGATTCGGGGTCAGGCCCCCTCCTAACCCCCTCTACTATATCAGCACAACTATTTTTTGCTTCGTTTCATGATCAAATTATTATAAAATTGAGCCATCTTGATAAATGCGTTTGCCTCCATCTTTTTTTATTGATCTACCGAAAGTGGTAGCACTATAATACCATATTCACACGTATTCCGGATTGAAATCAAATCATTAAATCGAATTTAAATCCGTTATAATTGTCGTATCGGATTTGAAATCAGTTAGCGTTCGCATATGGTCAACCAATGCGTAATTGTTCGTCTGCATTGAATTTATCTGTGGTTTGCATATTGACTAGAAATTGTACTGAGGGATCTGGTGTTTGTCTAGATCAGATGAGGGATTGTTTCTGATTCGTCAACAAATGGTCATCAGGAGACATTGGAAACATTGTTAGTTTTTCAATAATCTTTTTTCAAGAACCACTGAAGCGATGGTATGGAAACGTGATTTGTATGTTCATTTTAAGGTCCTTGACAGGTCTTGTTACTTTTTGAGCCCATCGGAAATTCAAAATCGTTGCCAGTGGATGTCAAAGTTTGCTTTGAAACCATATGTAAAGCAACATTTTCATGGTCTACTTGAAAAACAGTGAACAGAATTTAACCACACTTGGCAGAGGTGTTCACTATTATGTCCTACGAAAGTGTTGTTACTTTTCATGCCGATTCGTTAAAAAATGAATAAAAGAAGAATGTGTCTGAGGACACGGAGTTCTCCGCTTTCAGCTAAGTGGGCCTAACTTCCAAGCCGTATATGGGATCTGGCTGAAATTGAACTTGACCTGCATATTATGGGTGTAAACATTGTCTTGAAATTTCAGAGTCCTTTACAGGTGATAATGGTTTTTATGCCGATCGGAAATTCAAAATGGTCGACAGCGAAGGTCAAAATTGCTTTGAAAACCTATGAATTACATTTTCGTAATCTCATTGAGAACCACTGAACATAATTTAACCAATTTAACTTTGAGGGTGTTCACTATGAGGTACTACACAAGTGTTGTTTCTTTGGTGCAGATCGATAGGAGACTTTGAACATTCTGATTAATCGATTTTCAAGAACCACTGAAGGCATTGTCGGGGAAAATTTATTAAAGTAGTCGTCCTCCTCACTACCTTTCTCACCCTTCCTCTCCATCCTCTTCCTCACTGCCTCTCTCTCTCCTTCCTCACCCTCATTCCTCTCCATCCTCCTCACTACCTCTCCCTCCTTCCTTCCCATCCTCCTCACTACCTCTCTCCCTCCATCTTCTCTACTTCCCTCCCTCCTTGCTCTCCTCTTCTTACTACCTCTCTCCCTTCTTCCTCTCCCTCCTACTCACTGCCTCTCTCCCTCCTTCCTCTCAATCCTCCTCACTACTCCTCCCTCATTCCTCTCCATTCACTTCCTGACTACATATCTCCCTCCTTCCTCAGTCATCCTCACTACCTCTCTCCCTCCTTCCTCTTCTCTTCTTACTACCTCTCTCCTTTCTTCCTCTCCTTCCTACTCACTGCCTCTCTCCCTCCTTTCTCTCAATCCTCCTCACTACTTCTCCTCCCTCATTCCTCTCCATCGACTTCCTCACTACCTCTCTCCCTTCCTCTCCTTCCTACTCACTGCCTCTCCCTCCTCCTCCTCACTACTTCTCCCTCATTCCTCTCCATCCATCCTCCTCACTACCTCTCCCTTCTTCCTCTCAGTCATCCTCACTACCTCTCTCCCTCCTTCCTCTCAGTCATCCTCACCACCTCTCCATCCTTCATTCCTTTCAATCCGCCACCTCATTACCTCTCTTCTCTTTCCTGTAATATTATCATCCACCTCATTACCTCTGTCTTTCTTCCGTCTCCATCCTCCTTATTAACTCTTCCTAATTACCTTCTCTGTATACTTTTCTCCTCCGTCGTCATCATCATCCTCCTTATTACCTCCTCCTCACTACTTCTCTTCTCCTCGTTTACCTTTGTCACTTCGTCCTTTCTATCCTCTTCCTTCAAATTTCCTCTTCAATACCTGTTTCACTACTTCCTCATCATTATCCTCCTCACTATCTCCATCCTTTTCCATATTGACTCCCTCCCTAATTCCTCCCCATCATCCTCCTTATTTTATACCTCTAGTATCTCTCCTTCCTCCCCATCATCTTTTTACCATTCTCCCTCCGTCCTCTCTATCCTTCTCATTATATTCCTTCCTTCCTCCCCTCTTCCTCATACCTGTCAGCTGTGCCTTCCAGCACCTAGCAAACTTGAGTTTTTCTCACTTGCACTAAGGAAGATCGCTTTATCACTCAACTGTTTTTCCCATCCTTTCCTCCTACCTCCTTATCCGTTCTCACTCCATGTTCATGCTTGCCATAGTTATTACTATCATCATTGTTGATACCCTCTTTCGTCCACATTTAACTATTATGTCTTCCACCATATACATGTATATAAGTGTACACAAGAAAAACCCTATTAAAATAGGAGAGGGGAAAAATGAGTATGTGTTAACACATACTTGGATTTCCGGGGGGAAAATTCAGTATATACTCATTTTTCCGGGGGGGGGGGGGGGGGGGGGGAAATATCGGTGAGTATGGGGGAAAAATGAGTATGTAACACCGGCATTGTTTTCTTAACAAAATAGATTAAAACATTTTCTTGATTTCACCGACGTCGGACCCGAGTGATTTCTTGCTAAATTGCGCTGTGCGTGCTGTACATTGTGTAGTAATGCAATAATCCAAAGTGATGTTGTAGACATTTATTTTAAAATTTACCTGTTGAACTTCATTATTTGAGTCACATCAAGTACGAAATGTAACTTTTACTTTGGCCATATACAGTCAAACCTGCTTTAGTGACCACCTCTATTAAGTTACAGTCAAACCTGCTTTAGTGACCACCTCTATTAAGTTACAGTCAAACCTGCTTTAGTGACCACTTCTATTAAGCAATAACTTGTATTATTTGACCTTAATTTTAATTTCCCTTCACAGTGCATTTTATATCAATTACACCTGTATTTAGCGACTATCTGTCTTAAGGAATGTCACAAAGTAAGAAAGGTTTGACTATGAAGAGATTTATTTCAGACAAAATATTTTGAACTTTTTGCTATACTACATGGATATTCTGTTATTTTTCTGAAACATTTTCTATGAAAATTATTACTGTGTCCAGTTTATTTGCATTTTTTAAAGTCATGATCCTGGATTAGTACAATTGATAAACATCTGCATGTATATGTTCAAGGTATGCATCCCACCAACATCATCACAATTGAGGAGAAAAATGTGACTAAAATTAGCACATTGTCTGTGCTTTGTTGTGCAAAAAAATGACTAGTGACTGAGGACAATTTTATGATTTTGGACATGAAGCTACATCATTTGTATATTATTAAGAAATTACAGAGAAATCAGTCTGAATAACCATGGGACTAATAGATTATATGAGGTAGAGTAAGGTTTTACCATGATAAAAGTCAATGTGAATACATATGTATATAGTTCAATATACAATACATGTACACATACAGTAGAAAATATTGGTCAACTACATGTATAATGGTTAAAAATCAGAATATTAATAACTAAATACAAATATACACAAACAATGATTAATTCAAATCAGCATTATTAGTGTGTTGACTTTTTTTACTAGAGATCAGTCAAGTGTTGACTGACACAAAATATTGGTGTCTTCACTTATAGATAACAGGTATTGTAGCCATGGAGGCACAGGACAAGTGAAACCACTGACTTACATGTAACAGTATTAGGCAACAAATTTGACTTGAAATGTTCCTTGTATGGCCCTTTACCATATATATGTTTTTTGCATGGATCGGAAATCCAATATGGTGCCTCTGTAAGAGAATGTTTTAGCATAAGACACTATGGCAAAATAAAAAAAATAATCTGAAGCTATTAAAAACATAATTGAATCCTGTTTGTAAATAAAGTCATTAGGTGGTCCCTTTCAAAGTTGGTTTTCATTTTTTGTTGTTGATTGGAAATTTATGTAAGTTTATATTAGTTGGCCCACAACACAGGACATTGTTTAAATAGGGGATATATGAATAAAGTTGGATTACTCAGTATTTAGTTTACACATCTGTAGGAATCGTTGTGACCATTTGTGTCATAAAAATTGTATGATCTAAAAATGTACCCCTCTTTCAATGAGACATCAAAACAATTAATTGGCAAAAAAAACCTACAAACTTAAATGTAGTTGGGATGATTTTTTTCAGTTATTTAACTGATTACAGCTATTTTCCTCTGACGAAATATTCCGAAAGTTGCAGGAGACAGCCAGAACAGTTAGCGAAATGGGCCTTTTGAAAGGGGGTGTAGATGGCTTCAGGGCATCTGCTATTTTCATTGATTATACCCCCCCGCAACAAAATTTTAGGGGGGTATACTGGTTTCACCATGTCCGTCCGTCCGTCTGTAGACAAATCCTATGTCGTACGATAACTTGAATTTTATCAGCAGCTTACCGGTGAAGAGAGGAGGATCCCTTTCATTTTTGACGATTTTCACTTTTGCCGTTCCAGAGTTATTGGACTTGATTATGACGGAAAATAGGATTTTTACCTTATGTCGTATGATAACTTGAGTAGTGTTTCTCAGAATGTTTTGAAATTTTATCAGCAGCTTACCGGTGAAGAGAGGAGGATCCCTTTCATTTTTGACGATTTTCACTTTTGCTGTTCCAGAGTTATTGGACTTGATATGAAGGAAAATAGGATTTTTACCCTATGTTGTATGATAACTTGAGTAGCGTTTCTCAGAATGTTTTGAAATTTTATCAGCAGCTTACCGGTGAAGAGAGGAGGGTCCCTTTCATTTTTGGTCGGAACAATCAGTAATGTTTTGGTTATGGAAATAGGTTGGGACAGATGTGGGGAGCGGGGGGTATATCTTAGTGAGCTGTGCTCACAGTAATACTAGTTTTCAGTTATTTTAATTTCTGATTAGAACCATCCCTGATGTTGATATCTGGTCTAAAACATTACAGCAATCATTATTTGTTTACATGTAGAATTATTAATTATTTGATCATCATTGACGTCAGATCAAAAATACCAATTATACCTATCAATCATCGTAAGATTGCATGCTGATATTTACCCTCATCCCATATTTGTTTGATTAAACTTCCATATGTTAAATGATATCATGTTTTTTTACATAAGACGTACATTGTACATGTATGACTTGTGGCAGGTTGATGGTTTCCTCCAATAATAAAACTGACAACTGCCACAATATAACTGAAATATTGTTAAAAGTGGCATTAAACACTGTACCCGGGTAACCCCCCTAAGAAGTATGTTACCATAGATCTATAAACCTACAGTTATGTTGGAATATACTGTATACATTTGTATATATGACAATCCCATTTGTATTAAAAGTTGTTCAAATGTTGAAATCTTGCAGGAATGGATTTCCGGTACAATGATGAACTACATATGTACATTTTGTGAATAAAGACTGCATGTTACACACATTGGATATACCTGTACATGTAGTAACATGATAAAATGTTGTACAACATCTTCCTATGTTTACAATTTCTGATGTAAATTCTTTTCCATGGTACATCAATTGAAGAAAATAATGCTACTAACATATACATGTTACGTACCTCACGGTACATGTGCTACAGAACTTTCAATTTGTACAGACAGTATTGTACATGTACTTGTATAAGCAATTTAGGGGGGTGGGGGGGTTATGGTGTTTAATGCCACTTTGAACAATATTTCAGTTATATCGTGGTATGTTACTTTGGATGAAAGATATCAATCTAGATCAAATCAGAGGTCTGTTGGAATTTATTCTACATCCAGTGATCAAAAAATCTTGTATTTGGTAATATCATATGATACATGTGTACACCAGTACATGTAGGTCACATTTCTTGTGACCAATACAACCAGCAACAAACCACACAAAGTATTTTAGTATAGTATTAAATATATTATGTAGATCAAGATGAACTGCAAATCAGTTTTATGTACATTTGTACATGTAGGTATATAGAGTTTATGAATGTGAATGAAATGCTACTTAAACATGACTCAAACTGTCTACTGATCTACAGTTTTCCTTTTTTTTTACAACAAGGGAGTATATAGCTTCATGGCTTACACCAAATAATATTGAAATGATAAAGATGCCCAGATGTAACATTTATATATATCAACAGATGCAAAGAGTACTGCTCTCAACTGCAGGCTAGGGGCTGTTTCAAACTCATTCTAGGGTATGAGTTATTCTCATTATTGAAGACCCTATAGTTACTGTGACTGAAATGTAGAACAGGAATAAAAGTGCTGTTCCTATACGTTAGTTTGTGTCTAAGTGTTAAATAGGATAGTCTCTCATGTTCATTTACATCCATATCATTACTTACTAAATTTTATATGAAAGCTTAAGGCAGAATGCAAGGTATTTTAAGTTGGCTGTTCTGGTTAACAGTTATGTACAGTCAAACCTGTCTTATGTGACCTTTCAAGAGAATATTAAAATGGAGTCACATAAGACAGGTGGTCACTTAATACAGGTTTAATTAATATTAAATGCACTGTGAAGGGAAATTAATATTAAGGTCACATAATAATAAGTTCTTGCTTAATACAGGTGGCCACTAAAGCAGGTTTGACTGTAACTTAATACAGGTGGCCACTAAGGCAGGTTTGACTGTAACTTAATACAGGTGGCCACTAAAGCAGGTTTGACTAACTTAATACAGGTGGCCACTAAAGCAGGTTTGACTGTAACTTAATACAGGTGGCCACTAAAGCAGGTTTGACTAACTTAATACAGCTGGCCACTAAAGCAGGTTTGACTGTAACTTAATACAAGTGGCCACTAAAGCAGGTTTGACTGTAACTTAATACAGGTGGCCACTAAAGCAGGTTTGACTGTAACTTAATACAGGTGGCCACTAAAGCAGGTTTGACTGTAACTTAATACAGGTGGCCACTAAAGCAGGTTTGACTGTAACTTAATACAGGTGGCCACTAAAGCAGGTTTGACTGTAACTTAATACAGGTGGCCACTAAAGCAGGTTTGACTACATGTTATGATGTACATTTAAAAGAAAAATGAAATACTGATTTTGTTTCAAGCACAAAGATGTTATGAGAATTGAATATAAAATGTTATCTTTTAAATTTATATTTGCAGGAAGCAGCAGCAATTCAATAAAAATAACAGATGTGACGCCATCACCATATCGTTTAGTTGTTGGAGGACAATTCTCATTGACTTGTGTGTATGAAGGCGACATTAACGAAACGATAATTAAGGAAAACCTTAAATTCTATAAGGATGACATTCAGATACCTATCGCTGGAGAATATTCTATCAACATATTTACAGCAGGCAAAGTTGTTACACTCACACTACAGTCATATAGAGAGAATGGTCTTGAAATACAGGATGGTGGCAAATATGAGTGCAAGTATCCAGGTGGCAAATCGTTTCAGAAATTAGTAGACGTGTTTGCCAGTAAGTTTTATTTTTGCATGGTCACCAAATTGCGTTATATATATGGAGTATTGTATATACAGTACATGATTAAAAGATTTGTTTACATGTACATTGTACATATACATGTAGCATTTTTGTTAAATGCTTACATGTACATGTATTTAATCCAATAGTGATATGAATCTCGCCTTTGTCTAAAATACAATGTGTGGATTTCTAATTAGATTAATTAAATTTGCACCTCGATAAAATTTGTAGATGTCTTTAAGTATCCATAAGGAATATATATATATATATGTGTGGTCGAGTGGTCTAGGGCGCTGGACGTAAGGCTAAGCGAATGGTGCTGCAGTGCATCAATGGTGTGGGTTCAAATCCCGTCGAGGGAAGAACAAAAATTTGACAGCTCTAAAATCTAATTCTAACACTGTTTGGTTTAATTTTCAGACGTATATATATATAAAACATGCGAACAAACTTGTAGGATAAAAATGAAGATTTTTCACCATATTTATCTAAGGCGTAGTCAAATTTTCAGCATCTGGTTTCATTTTGGGAGTGTCAAAATATTGTCAGCTATGTATATCATGGACCTTTTAACATTTAAAGCTAAAACATTTTACATATATTATTTTAGTATGGCAGCTATTTTAGTTTTTGGTATTTTTCAGAACAATTGCATCACCCCCTTAGGTACATGTAATTTCACTACACACACCAATGTATTTATACACACTCTACCAATAATATATTATCAATTAAACAGTTTGTAAACAATTTGAGCCCAAAAGTGGTACAACTTTTGACATGCAACTTTTTTAAACAGTCATATATTTAACTCTTATTTCTGCAGTACATGTACAGTACATACCAGGTATTTTAATCCATGTATGAGTAATGGACATTCTGCTTTCATGAGTGAAGAATTTGACATTCTATACATGTCTAGGGGGGCATTAAGTTTTACCCATATAGCCGTCCATACATACCACCCATAGTTGGTTTCTGCTTAATAACTTAAGTTTCCCTTAAATTTATGTACAATTATGTCAGGGACCATTAAAGGAAGTCCACACATTGTTTTTGGACTTTAACACCTTTTCCGTTCTGGAATTATGCCCCTGTTTACTTTAGCTGGAAACAGGGGCATTTGTGTCCTATGGACACGGACACATTCTTCCATTTTTTTAAATAAATTATATAAAAATGTAAAAAAAAAATTGTTTGTAATCCTCGTTACATAAATAAATAAATTTTAAATTAAATATGTAAAAATATTTCAATTTGAAAAAAAATCAATTATCATAACAAATGCCTAAAAAAAAGTGTTGCAAATTTTTTCCAGTTAAGTACACACAAGATGCACAGGTTCCAGTGGTTCATAACAAAGATAAAGACAAAGTGGATAAAAAGGTAGAACTGAAATGTGAAGCCAAATTTTCCAATCCACTAGTCGGACCAAATTTTGATTTATATACAATAGAATGGTTTAAGGAAGGCAAGCCTGTTAAAGAAGTTGCATCATTGAAGGATCGTTATGTATTGGGCACTCATAACATTACACTGAATGGCGTTGGTAAGTTATCAAATAATTCTTCAGATAGTCAAAGCTATAGCTACAGAAGGATGTATCATTTAATATACAAATGTATAGTCAGTTTTTCCTGTTATGCAAATGATGCATTTTATATATATTTTTTTTTTCTTTGAAACTAAATTCAACATACATACATTGTACATGGATGACCCTGTTTCAAAGTAATGTTTGCAACAATCTCCTCATATATCCAACATGACCATGAGCACCATTTAAAAAAATAGAAATTTCTTTGAAAAACCTAATGAACATGACACTGGCCACCGTTCCTAAAAATAGATTTTCTCTGAAAAACAATATTGCAATATATTTTACGAAAGTTAAATCTGTGGGAATCTGTTATATTGCAGACTTATCTTTTTCTTTGTAACTAATGATCCAATTTGAATCTGATTTAACCAGATGATTGATTAAAACTCCTTGGAGACTCAGATTTTCTTACCAATAATGATCTGTATTCTGATATGTATTTACACTAAAAAATTTTCAAAAAAAAAGAAAGTAAACTACCGATCGGGTCAAACCAAAGACTATAAAATTGGTATTTGTTGCTTCTCCCCTAACCATCCAGCATTAAGGAGAAAGAGCAAAGACTGGTTTGCTCGGAATCGGGATAATGTGTCCAAGTGGGACGTCATGTTTATCCTTGGACTGTTGTTTCAGTGAGCCAGCACTATGAAAATCCAACTAAGCCTGACTTAGCCTGTTGGTCTAGAACAAAGTGGGCCTCATCATCATCTCATCGAAAATTATCTTGTTCTTGACATGAAAAATTCCTGGGTTGGCGTTAAACAACTATCACTCACTCACTCAAAAAGTAAACAGTTTTGTGACAGTGTACCACAATTCTTATATTTGTATTTATTAATGTTTTTATACCCCCACTCCCCGGAGGGGGAGGGGGGTATACTGTTTTACGTCTGTCCTACCGTCCGTCCAAGATATTTTTCGTCGCATTTTTCTCAGCAACTATCGATGGCAGAAATCTGATATTTGGTCACAAGCTTCATATAGGTATGCCATATTGTGGGTAGCGTTTTTGGATCCGTCAGATTCCTACTTCCTGTTTGCCGACTTAGTTGGTTTTTATACACATTGAACATATATGCACATTTTTCTCAGCAACTATTGATGACATGAATCTGATATTTGGTCACAAGCTTCATATTGGTACCCCATATCGTGGGAAGCGTTTTTGGACCCATCAGATTCCTACTTCCTGTTGGCCGACTTAGTTGGCTTTTATACACATTTAACATATATGCACATTTTTCTCAGCAACTATTGATGGCAGAGATCTGATATTTGGTCACAAGCTTCATATAGATACCCCATATCGTGGGAAGCGTTTTTGGACCCATCAGATTCCTACTTCCTGTTTGCTGACTTTATTGATTTTTATGCACATTGAACGTACATTTTGTATATGCCCATTTTTAGTCGCATTTTTCTCAGCAACTATTGATGGCAGAAATCTGATATTTGGTCACAAGCTTTTTATAGGTACCCCATATCGTGGGAAGCGTTTTTTGACCCATTAGCTCACAGTTCATCTTGTTATTTTATTACCATTTGTAGTAAGAGATGATATGGGAGAATATCAGTGTACCTATGTTTTTGATGACAACCAAGACAGAATCAACCAAACAGTCATGTTAAAAGGTAAAGCAAAAATGGAATTGTAATTTTGATAGCAATACCAGGGTTCACGAATTTGAATGTGGATTTGGTGGTCCTCATTAATTTTCTATTGCAAAATACCAATCTTGTGTCAGTCCTTACTGACGGGACTGACAAATTTCGTGAATTCTGCAATACAGAATGAATTCGGAAAGAATATGTGTCAAAAAGATAATTATATGTAAAACGCTATGAAGCAATGAAAACAGTTCCAGAAGATTTTTTTCTTGTGCATAATTATATATTTTTAGAGGTGTTTTGAAGATAGTACTAATACTATTATGTAATTGATGAATAACAAATTTTTTAACTGAAACATTTAAATCTTGGAAAATCGTCAATTAAGCTATTGAAAATTGCCGTCGCTAGATTAATTTTCCACAACTTCCAATCGCCCCGAGTGACAAGGTTATTACCATGGTCAACTGTATAGTTAGGTCCTTTCTAATTTTAAACAGTCATAAATGACAAATCTCAAACTCTGATATAGATTAAACGGTAATGTAATATATGCATCATAATTTCTAAGTGATATTTCTGCAGATGTGTGACTTTTTCAGATATTGTTTTTGTAATAAGTCATAGGCTATTTTTTTCTGTATAGCCTCTCCACAGATAAAGAAAGACTTCTCTAAGTCTAAGAACTTGGTACAGGGAGACGACTGGACTGTGATTTGTCATGTGACTGGATTCCCTTATCCTACTGTCTACTGGACTAAAGATGGAGAAGACCTACCAGTAATGGATAACAGAATACACATTGAAAACAGTGGAAACATCGCCAATGCCAAACTGATCATTTTCAGCTTGACGTTTGATGACCAAGGAGATTATCAATGTTATGCTAACTCTACAGATTCTTTCAACAGTACCTCTGGTGTTATAAAGCTAAGAGTTAAAGGTATACATGTATTATCAGGATATATACTTTAGATTTAATCGTACAATGAGGCCCAGTGCCTATCACCACTAATGTTGTGAGTTCGAACCCCGCTCATGGCGAGGTGTACTCGATACAACATTATGTAATGAAGTTTGTCAGTGACTTGCGACAGGGTGGTGTTTTTCTCCGGGTACTCCGGTTTCCTCCACCGCAGTTTTTGACCACCACGATATAACGGAAATATTGTTGAAAGTGGCATTAAGCATCATAAGCATAAACCTAAACCGTATTATAAGGTTATATGCTTTAGATTTAAACGTACAATAAGGCCTTGTACAGGGTACATATTTAAATGTACAAAAGGTCTTGTATATGGTATACATATACACATGCATTTAAATGTGCAAAAAGCCTTGTATAGGGTATATATTTAATTTTGTAAAACAGGCTTTGCATAGGCTTTTAGATTTAAAGGTAAAATGGTTGCAATGGTATGAAATTCAAAGATTTAACAAGTGTTATATAAATAAGTGTTTTGGGTTAAACCACATGTCCTCCACCTATAAAACTAACTGCCACGATATAACTGAAATATTGTTGAAAGTGGGGTTAAACACCATAAAACCAAAACCTGTGTAGAAGTTTTATTTCCAATCACACATGGATGTAAAGAATATCATAATTTTAAAATATTGTGCATTCTGATTTTTGTCGTTTATGACTTTCCTGTTTTGTGTCATATTCATGGGAAAAACTCATTTCTAAGTTATCTAAATTTTATTGGTTTCATACACAATGTTGAAAAAAATCATGCATAATGAATATATATGACAATATCTATTTTTCAGCACAATAAATAGTAAAACTTAAGGTATAATTTTCTTTGTAGACCGTCTTGCTGCACTAGTAAAACTTAAGGTATAATTTTCTTTGTAGACCGTCTTGCTGCACTGTGGCCATTCTTGGGAATTGTTGCAGAAGTTATTATATTGTGTATCATCATTTTCATCTATGAGAAGAAGAAGAGCAAGGAGATGGAAGATGAAGTAGATTCCCCAGTGTCAGATGAGTATGTTTGTTTTCTATTGACTTGTCAGCATTCCCTTTGTTAGCAGGGACTGTTTTGGTCGTGATCGTATAGTAGTTGGATTTACAACTACCTATGCAATCAGTGCCAATAACCACTAACGTGAGTTTGAATCCCGCTGAAGCGAGGTTTACTTGATACAACATTATGTTATAAAGTCTGTCAGTGACTTGCGACAGGTCAGTGGTTTTCTCTGGATACACAGGTTTCCTCCACGATATAACTGAAATATTGTTGAAAGTGGTGTTAAACACCACAGCTGATAGATTTGGATTGAATAAATGAATGGGTTTTTTTTTTCAATTACCTTCCAGCAGGTTTAGTTTATAACATAGAAATTTTGATTTATTGATTAACATGAAGAGACCACATCAGTGGTGTAATCAGGGATGTCAATAGATTTTGAAGTAGCGGGAGAAAAAATTGAAAAGTAGCAGGCAAATTGATGTGCTGTCTGCCTTGCCGAGCTTGCTCGGCACCCTTTACGGCCGGGGGTCTGGCCCAAGGCCCCCAGAAGCTCTGGGATAAATGGTGCAAAATCCTGCATTCTAGGCCTCTCCTGGCACTTAATTTCATTATTGAAACTTCATTTTTTTGTGCTATTTTTCTCATATTTTCAACAATTGTTCAAGATAAAAGACCCTTTTTTACTACTTTTGATTATATTGTGGCAGTGATTCAGGCACTTCAATTTGTTGACTACAAAGATGTATTAAGATTTTATTTCTTCAATGCAATTTAACTTGAAAAACAGAACAGTTAACAAACTATAAATGTAGTTAGTATGGTGATGAAAATGATTCTGAGGTGCTCCTGTATTATCAGACTTGCCTACCCTTACGATTTTGGCGTAAGGCTCACGATTTTTTGGGCTATCTTACGCCCTTACGATTGTTGTCAATTTCCTTACGATTCGACAAATTTGGGGTATTTCCGGAAAGTTTTCGGTTCCGGTCCGTCATTTCATTGCGGTTCCATATATGATAGATCGTATCGGCATTTCCGGTTATTATAAAAACGATGTCAAAACGTCAAAGTTTTGATAATAAACCCAAAATCGATTTAAAATGTTAACATTATGTGGTTATAGCATGTGCCATTCACAATATGTGTAGTTTCTGATCAGTAGATACATGCACTGTACGTTGTATTGCTGATGCTAGATAAATTTTCTCTCATAATTTTTTTTAAAGAGAAAAAGTAACCGGCGGTGACAGCTAGAGTCACTGGAGATTTTCGTTGGTTGCCGGCTTCTAATGACATCCCTGGTAATGGTTAGCATGCTCACCAGGCCTCGACATTAACGTTTGTCCGATTGTCCGGTACCAGTGAAAACTGATGTCGGACAAGTAGATCTTGTATTACGGTTGTGCGACGGGACAAGTGAAAAAATCCGAGATTCCCAAATGTGCCGGTACGACGGACAAATATATTTCCACTGGTATAAAATACTGGGTTTGTTGTATAAAAGAGCCCTGTTTGATCTCCAATTTGTCCATAATTTATTTTGATTAAAACTAAAGTGAAACGCCAGATCAAAACTCTTTTATTGTATCATTTATTGTTCCTCCATGCTTTGATGATGTTCAAGGACATTGACAAAATTAGTCGCAATCTCAGAAACGCTTTAATGAACGGAAATATCAATATTTGAAATATAAGAACAAGAATCACTCTGGAACGGACATGTAAAAATTATCAGATATCAATTTGGCGCCAAATTTAAACTTGTCTTTTGTGCAAAATACGATAGAGGACTTAATATAGGCTTTTGGGAAATATTGAAACCTTTGAAATGGACAAATATTACAAGCTTTTTCCTGATCTGGTTGAAAAGATCCACTAAAATTTTTATTTCTCTGTGAATTTAAATAAAATAATAAAATACTTTGCTTTATTTATATCACAGGCACTGTTTCTGGTAAAAAAGATATACCTAGATACTGGTATATAGTATCTAGGTATATATTTTTTTTACCAGAAACAAGGATTTATATAACACAAATATGAGTTATTACAATTTATGTGGTATTGGATCACAACACAGTAATATTTCAAAAGGAAAAGGGGGGGGGGGAAACATATAAAAATCACTGGTATGCAAGACTCCAATCAAGGTAGACAGAAATAAAAATGTGACATTGAATATATGTCCTTAAGGTAGTTATGAATAAAAAAAAAACCTAGAACAAATCAGTTCAGGCAGGGTAACGTCAGAGGGGTCGCGAAACAATGTTTCGATTAATCGCAATTGACTTCTCCCAGAAGTCTCCCCACTTCTCTCTGTTGTCTCCCACCTCTCCCTGTGAGTTCTCTGAAAGAGAAGTCACTTCTCCCTCTAATTTGAAAGTAGTGGGAGCACTGGATAATTATTCTCTAGTTTTTGTAATTTTTATTAATTTTTTCGGACAACTAAAAGATTGAGTCGGACAAGTACTCTTTTTAGTTAGTTGTCCAAAGGGACAAGTTAAAAAATATGTTAATGTAGAGGCCTGCTCACATTTAGTGTGGTAGATCATGGGTTTAAGTCCTGGTTAGGTCAAACAAAAGACGATATGATATTAGGTATTTGCTGCTTCTCTGCTAAGGGCTTTTCCAGGAAAAAATACCTGGGGAGGTCGCAACTCCGTCAATAATTTGGGGGTACTACCACCAGAATTTTAATTATTTTTGGGGTACCACCACATAAATATAAATACTTAAAATGACCCTCACCTAGAAAATAGAAATTTAATTTGAAACGAGAACCCCCCCCCTCTTTCCCTCACCAAAAGGAAAAGTGAAACCGGGGAAAGCAGACAATTCCTTTCCTGTGATACCTAATTCGACAATTAGAAGTATTCTAAACACCTGAACATATTCCCCCAGGCCCACGTCTATTAACCAGTGGCAAATTTGTTCATTATCCCAGTCCATCTCTGCATTTGACCATGTTTTGTTTTCGACTGGTACTTTTTATCTCGGAACCCAGGAACGAAAATAAAAGAACCAGGTACCAGTTCATCATTCGTATTTCTCCATCTTTTGCATAACATATCATTCGGAATATTTCGGAAGATAAAGGGAGACAATTTGGCTTAAAAATCATGCAAAGGAAGCGAAATCGCAGAACAAACAATAGAATATTATACACCGTTTAACGAACAACCGTGACACGACTTGCCGGCAAGTAGGTCAATTTTAATATACCGAAATGGTAAAAATATCGACAACCGCGATTAATTAAATAGAAATTTGACAGCAACCTCCAGAAAAGAAATACGTTTTACGCCCCCAACCTAAATAAAAAAAAAATCAATGGCATTCCGACCCTACCAGGGATTTTTTCCTGGAAAAGCCCTAGGCACACAGCATTAAGGAGTAAGAGCAAAGAAAGATAACAAATAAATGCACACAAAAATGAGATGACCTTTTTTTGTGTTAAACTTTAGGTTTCAATTTGTACATCATAGTCGAATACACTATATAGTGATTCTATATAAAATTATGCATGAACTTAAATAAAGAATTTGTTTATAAAATTTGTGTGTGTTTTCAGTGCCAGAGTAGCAGACCACAGAGCTGATGAAGTGAGACAGAGAAACAATAGAGCCTAGTGAATATTACCTCCCTTTAGTAGTGCTGCTTCAGACAGTTTATCAACATGATACCATTCCAGAGAATCCTACGTGATTCATTGTCATGTTAATACGTTGGAATACAGTGTTACGCTTGACTGCATGCATTGTATTATTTAAAAAAAAAAGACATCAATTTAAAGTTTAATTTTGTTTCATACCTTCATAAAATTTGATGAAAAGTGCTTAATAGTAGAAACTAGAAAAGAAAACTATGTAGCTTTGAAAAGTATTATGATTGTTTAGTACAAACGGTTTCATCGGTTACAGTTTGTTGTAAATATAAGATTTTTTTTAGAATTTTCATTCTGTATTCATGATCTCATAATTTATGTTGTAATATATTGCAATTTGATAATTATGAATTACTATTACATTTAAAAGCTTACAATTATAACTTGATATGCTGACTATTTTGAATGACCGGCAATTTATTGTATAACACAGTAACTTTTCATTATCGCTTGAAATCGAATATAAATAATTTTTAGCACATCGTCTACACTCTTGAAGATGTATATAGACCGTTCAGATTTCTTGTAAGATACAATGAAATGTAATTACCGTATTTTACAGACAATAGGTCAATATTTTTTTAACCTTAACACGTTGGCTTCGACCTATCGTCCACATCAACCTATAGTTATTTCTCAGGATTTGTAAATAATTTGAAGGAAAAGATGGAGGAAGACGACTGGTTCTACATTTATTCAATGTACGTTTTAAATGTCCTTGTGTTGAGTAAGTTTGAAGTATCATACTTTAATGTAAGTTTGCAGATAGTAGTTGATAGTTAAACTACAACTAGAAAACAGAACTTTAATTTGGTATTATCTACAAATCATATTTAAGAAAATATGAAAAATGAACCCCCTATCGTCTATTTCTTAAAATATTGTTATGATTTTTATAATACTATTCCGAGTGTTATTATTTAATTTATAACATTTAACAATGTTATAATTAATATGTGTGTTACACATGTAACAATATTTGTTATAATTTAGAAACTATGTATGTAGCATTGTTTTACTTTATTTATAAAGGTTTTCATTGGCATGCAAAATTCATTTGTTGGTGCTTCATTATATTTATGTTGACATGATTTTATCTACTCGTTCTGACTCGGAATTTGAGATAAAAATAATTTACCCCATTCTTGATTGCAGTAAAACAAATTTCCGTTGAGACAGATTGTGTTCCGTCGAAACATTCGGAACATTCTTGTGTCCATTCGGAAGAATGTAGGAGTTATTTTCCTTAATTTTTTATAAAGAAGTGGGAGGTATCTGTGTCTTGTTAACATTGCAGGTAATTAACTTTTAAAAACCACAAGCCTAACTCTTAACTGCCATGGGTTTACATCTTGATACTCATTTCAAGTGTTATGGTTTCCAGACACCTACCTAAAGGCTAGGGTTTCACCGGTATGTGTATTATTTCTGGCTGAGATTTCGTCCGATCCTCTAAAATAATTCTAGTCGGCTTGGTATAGCAGAAATATTGCTCAAAGTGACGATGAACACTCAATTACCCATGGGCCAACCAAATCCAAAATATTATTGTAAACAACAATGAAAAAATAATTTAATAATATTTCAAATAAATTCAATGATGATTATTACACTGTGTTAGGTTATCCCAGATAATTAACATGCTAGTGATAGCTATATAATGTCAACAATGATAAACAAAGTTGTGATTGTATTTGGAACAAAAATGATTTGGGATGTGTGTTGTAAAATATGAGAATTTTTTTTTACTGTGTATGGTCATTGCTTAATCTTGTAGCAGTTTGTAACGAATATATATATATATATGATGCTGTTTTTACTCCAGGTTACGATTTTATTTAATGAGCTTGTTGAAAAAATTAGTTTTGTGTGATGTAAGTAAGAATCGGGAGGGGCAGGGCTTAATTTAAAGTGTAAATAATGATTTTTGTCTTGTTTATTGGCGAATTCATTATATCAGACAGTTTTTTGTTTCAAAATTTCTATACCATACTGTAAATCTTTGTGCCTTTTGTGCTTTTTGAATATTTTTCTAGAGAATAAAAAATTTAATATTTGAACTCTTTCTTTTTCCTTTTTTTTTTTAAAATAAAAACAATATTGGCACACATATTGAATTGTATCTCAATTACTAACCAAAAAATATTGTTATACACTTATCACCAATTTTAAATTAAGATTTTCAAAATTCCTTTTATTTTTAAAATGGTGTAATTTTGACATTTGTTAATTCTTTAATATATGGCTCTGTCATGTTCAGAATTAGAATCCCTTTGAAGTTTTAGATAATTATTAAAAAACAAACAAATATGTTATTTTAGTATTAGCCTACGTAACTATGGTATTTTTATTTTTATTTTATTATTATGTAAATACGGCACTTTATTAATATGTATTTTGTTTGTATGTATAGTATATTTAGTACTTGTTGTATAGGGTACGGAGAGAACATAATTATGAATGTTAGTGGATAGATTTAATTTTGCAATATTTGAAGTCGGTACAGGTTGTGTTTAAAAAGATTTAATTTCTTTATTTAACAAGAAATCTAGAATATTTCAAAGGACTGTTAAATTTGACATGGATAAAGACTTGTTTGTTATTGAAAATTCATAACAATTAAACGGTCGGTATGTTTAAAAATTTGTCCGTACATCGGCAAACAAACAATAAAATATTGGTATGTATTCAGTCATATATAGTATAATTTATTCAGGTCTGGTTTTTGAATTAATTATTGTCATGATTATGAATAATTTTTGGGATGTTTTTACTGTGTAGTGTGAAGTGTGATTGTTATAAATAATTTTTATATGTCATGATTTCAATATCAATAAACTGTGAATGTACCCATCCTGCTTTATCTGGTTTATTCTGGAGTATCCTCAATGTAGCAATCCTGTTTTATCTGGTATATTTGGGACCATCCTGTTTTATCTGGTTTATTCTGGAGCATACAAGTGGGATGGAATATTAGAACATCTGACAACAATCTTACTAAGAGTATTGTAATATAATCTGATTCAAATCCACTGTTTTAATACACTACATTCCCCCCTATAGTAGGGTGCCCAGTGTTAAAAAAGACGCTTAGTTATTGAGTTTGGGTTAACGGAATTACACACGGCTAATTTTGGTATTAAACGCCAGAAAAATTATTACATTTTGTATTTTTAATTGTCGTCGGAAGTTTCTGTGGTCACAATTTTTTTAATTTCACGTTTTTCAAAGATACCCTCGGCTGACACATTGTACATGGTATTTTCAGGATGAAAAATAAAAATATTCTCCGCTATCTAAATAGCTAAAAAGGTTTTTTACATAAGAGATAATGTATCAAAGATATAATTAAAATAAAAACGGGATGTAAATAAGTTATTTTTGAAAGAGTATATCAGCCTTACTTTAAGCCTCAAATTTGACCCCAAATTAACCGTATTTTCAACAAAAGCAAAGTAATTACACTACATTATAAATGTACTTTGATTTTGAAGAAAACATATTGATGAAATGTACATGTGTGCCAAAAATCATAATCTAAATGTCAGCGGTTGTTGAGAAATTGGCAAAATATAAACTCAAATAACTGTAAATTTCCTCTTTGTCATACACGGATTGTTATGTACCGGTTTTTGTTAATGATGTGTCGCTCGCCGGTCATTAACTAGCACGATCTCTGTCTCAATGCATTTAGTATTTTCTCTTCTTTTATGGCAAATAAATTGGTTTTAATTGTTCAGTAGAATTGTTTGTGGTTTTTATGTTTTAAAAACATTCATTTTTATCGGCCGTTGATTGGTTTTAAAATTTGTTTAATTCATGTGTTTCTAATACACGCACCAATCCTGCAGGATACATTATAAGTCCGGAAATGGCTCAGTTTCATAGAAGATTTCTTGCAGTCGCTGCCAACAAACAAGCATTAATAAAATTTCTTGGTGAATCGATTGTGCAACACTATCGTTTATCATCTCTTGAGATGTCATCCGGGGAAGTTCCGTATCTTTATGGTGCTTCTAATCATTGCCAAGAACATCTGCAGAGATGGAGTCTCCGATTGCCAAGAGTTATACTGTACACATGAAGAGGCGGACACTCGTATGATTTTACATGCTATCCATGCAGACAAAATGTTCGGTGAAAGTGGAATCAAAGGTCGGAT
Source organism: Bathymodiolus brooksi (assembly GCA_963680875.1). Lineage (NCBI taxonomy): Eukaryota > Metazoa > Mollusca > Bivalvia > Mytilida > Modiolidae > Bathymodiolus > Bathymodiolus brooksi. The sequence continues at coordinate 115,957,197 of OY804577.1, forward strand.
CATTGTTAAATCGCCTGATACAGATTTCTTGATTCTATATGCATCCATTACTTTCCTTCAATGCAACATACACAGGAATGATGGTTTCATACGGGTTCTATCACAAACACCAAGGATGGGCGTTTTCATTCCCGTACATTCGATCTGTAGCATCCTCATTCCTGTTTTATGTAGCATTTTACCAGCTGCACATGCCATCACAAGATGTGATTCCACATCATCCTTGTTCGGGATTGGCAAACGAACCGTTTTTAAAGTACTTAAAGACAGTCCGGAAAACTTTAGAGATTTGTCCACCCTTGCAGACTGTGACACTGATAAATCTATAGATGCCGCCAGTAAACTTGTTTGTCGACTGTACGACCAAAAAGGAAAACTGAAGGAAGATCACGTCGATCTTAACAAATTGAGGGTAAGGTTAGCGACACTGAGGGATGCATGTTTGGCCAAACTTCCACCCTGTGAAGCCACCTTCACTCAGCATGTTTTGCGATCCTCACTACAGATAAATATTTGGATGACTGCCCATGTTGCAAAACCGCTAATGAAGTCTGCAGTGTTATTTGGATGGGAAGACAGGAATGGATTAGTTCCAGTTTATTTCAAAGGCCAGATGTCTTCTGATTTTTTGCAAGACCTTGTTTGTACTTGCAAAGGAAAATCTGTGTGCATGAAAGGATGCATTTGTTTTGAGCAAAGTCTATCTTGCACAGACCTTTGCCCTTGCCAAGCTGGCGACTTATGCCGCAATGAAAATACCCACCTAGCAATATCTAGAAATACTGATGAAGATGATGACATATGATCTCATTTTTTTTCTTTTTCATCCAGTCTCCATCTATTTCACCAAATAAAACTGTTGTTATCAAAACTATGATCTCAGATAAAACATTCTTTCATTTCCAACATTGTGACCATCAACTCGCGTTAGTCATAGTTGTTCAGTTACCACGACTTCCCGTTGACGTCTTTTGTTTCATTGAGACTTGGTCTAATGTCTGTTTTAGGCAAGCATCACTGTTTTCTGTGCTTAGTAAACTTAGACAAGTTCATACGTACTATGTGTTTTTCAGTAAATAGCAGTTTCATTTGTTGCAATGTTTTTTAAGGTGTTCTTTTTAGTTCACCTGGACCAAAGGTCCATGTGAACTATTGCCATCACTTGGCGTCCGTCGTCTGTAAACTTTTCACATTTCAAGCTTCTTCTCCGAAACCACTGGGCCGATTGGAACCAAACTTAGCAGGAATGTTCCTTGGATGGTCCTCTACACAGTTACTGTTTTTCGTTCCAGTCGGATATTCAATATGGCTGCCAAGGCCAATAATATGCTCTGATTGGCTGAAATTTCAAAGATCTTCTTCCTCTGAAACTAATGAACTGACTGAACCCAAACTGTACATGAATGATCATTGGAATGTCCTCAACAAAGTTTCTGTTTTTTATGCCGATCGGAAATCCAAGATTGCCGCCACCGCAATACATAGATTAACATTGGACCCTATGGGAAAATATTCAAATGCCTTCTTCTCAGAAACTACAAATATGATTAAACCCAAACTGTGCATGAATGTTCATTGGATGGTCCTCTACAATCTTAAGGTTTTTTGTTCCGATATGAAATTCAAAATGATGGCTACGGCAGGACTTAGTTTAACATTGGACCCTATGGGAAAAATGTTTCAAAATGCTTCTTCTCTGAAACCACTTGGACAGTTGAAACCAAACTGCCCAGGAATGATCATTGGAAGGTCCTCTACAAAGTTTATGTTTTTTATGCCGATCGGAAATCCAAGATGGCCGCCACCGCAGGACATAGATTAACATTGGACCCTATGGGAAAATATTCAAATGCCTTCTTCTCAGAAACTACAAATATGATTAAAGCAAAACTGTACATGAATGTTCATTGAATGGTCCTCTACAAACTTTACGTTTTTTATTCCGATATGAAATTCAAAATGGCGGCTACGGCAGGACTTAGTTTAACATTGGACCCTATGGGAAAAATGTTTCAAAACGCTTCTTCTCTGAAACCACTTGGATAATTGAAACCAAACTGCCCAGGAATGATCATTGGAAGGTCCTCTACAAAGTTTATGTTTTTTATGTCGATCGGAAATCCAAGATGGCCACCACCGCAGGACATAGACTAACATTGGACCCTATGGGAAAATATTCAAATGCCTTCTACTCAGAAACTACAAATATGATTAAAGCCAAACTGTACATGAATGTTCATTGGATGGTCCTCTACAAACTTTACGTTTTTTGTTCTGATATGAAATTCAAAATGGCAGCTACGGCAGGACTTAGTTTAACATTGGACCCTATGGGAATTTTTTTTCAAAACGCTTCTTCTCTGAAACCACTAGGACAGTTGAAACCAAACTGCCCAGGAATGATCATTGGAAGGTCCTCTACAAAGTTTCTGTTTGTTATGCCGATCGGAAATCCAAGATGGCTGCCACCACAGGTCATAGTATTAACACAGGACCATATGGGGAAAATACAGAAATATATTCTTCTCTGAAGCTATTGCACTGATTGAACCTAAACTGTGCATCAATCATTGGAAGGTCCTTTACAAACTTTGTGTTTTTTATGTTGATCGTAATTCCAAGATGACTACCACTGCAGGACATAGTTTTTACATAGGACCAGTTGGTTTTTTTTATAACCAGGTGAACGATACAGGCTCTTGAGAGCCTCTGGTTATATGTTGTGGTGGTTATGTCGTAGCTTGTTTCCGTTTTATGTTTTTTCTGGAATTTGCCCAGTCTCCGGACTATGATTTCTTTAACATTTTCTATGACTTGTTCCTTCGGTATACTACTGCCGATGTTTCAAACAAAAAAAAAAAATAAAAAAACAAAAAAAAATACCAACCTGACAGTGGACTCTGACCTTTACGTGGTTGGTGGGCTTTCAAACTAACAAGAGCACACTTTCTTATTTGCCAAACACCTGAGATATTTGGAGTGTTCAGAGTGGTTTGTAGCCACACATCGTCCAAATGCATAATATGTCCATAGACCTTACGTTTTTAAACAAATGGCGTTTGACCTTTCCATAAATTGCCATGTTTTTGCACAGAATATTCGTTAAGTATTGATTGACCCTACAAATGATATGTTGCAAACACATAAGCCATTAAATTTGAATTTTGGTACCTTTTACGAAGTTTGAGGTTAATAGATATTTTACCAGTAATTAGTAAAAGTGTACCATAACTGAAACATGTTTTTTTTTTTAATCTGTCCACCAGTTGTCAAATGTTAAGGGTTAAAAAATAATTTGAAGGTTTCCTTTAAATGAATATCAAATAAAAATGAGAAATGTTCAAACTATGACAGGTCAAGGTCACTTTTATTTCTCATATATACGAAAATTGTAAAATGGCATTTTTTTTTAGAAAATGGCCTTTTGCTATATATTCAAACAATGTAAAATAAAAAATAAGCATAAAATAATAAAATATTAAGCTTAACAAATAAAATTGGCATTCCAGTTTAAAGTTCTTCACAGTCTTGTTGAAGAAGGGAGCCTTTTAAAACTTGTGGTGTGTTAGTTGCAATTTTTAGATCTTGACCTTTGACCCCAATTTAAAAAAAACGTGACCACAATACATAGCGACGACATCTTTATTTCGATGCGGCTTGTTCTCCTCATTCCAACGATGTATCATACAGATGTGTGTAATTCCGTTAAGGCAAATTCGCAAAAATCTTTCGTCGGGCACCCTACTACTAACATCTACCAGAACCTGCTTAGAGGTCATATCCAGATAAACTTTCGTATATGAATACTTTTTTAGCTCACCTGGCCATAGGCCATGTGAGCTTTTGTCATGGGTAAGCGTCCGTCCGTCCATTAACTTTTCACATTTAAATCTTCTTCTCTGAAACCGCTGAACAGATTTCAACCAAACTTGCCAGAAATGTTCATTGGATGGTCCTCTACCAGATTTGTGTTTTTGGTGCTGATTTGAAATCCAACATGGCTGCCAGGGTCCATAATGTTTTCTCATTGGCTGAAATTTTAAAAATCTTCTTGTCAGAAACCACCAAGCCAATTGAATTGTGACTTTGCAGGAATGATCATTGGGTGGTCCTGTACTAAAGTTGTGAATCGTTTGCCGATCAGAAATTCAAGATGGCCACCATGACTCGACTTAGTCTTAACATAGGACCGTATGGAAACAATGTTTAAAAGTCTTCTCCTCTGAAACCAGTAAGTCAATTTAAAGCAAACATGGCATGAATGGTCCTTAGGTGGTCAACTTTCAAAATTATGTCCTGTGACCCTGACCTCCATCCAAGATGGCTGCCATCAGCGGACATAGTTTTAACATAGGACCCTATGGGGAAAATGTTTAAAAATCTTATCCTCTGAAACCAGTAAGCCAATTTAAAGCAAACTGGCATGAATGGTCCTTAAATGCTCAACTTTCAAAATTATATCCAGTGACCCAGACCTCCATCCAAGATGGCCACCTTCAGCAGACATAGTTTTAACATAGGACCCTATGGGGGAAAAATGTTTTAAAATCTTCTCCTCTGAAACCAGTCAGCCAATATAGCAAACATGTCATCGATGGTCCTTAGGTGGTCAACTGCCAAAATTGTGTTCAGTGACCCCGATCTTGGTCCAAAATGGCCACCGTCAGCAGACATAGTTTTAACATAGGACCAATGGGAAAATTGTTTAAAAGTCTTCTCTGAAACCAGTTGGCCAATTTAAAGCAAACATGGCATGGATGGTCCTTGGGTAGTATACTTTCAAAATTGTGTCCGGTGACCACGACCTCCATACAAAGATGGCTGTCATGAGCAGACAGTTTTAACATACATTCTAGAACCCTATGGGATTTGAATAGTAAAACTTAGATGTATTCGGCATGCAGACATTCTTAAGAGGGCTTATTTAAGTCAGGTGAGCGATACAGGCTCACCTGAGCCTCTAGTTTAAAAATCAACAGTTCAGAGAGCTTTACATTTGTGATGTGATAATAAAAAATGCCTGAATGGCACTGTTAAGATTTGCCATTAGTGTTTTCATTGGCCGATCATGATTTCATCTGGAGATGATCTCTAATTGGGTCCTGTCAAATATTAGGGGGAGTGTAGGGTTTTATAACAGCTGATTCTGGAACCAGAACAATAACTGTGACATGGAACAATTGGATTTCAAAATATTTAGTAAATATCCTGGAAGACTCTCAGACCCTATGATTGATTGGAAAAGTAGCTAGCAACCATACCTTTCTGGAACAGAACAACATTAGCTGTGACATGAAACATTTGGATTCATATTTTTTTAAATCCAACTTTGGAAAATGTCTGGAAGATGCTCAAACCTGTCATATAGTGGAACTACTGGGGAATTTGTCACAAATTTGTGCACTAGATGATTCTCTTGTTATCATGGATCCAAATGTTTTAACAGTACCTCTTAGTTTCAATTGAATCAGTTGTGTTGTGTGTCCTTCGATTTACGGCTTTTCTATCTGTTTGAGATCCTGCCCATTGAAGGATCTCCAAACAAATATGTCGCACAATAAAACCCTGTCTCTTGAATGCTAAAATTTTGAATACAGTAGTCCCTCTTTTATAAGACCACCCCTTCTACAATGAAAATTGGTTGATAAGGTATATTACTATCGCAGTTCATTTGAGGGGTGGTCCTATAAGACAGACCACTATATTATGTATTTCGCCATCAAACAGAATAAACCTGTGTTAGCTTTACTTGCTTGTTTTCGAATAAAACATTTGTGTGAAATATTGTAATCTTGTTTATGCATTAAAAAAATAAAGTATATGTACTGTTTAAATCAAATTGACCCAGCTGGATGAAATAACCACAACAATACAAACAAAGATGAATAAAATAAAAGAACAAAATCTAAGGCAACACAAACAGGTTATAAGACCAGGTGCTCCCAACGGTTGAGCACATCCTGCCCCATATACGAAACCCATCATGAAATTCCTAATTTCTAAAGCCAGTTGAGGAAAAGGAGATTCACAAGGCGACATTAAAACATGTTGCCAAAAACCAGTAGAGATATGGTAATTATGTATGAATAGGCTACGATTCATGCATGAATTTGTACCAATTTTTATTTGCATGTCAATCTATCCGTCCATCCATATGGCCGACAATAACTAAAGTGTGCTTTGACCAAATATCACAAAATTTTAGCATTGCCTTAAAAGCCTTAGGATTGATGGAAGTAGAGAACCTTTCAATTGTTATGATTTTCACTTATGCTGTTGCAGAGATATAGGACTTTGGTCATTTTCTTTTCATATTTTACAATAACTCCAGTTTGATTTGACCAAATTTCATAATTTTTTTTTTACAAAACCTTGTGAGTGATTATGCCATTCCAGATTAATAGAACTTTGTTCATGAAAGAAATAGTATTTTTCCACATTTCTTGCGATAACTTAAGTTTGCTTTGATCGAATAAATTTTTATGCAATGTAAAGATTAATCCAAGTAAGCTGTCTTTCAATTTTGGCACTTTTCATGTTTGTCATTTCAGAGTTATAAAACTGTTCAAATAGGCACTTTTTCAGATTTTTTAACTCTTGCGAGATGGGCATATTACGTTCACAAAGAATAACTATATTCAAAATGTATGAATACGTTAAGGTCCAATAACTCCAACAAAAATTGTCAACTCAAAATGGCGGGAAAATATGATCAACTACACATCATGACCAAACATCCTACCATAAGCTATTGAATCAACAACCTCAGGAGTTGCATTCACAAAATGAAGCAGGACAGACAAACCGAAAAATTATATGCCCCATACTATCATATGCAGGGCATAAAAAACTAAAAATCAACGAAGGTGGTAATTGTTTTTATTTACTTCATTTATTCTCTTCATTATACATACAATAATTTACAAAGAAATCATGCAATCATCACAAAAAGTCTACAAATATTGCCATATATGGTCGGTTTTTGTTGGAATTATAATGATTGTCCGAGTCAGCAGGGTATGAGTCTCAAAGTACTTCAAAAACAATTAAAAGGATGTGGAGAATGTCTTATACTGGATACTTCAACAAAATAGTGTATAAAAACTATTAAAAGAAAGGCCTATTTAATATTAATAAATAGGAAGGAGAATTTGAGTGTTTATTTTTTAAACACAATGAATGTTTGGTTGGTTATTAGTTTTTTTTTTCTTTCTTGTATTTACACATAAAAAGATCTTTCTTGTATTTACACATAAGAATATAAAGTACATAATATACCAAGCATTTAACTGGTATTAGGACAAAGACACTGCCTCTGGAAATGACTCTAAAAGAGCAACCTTTTTTATCCCCTCGCCAATGAAGTTGCGAAGGGATATAGTAACGCTACCGTCCGTCTTTCCTTCCGTAACATCCTTGTGAACACTCTAGAATCAACATCCTTCAATGGATTTTGACCAAACTTGGTACATACTTAGTCCTTAAGAGAATCTGGAACCCTATTGATTTTCAAGGTCACCGGGTCAAATTTTTAGGTGAGGGGATACGCCACGCTTTGCGTTGCCCCTGTTTATACTAAATTTAAAAAAAAAATGTGTGATAGGCACCTCATTCTCACATTAAGGTAGAAATTATTCTCATTAAAGAATACCTCACAGTGACTGTGAGATGGAGAATCGCAATAATAGCGCTGTTCTACAACTACTTTTACCGGAGTTTCTGATTGATTTTTTATTCATGTTCACTAGCATCCATCGTCGGTAACACACGACTGATCACGCTCCAATACTCTCCACTCATCACTCGTGGGTTAATTAAAACAATTACAATCGTTATGGAGTTGTCTGGTTACTGATCAGGTGTTTTGAAGTTGCTATAGCAACATACCATCAGTCAAATTTTATGATTGGTTAGTAGGTCACAAAAATAAAAAATAATAATATAAATCAATATTTTGTTTTTGTTTACTACATAGATTTACATATCAAAGTAGTGTTAAATAATTTTCTGGTCCTGCAGAATGTACCCCGGTGATTTAAATGCAAATAACTACCATCCTCCAAATACCATAGGGCCAATCAGATCGAGATGAATTATTAATGAGTACAACAATTTTTTTTTTTCAAATGGCGCACGAGTGGTGAGTATCGGAGTGTGAGCAGCTGTGGGTTACCGACAATGCCTTGCATCCAAATCCTTCTGTATTGAAGTTAAATGAGACTCATATAATGAAATTAGGGTAAAATTCATAGAAAAAAATGACTAGATATGAAAAGTAAACAAAACATGTGCCCAGGTTAAACATGAAACCCTGAGATAACTACATAGAACTGTGCATAAACAAACAATACATGTACTAGCCAATTTTTGCTACAATCTAAAAAACAAAAGTTTAACTAGATTTATTAATTCTTACACAATTTATTTTCTACAATATTAATTAAAGAGCAAGAAAAAACCCCAAAATATTTTAGACCAGATACCCGTTTATTGAAAATCAATAGTGAAATCAAGAAAATACTGGTTAGTTTGGTTTATGGTGTTTAACGCCACTTTCAACAGTATTTCAGTTATACAGTGGCCGTCAGTTTCATTGGTGGAGGAAACCGGAGAAAACCATTGACTTGCCGCAAGTCACTGACAAACTTTATCACGTAATGTTGTATCGAGTACACCTTCCTAAGAGCAGGATTCGAACTCACAACATTAGTGGTGATAGGCACCGATTGCATAGGTAGTTGTAAAGCCAACTACCATGCGATCACAACCATGACGGCCCCTTTTGTATTTCTGAATATTTGAAAAAAGGTAATAAAACAAAATACATGTGTTAGAAATTATCAATAGTGTTAAAAATGAATATTCTGCACAATTCAAAAATAAAACAAAAAGAATCTAGTTTAAAAATAAAACTTCGACAAAAATGTTGCTAACTGTTTAAAAATTGGTCATCAAGTTTTTGGCATTCAAACCAGACAGACTTTCACCAGCCAATAAGGATCTGCATTTACAAGGCAAGCATGATGTAAACTACATTATCACATTTCTCATAGCAACATAATAAATACAAGACAAAAAATATTTAACACCATTTTTTCTTTGGCTTGTCATATCTTCAATAAAGACTTGCTAGTGAACACTTATGGTCTGTTTATTTTCATTGTATACATTTTGACATGAAATTCTGTGCTAGGAAACAACAACATTAAGAGCGAGAAAAAAAAATTAAAGCATTTATTGTGTTTTTTTCTTTTTGTGATTACGTGATTTTATATATCTGCAGTCTTTGCCTTAATTTTTTTTCACCTACTTGCCTGAAGGTCAAATTTAGAAAAAAAATTATATTCATTCAAACAAATTCTTTCATAATTTTAACTTGTTTGAATCCAGCTTTACTTGTCCTGGGCTTCAGGAAAGTGGGTCAGCGCAAAGACTGTATCTGTCGACATGCAAATGTGAAAAACCAGTTTACTACAGTAAATTGTCTTAATTAGGAAATAAGTTGGAAATATAGCTTGCCTGAAGCATTGTATGATAAAAATATTGGGTAAAAAATGAAAGAATGTGTCCATACGACACGGTTGCCCCCTCTTCCAGTTAAAGTGAACAGGGGCATAACTCTAGAACGAAAAAAGTGGTAATGTCTACACATAATGTTTTGCCAATATCTGCAGAATTTTAAGAAAAATCTCTTTCTTTTTGATCATTTAAAAAATGTTGGCATAAAAATCCCATGAATACTTTTCATTATGTATTTGTTGGAATATTTTCAAACTTAATATAGCCCCACTCATTTATACATTTATAAGTTGACTGGAAAATAAATCACCAGACAATTATCTACATTATATTTATATATATGCACAGTATAAATCTGCATTTTCCTAAATGTTCCACAAATTTTGATATCTTATTTAAGTTGAAAAATAGTTCGTTCAACAATTAGATAAAAATTAAACCACGTTTTTTTTTTTTTTTATTATCTAAAATATGTTTAGTATGTTCACTTAAGAAGTTTCTCCTTTAGAACACGGCAAGATTTAAGACATTCAAAATTACAAATCTACTTGCCGAGACAGCTTCTATATGTTTGTCTCCCGTAAAGACTTTTTTACCGTTAATACCCAACATACAGTCAAGCCTGTTTTAGTGACCACCTCTTTTAAGCAATAACTTGTATTATGTGATCTTAATTTTTATTTCCCTTCACAGTGCATTTCATATCAATTAAACCTGTATTATGCGACCACCTGTCTTATTTGACCCTATTTCACTGTTTCCTTGGAAGGTCAGTTAAAATAGGTTTGACTGTATCTCATTACTGTCAACAGTTATTATATCCTTAATGCAAACCAACGTTCTAGTTATAAAGATGTGTAGCTAAATAAAGCAGATTAATGAGCAATAATAAATACAATGAATTCTCCCTACGCCACATACTGTAATTAACAAAAAAAATTATATGATGGATTAAAAAGTACAATAAATGACAAAAAAGATAATTAAAAAAAAACATTTACAAAATGGTTTTGTTCCCATGTAACAATATAATACACCAAGTTGAGCTAGGTTTGTTAATATTCATAAATCATCCAAACTTGTAAAAGAAAAATCTACATCAAATTTTCACATACATACACATATTTACATAACACTACAGCAAATACAATATGTACACAGTTATATACCTACTGATTTCTATCATATACTCTCAAGTATATAATATCTATTTTTTTGGGGGGGAAATTTGTTATGTCAAATTGAAGTTTTTGTTGTAATTTCGGATAGTAGGTTGTTATTTTTGTGAGTTTCAATAAACATGACTTCCCAACAATTTCAGTAATCTAATTGTTTCTAACAAAAAAATAGGGTCAATAAAATATTGTAACCAATGGTTTTTAAAGGTTCATCTGGTGAAGAAGTGGCTCCAAATACAAATTTTTTAATACAAATTTGTTAAATTTGAGGCATAAAATTTAAACAATTATCATATAAACAAAGAGAACAATAATAAATTAAAGACATAGACATTTCTTTGGCACTGTAATTTTAAGAAACAAATGACTGAAAAAAGCACTTGTATCAGTTAAATTATGGTTATAAACAGACATATTGAAAGAACTATTACACTTTTTTAATTTCAGTACATTTTCCCAGTAAGACTATGGAAGTATTTAGCATATCTTTTGTAATACTGTAGATATGATAAGTAAAACACTCATCTTGGATAAAAATTTCTAGATTATCAACAATAAGTATTGAGCATGGCCATAAATTAAAAACTTTTCCTTTTTCTGTTTCAGATTGTAACTTTCTTTTTATTCTTTTTATTACATGGGGTCATTAATTATGTCAACATTCTGGAGTAACATAAACAAATTTTTACAAATAATTAATAACATGTCTTTCCTTTTAAGTAAAATATTTTTATAAGGCTAAAATCTGTTTTACATATGGTGCAAATTAAAAAAAAATCACTGAGTAAACACATATAACAAATATTGACACTCAATTATCTTGCCTGTCCCTGAATGGATGATGGGGAAACAAAATCAATAATGATTGGTTACAGTGAACAAAGACATTTTTCTTGTCCCTGCTTAAGGTCAAAATCAATTAACGAGACTTTCTTAGTTTGACCCTCCATGAAAATGTTCTGAAACACTGATCAAAATATGAAGAAACAACACAAATCTATGAAATTGGTGAGGGGTAAAATTGAGGTCAAGGTCAGGTGGCAAGTGACTGGCTGACATGCACATTATCAGAATAATTGTGTTGATCAAATATTATTGAACAATCATGTACATGGATATTGAGGAATGGACCTAATCACGAAGATTTGATGTAAATTCAACAAAGTCGATGGGCGTACAAATTAATTCAAGGTTAGATGATAAGTCACTGATAGACATATACCAGTACACTTACTGTGTTGACTAACAATGTATACATAACACAAAGTTTAATAAAATCAATGTTCTATAAAAACAAGGATGTATGTATGATGAACCTATTTGGTATGGTCACTGAGACACAGCCTTTTGACGAAGTTGATGTCGTGTACAATAGCCTTGTAAAAAGCAATACCTATATCTTGACTTTCTGCAATTTCCGTCAAGACGAGACAAAAAAAACCGGAACTAACTAAGTAAGTATTGACACTTGGCTGTAAATCCTTCATTCAACGCTTGAGCACACACATACGTACATACATACATACACACACACGATCACAGACAGTAACACTGACCAATAGCTATGCATGCTGGTGTGTATAATTATTATGATATATACATGGATTAATAGTTGTAAGTCTATTTTGTAAAACATGTTCGACATGATCGCTATCACTTTCTTGTCCCGCGGACAAATTTACGGTAATACCATTATACTTCCCTTTGGAATCGTCATAATGTCTTTTTTCTTTCCAACATAAAATTCTATGGTCCCGTGCCTGTAACACTATAAAGACAACACCGAACAATAAAATTAATGAGGTGCATAGTATTATGACCCATACGAAAAAACTCAGCATATCTGGGTCCAAGAAGTTCATAAAAGGTTTTTTGTGACACTGACCATCCCGTACTTCGTATCCAGTATTACACTGATAGCAGTCTGTCACGTAAGGCCCCTTGCATGTCTTACAGGCACCATTACATTTTTTACACACACCATGTCTATGGTAAGACGCTGTTTTTGACGAAATATTAGCATTATCTCCTAGCATGACTGTCTCCATCTCTCCGTAATAGTGATCGGGACAACTAGGTACACACCCATCACCGTATCTATAAAATCCTAACTTACATTCTGAAAAATTCAATGAAAAACATATGGTTACAATGCAGTGAATAAGGAATGCCTAGAATGAGCTAGATTTCTACTACAATAATGATTTTATCATATTTTACAAGTAAGACATTATTTGATTATGCATAATATAACTCATTATTTTTTTTTATTAATTCATGCAGCATGACAAGGTTTAAAATAAAACTATAACAATCTAAAATTAATATTAGATGTTGGATGTTTCTGTATTAACGACTTCCCCATAGGCAATCCATGGGAAAAGAAATAGGACCTAGTTTCTCTGTTGAAGTGTACCACCACTCCCAAAGGGGCGTGGCATCGGCTGGTTGGGCAGGAAGACTCAAATACACATCTGGTCTTGAGGCAGGAACGTAAATGAGCACATCGTATATAAAGAATGTAAAATACAGCTTGCAGCAGCTCCATTTAAGCTTGTTTAATAGAAGTGGTCGTTAGTATCCTTGTTTGCCAGTGGCAAGCCTGTGAGGGAGTGATTGTTGAAGAATTTTTTTTCAGCTAAATCATTGGTGAACTAGTTACTTTTTGATGAGATCATGATGATGTCCGTTTTGTACTAGACCAACACGTCAAATTTGATTTTTATAGCACTAACTCACTAAAACGAAAGTCTGATGGAAGACATGTCCTTCCTTTGGACACATTATCCCGGATTCTGAGTCGACCAGTCTTTGCTCTTATTCTTTACTTCCTAAATTCATAGTCCTTGGAGTTGGATTGACTTGACCAGTGTTTGAACTCACGATTTACCACACTTGGGACTAACATGCAAACCATTACACTAACAAGGCGGTTCAGAGGCAATCTAAACTTCGCCAATACGCCAATCCTTGTGCTACTTTTTATGCACTGTATATGTTGAAAACATTTTTCTCAAAATAATCAATAAATCATCATGAAACAACTTCATAATGTTGTTGTTTCCACTGTATGCAACAAAATATTTTTTGGTAAGAATTTTACTATGCAACAAACAGAAATATCCAATTAAAAGAAATATTTACCATGATGTCAATGGCAAATGGTTCAGTACAGGGAAAATCCATGAACTTAAACAAAATATGCAATTATCCATTATATGGTTGAGTGGAGCTGACTATATCAAAATTAACCACTGATCAGTATTATAGGTTTGAACGGTGGTTTATGGCTTATGGTGTTTAATGCCACTTTCAACAATATTGTAGTTATATCGTGGCGGTCAGTTTTATTGGTGGAGGAAACCGAAGTACCCAGAGAAAACCACTGACAATCTTTTTCACATAATGTTGTATCGAGTACACCTTGTCATGACCGGGGTTCCAACTCACAACTTCAGTGGTGATAGGCATTTGTTGCTCAGGTAGTTGTATATCCAACTACCATACAATCATATCATGACCACAACGGCCCCAGGTTTGAACGGCTATGATACCTACCTATACAAACACCATTATTAGTTATACCAGCACATTTAAATGGTTGCTTAGGAGCATACGACTGATTTGACTCATTTTTTTTCTGTGGGTGTGTTGCAGTTCCCATCACAACCAAACTCCATTCTTTTAACTGGGCTGAAAATATAAAATAAAAATAATAAAATTACAACTGGCTCAACCATATTTTTTTCACAACTATACAAGTTCTTTCTTTTTAAATATTTCTAATAAAAAAAAATTCCATCGTTGTTCATTTCAAATATATAATTTAAGTGCAATAATGATAAAGAAAACAACAGTTAGTATCATAGTTCCTTTTGGTTTGGTGTTTGGTTTATGGTGTTTAACACCACTTTCAACAATATTTGAGTTATATCGTGGTGGCCAGTCTTATTGGTGGAGGAAACCAGAGTACCCGGTAAAAACCATCAACCTGTCGCAAGTCACTGACAAACTTCATCACATAATGTTGTATCCAGTAAACCTCACCATGAACGGAGTTCGAACTCACAACGTAAGTGGTGATATGCACTGATTGCATATGTAGTTGTAAATTCAATACCATACCCAGTCAAGGAAATTAGGAATTTGAATCCACAGGACATTCGGTCCTGTGAACTGTGAGGAATTACAGGACCGAACTAGATTTTACAGGACCGACAATAAAATAATGATTTTTTTTTAAAATAAGTCCTGCTTCCAAGAATCAACAAATTTATGTTCTCTGTCTTTTTCATACTGTTTCTTCCATTCTCTCGTCTCCTCTGGGGTTACTTTTCTCTTTAATGGCTTTCCTGGTATGGCTCCTGCCTTATACTGCAAGAAAGCCATGATCACTGTGTCTTGAAGTGATAAAATGTTCCGAATTAACGACGATTGTTAATGAAGAAAACTCTAGAGAATAACATTTTTTCGAAATACCACGATCACGACTTACACTCGTGATTATCAATTACGATATGTATTATTTATTTTAGATTTTTCTTGATCTAAAAATAACAAATAAAAGAGAATTAGAAATATTTTTAAGTTGAATTTACCGAGAACTTCGATTTACCGGACAGTTGGTCCGGTGAGTTAACGAAAACTACCGGACCGCGGGGAAATTTATCGGAGACGGTCCGTCGGTCCGGTGCCAATTTCCTTGACTGCATACCATCATGACCACTACAGCCCTCATAGTTCAGCATAATAGATAGACTGTGTAGCTATGAGTAGTGATGTTGTTATTGACTAATTAAATAGTTTTGATATACATTGTAACAGTTGTTTATATACTATTATACATTCAGCAGGTAGGTTTTCACTGTCAATGGTAAGTGAGTGAGTGATAGTTGCTTAATGCAATGTGAGAAATTTTTCAGCTATATCATGGCAAGAACAAGTTACATTTCGGTGAGATGATGATGATAATGTCTGCTTATAGACTAACACGCTTAGTTGGATTTTTATAGTGCTAGCTCACTGAAACAACAGTGTGTGGGTTGACATGTCGCTCCACTCTGACACATCATCCTGATTCAGATCCAACCAGTCTTTGCTCTAACTACTTAATGCTGCGTGCTTGTAGGACAAACAAATAAATGTTCATTTTTGTAGGAACAAATTTCCTTATACATGTACTTTCAGCATGAAATGGATAAGAGACACTCGGTTAGCCATTTCTATTTATTTCTAGGTCTTGTATGAAATGGTATTCAGCAACAATATACATATTTTGTACAACTAGTACCAAAACATCAACAATTAAACAATATCTATAACAACATTATAACTTTTTGTAATTATAGTCACCATTGATTTCTATGAAAAATTTTTTTATTTTATTTTACATATTTGTATTAAACCTTTATATTTCCAATGTTGGATATGATAAGCTTTTATTGGAATATTATCAGTATCAACGGAACTTACTGTGACACTGAAAATTATCGTTCAGCGTTTGTGACGTTACCCCTAAAAACAATAGCATATTTAGTTTTGAAGGTCTTGACATACATTATCACTAGTATCACAGCTCATCTTATCAGACTCGCTGCAATACTAGCGAGAATGCCTGTCTTAAGCTATGTACTATTATTATATATGTAATACAAAACAAGGGAGAGAACCCATAAGTATAATCATCCAATAAATGTGTTGTTATTGGAGTACTGTTTCCTTCCAAATATAAATTAAATTATTTACAAATTATCATCAAATATCAAATTCTGTAATCAAGAAAATTCTGCTGCTTAATGTATCAGTTCTTTGAAATAATAAATTGGATGAAAATTATTATCAAATTATGAAATACGAGTCTAATTTTCTATTTCTTGTGACGAGGGAAAGTGCATTTATACATTACAAAGGTGAAATCTCGATCTACTACACTTGTGTTTTTACTAGTTTTCTTTTCTCCAGTAATCGTGCCTGTGATAGTGTGAGATAGGTATGTATGCTGTGCCTATATATATGTAGTATGTACAATGTATATATAGCAGGAATAAACAAGCAACCTCTTCTGTTACCTTTTAGTCTTTTCCCACTGATTGAAGCTATACAATTATTTTTTTTAATTACTAATTTTATTTTTTAAGTTTAAATTGTTGCGTTTTACTTTTATCTTAAGATGTTCTATTTATTATTCATTAATTAGCATCATTACAAAATGCAAATATATTCTTAAAATATATCTTAGATTAGCATCAAACAACAACATATATAGAAATGATCTACAAGAAAGCCTCAACTGCAAAGGAAAAACAAAATAAAAACTCAATGGTTTGAAAGACAAAAAAAAAAGGAAGAAGCAAAAATCAAACAAAGATTACTTATTGAACAAACTGAGAGAAAAAAAATCAGTACCAAGGTGTGGAAGCTTAAAAAAATTGTTATAAATTATTAAAAAAAAAAAATATTTACAAAAATTGTTACTGATGAGAAAGAACACTGTTATTTCAGTTAATGGTTCACAGAAAATATTTAAATATTACTGAGAATTGTAAATATATACTAAACAAATAAATAAAATAAACAAACAACTAATCAGCTTCAAACAACAAAACTAAGAACATTCAACACATGCTAACCAAATCATTTTTTATTTATATGGCTAACAACAATAACAGGGTATCAAGGGAGATAACTCTACAATAAGATTAGAGTTGTGTCCCTTGGTACTAACAACTAAGGATTATTGAACAACAACTTCATGCCTATATGAAGACGTTTCTTGCCTGGAGTCATGTTCTCTCGCACCATCCTCATGTATTGCAGGGCTGACATGTTTTTCTTTTTGGCCAACGTTTCAAAAATGCACATGTGGTCTTTGCTTGGGAAGTTATGTGATTGGAAAAAGGGGCCATGGTAAGGGGAATTTGCATAAACATTTCGATTATTATTGAATACTTTTCTGGCAAAAAATGGAGGTTCTGTGGTTGTAGTAGTTGTTGTAGTCGTGGTCGTAGTTTTTGGTTTATAATATCGATAAGTCCCGTAATAAGATGGATACTTTGTAATTTGTTGATTATAGTAGGTATGAGGTTGGTATCTAGAATTTGGTCTATAAACATCTTTACTATTTTGTGGATCGTAATAGCTCGGTTGACCTTTAGCAGTTGCAGGTCTGGGATTATCTTTTTTGTGTCTTGGTTTTGGAGATTTTGTCGTGGGTTGTGTGGTAGTTGTAGTGGTGCTCTTAAGATGCTGTGGATCTCTATCGGTTCCATATAAGACGAGTACCCAATCCTTTAACTTAGCTCCCCGGACTGTAAACAAAAAAGACGGACATAACAACATTAGTGGTAATGTATCATACACATCTATGAGGAATCTGGAAAAACAATGCAGGCCCAACATGCTCCTAAAAATAACATTACATGTACTCAATTTTTTTTACGCTTTACGACTTATGGAATACTTTTTCTATTGCATAAAAAGCCAAAATTGTACTACATTTACAATATTTTACAGTTATGGTATCAACTGTTTAAAATACATATTTGTATACTATCAAACAAAACCAAATCAGACAGGTAAAAATAATGAACAAAAGAAAAAAAAAAGTCTAATCTAAGAACACACCATATGTCTTAACTGAGCCTGTAACTGCTCACCTTCTTGAAAGTTGCATTTATTTGACTCAATTTGAGAAATTGTCAGTATTGATATATTCTAAATAAAACTACTTACAAACAATTTTTTTTAAACGTTTTGACATTTATTATAATTATATATTTAATGTTTAACTGAACAAAAGGCAGGTAAAATATTTTTGTAATTTCTTGCTTGTGAATTGACAGTAAGCTCCTTGACATGATCCCTTCAGAAAGATGTTGCATTTAGACCTCATATAACTCCTTATATATATAAAAAAAAAAACAATCTCAGAATATAACCTATTCAAGACATGTAACATATCGGTCATCTGTAGAAATATCTATTTTTGATAACTGCAGCCATCTTGGTCAGATAAAATTTTAAAAGAACAATTAATACCAAACTTGGTTTAAAACCAGCACAGTTGTTTCAAAGGCAAAAATGTTCAAGCAATTTTTAGTTATAATAGAATAGATAAAGGAATCAATAAAATAACAAATTACAAAGAAAAATCCATATTATATGTAACTGATTATAATTCAATTTAAAGATTTTACATATATATTTTTTTGTCATTGTAAGAAATATCTATTTCTTGGGTGGAAAGTACGACACAATTTTGAAAGAGGATCGACTACCCAAAGACCATCTGGAGAAGTAGTGGTTCAGATAAAAACAATATTTGCAAATGATTTTTTATTCAAATAGATCTAATTTGCATAATATGCAAAAATTACTAAAATTATATATTTCATATAAGAACCCAGAATGCATGTAAAAATCTGAATATCAAATATTGACAGTTTAAATTTCAATTCAATCCAGTTGATATTGTAAGCATTTATGGACAATTAGACTTTTACTTTTAGTAATGGTAGCCATCTTGAATAAAGGACTCAATGACAAATTTGGTTTAAATAGGATAAGTGGTTTCAGAGAAGAAGATTAAAATGTCAATCGCTAGCTACAATGACTACAGACAATGAGAAAAGACAGACGCCACTTGATGGCAAACAGCTAACGTGGCCTTTGGGCCAGGTGAGTTAAATAAATAGGATAATTACATATTAATTTCTTGTAATGCCAATGTGGGTATTCCATATAATATTCTTGTTAATTTCATAAACAAAAACAAAGTCTTTAGCAATAAGCTTAACATGCAAACACAGGGGTATACACTAGGTTTATAGCTATGAATCAAAAAAAATGTAACACATTTTTACCTGTCATACAATTCATATTAAATAAATAATAATCTTCAGATAAAAATGTAGACAATTAGTACAACTTATTGTTTTATATAAATATACAGTAGTTTATCACATTTCCTTAATGATTTTTTTTTAATCCTAAAAATGAAAACAAGAACCAACCAAACTCATAAACGTTATATTGGTTAAGGTTATGGTGTTTAACTCCACTTTCAACAATATTTCAGTTATATCGTGGCGGTCAGTTTTATTGGTGGAGGAAACCAGAGTACACGGAGAAAAACAAACGACAGGTAAGTCACTGACAAACTTTATAACATAATGTTGTTTCGAGTACGCCTCGCCATGAACAGAATTTGAACTCACAACTTAAGTGGTGATAGACATTGATTGAATAGGTAGTTGTAAATCCAACTACCATATGATCATGACCATGATGGCCTCATCATTAATAAAAAATAAATAAAAATTGCAAATACTGAAATGAGCCCCTCATTAAAATTTGAAACTTATATGAACAAAAAAGGGGATAACCAATTTTTTTTTACTTGCTTCTTTGTTTGTTTGTTTGTTTGCTCTCGATTGTTCAATTTTCAAATTGAAGGAACATTGTAATCCACTGGTATCAGGAAAATATATATATAAATCATTATCTAACAGAAGACAACAGATGTAAACAGGTATGTGTATATCTTTTTATCCTAATATGTATGCTATAAAAATGCAATGTCTGATGCAAGGAACTGTAGAATTTCATGCTGTTTTGTGTACTATACCAATTTTAATATTAAATGTATAATAAGCTTTTATAACTTTCTGTGAACCATTTAATTTACTTAAAAATTACTGGTCGACACCTTATTTGTATATTTTAAAAATTTTCTGCAAGATCCTAGATTCAATGTATTAAAATTTGACAACAGTCTTTGTGCTAACCCACTTGCCCGAAGTCTGGGACAAGTAAAACTGGATTGGGACAAGTGAAAATTAAGAAAGAATTTGTTTGAATAAATATAATTTTTTCTAAAATTGGCTTTTGGGCAAGTAGGTGAAAAAAATGAAAGCAAAGACTATGATGACAATGCTTTCCCCCTCCTCTCCAACAAAATGTATATACATATTTTCTTTCAAAGTTAATACTTCAGCAATCTATTAAATAGATATTTTTAAACAAAAGATGCCAAAAAAATACAACCATATCAACATTTGTTTTCATTCCTTGCAAAAAATACAGGTTTTTAAAGATTTTTTTATTGGCAAATATAAATAATAAAATCTATTGCATAAAAACAATATATAAGCAAAAACAAATAAAGAAAAGTATACCCACAAAGGCATATATACCCTATTTATACAAACATAACCCTCCACAATCCAAAATGTAAACAAAAATTTCAACCATGAATTGCATTTAAAATTTACAGGTAATCTAGTTTCATGAAAGTTATCTCCCCCTTGATTGTTCACCAATGACAGTCTTCAAAGTAACATTAGATCATTTAAAACTTTTAAGCCCAAGCAAACACACTACTTTTATCTCCATTAGATGTTTCCAATTTTTTTATTATAAAAATCCAAATTACATGGGGATCGCTAAGAATAAATACAATACAATACCCTTAATTGAATCTTCTCATTTCAAAATCTTAAGACATTTTTGGATACCTTGATTGCTTGAAATGCCATCATGGTCTGTCCATATGTAAAAGTATTAATAGGAAAGCTTCACTCGCCTCAAATAATAGCAACTGACAGTATCTTTGATTTTAACATAACATGGGCTTTATTGTATTGTTAATTGAAGTTTTGGTGAAAAAAAACCAACAAAAAAAAAAAAACCAAACAAAATCGTAAATCATAAACAAATGTATTAAAAAAAAATCTACTAAATATGAAATAAAATTTCATGCAAATATGTAATATAAAAATACATAGTTTTTTTTATATATATATTGCTTCAAAAATTAAAAATTCAATATATTTCCCTAAACATCTTATACAATCTACATTAAAAATGAGTGACTTTTTCTGTGAGAATATATCAAAATACTTAATTTTTATCTTGCCTAATTTAAAAATACAATATTTAATTTTTTTTAAATGCGTAAGCATAAGATAATAAGATAGTGACTACTATCTAATAAAAAAAGTATGATAATAAAAATTGTAAATAAATTCTTACAAGAACTGGCTCCATTTTCTATTTCTAGAATCCAACCTCCTTTGGCCGTCTCTCCCCAATTATGAGTAGTCATGAAAGCCCAATTGTTAAAGCCCTCTCTGGAGGTATCTCGAGCTCGTCTAGCTAAAAGAGTAGACCTCGTGCCTCTAGGAGAGATGAGGAATATTTGTATTTCTCCCCTTCGTGAGGCAGTAAGTGTGATTCTAGCTTGAACGTGCTCTAAGTATTTCACATGATCTTGCACTCCTTCACAACCATCTGTATAAAGGTGTACTGTAATTTTACCATTCATAGGAATGGGTCTGAAATAAGATAAAAGAAATTAAGAATATCAAATTGATCTCAAATCTTAAAAAACATTTTTAATATAAGACCTTCCATGTACATTTTTTGTAGTTTTCAAATGTTCTGTCAAATCATTGAAACTGTAACATGAAGTGATGTTTTCTTGTTGTACAGTAGGAATCCTTTGAAAAGGTAAATTCTCTAATCAGACCAGATGTCAAATCTACTGAGATACCAAAACTTAGGGACCAAAACCGACAATCTGGATTGACCGGTGTCGTATGGTATTTTGACTCCCTGAAAAATCGACCCTGGGGTCACAATATCATATGGTATTTTGACCCCGGGGTCAATTTTTCGTCATTGTATTTTGAACCCCATGATGGTAAATTGAACCCCCTCATTTCTACCAAAAGAGGGGGATTTGATATACCATGGGTAGGGGGATCAAACTACCATGGAAAGGTCTTAATTAAGTGGTCATTTCTCATGCATGGTAATTTTCCTTTGTTCCAAATGTAACAATAGATCACATATTTGATTGTATGTCTTAATAACTTACTTGTCTGTATCAGGTGATCTGATTTCACAGATATGCTGTGGAGGAACAGACGTCCAATTTCTGGCCAGTCGTACCATAGCACCAGCATCCATTAAACCATACCCAAAGGAATGACTCACTGAAAGAACAAAATTAATATATCATAAACTATTAAGAAGAGTTTGAAGATACCAAAGGGGTAATCAGAATCTGTATATCAAAGAAGAACAGACAACACAACAGCCAAAAGAAAAAGTACAAAAGGACAAACAATGATCTACAAAACATACACATAAAACTAAAGATCGAGTATCATGAACCTCACTAAAAACTGATGGTGAACTCGGGTGCTCCGGAAGGGTAAGAAATTCCTGCTCCACTAGTGGCACCTGTCGTGTTAATCTAGCTACAAACCCGGTGATAAATCATTACAGATTCAGATTAACAAATACTCTTTACAAGACATGGTACACCCAGATAGCAACTCCCATCAAAGGTCACCTCTCTTTACAAGACATGGTACACTCAGACAGCAACTCCCACCAAAGGTCACCTCTCTTTACAAGACATGGTACACCCAGATAGCAACTCCCACCAAAGGTCACCTATCTTTACAAGACATGGTACACCCAGATAGCAACTCCCACCAACGGTCACCTCTCTTTACAAGACATGGTACACCCAGATAGCAACTCCCACCAAAGGTCACCTCTCTTTATAAGACATGGTACACCCAGATAGCAACTCCCACCAAAGGTCACCTCTCTATACAAGACATGGTACACCCAGATAATAACTCCCACCAAAGGTCACCTCTCTTTACAAGACATGGTACACCCAGATAGCAACTCCCACCAAAGGTCACCTCTCTTTACAAGACATGGCACACCCAGATAGCAACTCCCACCAAAGGTCACCTCTCGTTACAAGACATGGTACACCCAGATAGCAACTCCCACCAAAGGTCATCTCTCTTTACAAGACATGGTACACCCAGATAGCAACTCCCACCAAAGGTCATCTCTCTTTACAAGACATGGTACACTCAGATAGCAACTCCCACCAAAGGTCACCTATCTTTACGAGACATGGTACACCCAGATAGCAACTCCCACCAAAGGTCACCTCTCTTTACAAGACATGGTACACCCAGATAGCAACTCCCACCAAAGGTCACCTCTCTTTACAAGACATGGTACACCCAGATATTAACTCCCACCAAAGGTCACCTCTCTTTACAAGACATGGTACACTCAGATAGCAACTCCCACCAAAGGACAACTCTCTTTACAAGATATGATACACACAGATAGTAAATTCAAATGTATTACCTGTACTTAATTGTTCCCTCATGAGAGTCCACCTTTTTAATGCAGAAGGGGTGGTTTTATAACAGAGAGACTACTCTATATATGATAATAGACACATGAAGAAAGATGAAATACTTTTCAGAGTCGTCCAAAATGGAAATGCAGTCTGTTCTATTTTAATAATTTACACTATGAGAGCATAACTGAACACTATAACTGAATCAGCTGTCCAAATGACATTATTTATTAGCATTTACATACTTGTCTTTTTATAATTAAATATATAGACAAGTTGTAATCATGACATCAAATGTAATCAGTAATGTAATCGATTACATTTACAAAGTAATTGTAATGTAATCGATTACATTTGAAAATTGATGTAATCATAATGTAATGTAATCATGAAAATTGCAAAGTAATTGTAATGTAATCGATTACATTTGCAAGTAATTGACCCCAAGTCTGCTGTAATGTATGTGCTGAATTGTCCAAAATACAGGAATGATTCTGGTTATAAAATATAATAATTGAAAATCAATAAAAAAAAAAGAAGAGCTTAAATCATCTACATTCCTGTTCCAAAAGGTCATTCTTGAAGTGTTCCGAGCGTGTCCTGCAACTTTCAGATTTTTTTAAATAGGAAAATAGTTGAAATCTGTTAAATAACTGAAAAATATCATTCCTGCTTATATCTTGTTAAAATACAGACCACTTCTGTTTACTCCATTGATTATCCAGTCATCAGCTTTTAAATTGCCCTTCTTAGAAGTGTGTACTACAATATGTTGTAAGTCCCTCCATGTAAGACTGGGGCTGAAATAAAAACAAAATAATAATGAAAGATGACATACACACTAAACAGAATATTTTAATCAATATGTGTGTACTGTAAATACTTCAAGTCTTAGTGGAATACAATATTGTGTTATTCCTTATCAATACAAAAAATTCTGGAATACAAAAATATATAATAAAATGTGTAATCCTTCTTTTAAAGGGTGAGGGTTATGGTGTTTAATGCCACTTTCAACATTATTTCAGTTATCTCATGGCAGTCTGTTTTATTGGTGGAGGAAACCGGAGTATCCAGAGAAAACCAAGGACCTGCCACAAGTTACTGACAAACTTTATCACATAATGTTGTATTGAGTACACCTCCCCATGAGCGGGATTCAAATTTACAATTTTAGTGGTGATAGACACTGATTGTTTAAGTAGATGTAAATCCAACTACCATACGATCACGGCCACAACGGCCCTGAAAAAAAATAATTCTGGAATAGGTACAAAAAATAACAAATATGAGCAAGAATATGGTATTTGAACCGTTTCTGATAACGATAGAAAACTGATAAAATTGGATATTTCTTTGATATATGTTGTAATTCTATGGCCAAATGGTTGGTTGGTGTGTTAGATGAATGGTTCCCATTGATATATTGTAAATATTTAATGAATAAAAATTATTTTTAATGTCCATCTTCGTACTTTTATGCGTCATTTCTTATCGTTATTTTCGTCTCTGAACTGCGTAACGGAGTTGGATTTCCACACAACTGTGACATACAAAAATGTAAGCTAGCCGTTAAAATATTGACAAACATTGATAATGAAGAATGGAGAGAAGAAAATTTTGAGCAGAGTAAGTATTTCTGTTACAGGTGTCATATATTGCGTGTTACATTGGTTTCCGATTTCGTAACGCTATTTTAAGTTGTGTTATCTCCTTTTTGTAACAGTCGCCATAACAACAATTAGCATAAATAAACTCTCGCGAGATGTTTAAATAGATTAATCACGGATGTTTACATTTAAGCTTTTCATTTTCTATTTTTTTTATTCAATCATCCACCTGTTCCGTTATGCGTTACATGTCATCCAAAAAGAAACGTTAATTTAAAGATTAAATAAACTGGTATGATTTACAATTTCCGCCCAATTGAACTTCCGGTCACAAGTGAACCACGTGTAATGGAAGTGTGATTTTCGGAACATTTATACAATTTTTGTATGATATTATTACAACTCCGATACAGTACTTGTGGTATCCTGTCGCGATAAAAAATATAAAAAAAATATACTACTTTAATATTTAAAATGGTATATAAATGCATTAAATAACAAAGAAAAAACCCAAATGGTCTTAGATGGTGCCGTTTCATACATTTTTATCGTGACAGGAAACCAAATGTTTATTACCATAACTTGTGATAAACATTTGGTTTCCTGTCACGATGAAAATGTTTAAAAAGATGGGTAAATATTTTTTTCTTGATATCACTTGTTTCTCTTGTACAGTGTTGATATAATCATATTCCACGTGTGAAATATTTAAGTTTTAGTATTTAACCATTTGGATACCAAAAGAAACCAAAAGTTCAAATACCATATTCTTGCTCATATAGCAAAATGTGTAATCCTTCTTTTATCATTGAACAACAGGTTTCTTGAACGAGATTCAAAAGTTATAGACAAACACTTAATCATAGTTGGTGCAAAAATGGTTAAATGTATTTCTGCTATTGATTGTGTGCTTAATCAGTTGGTTAAATTTGTGTAACATTTTTCATCACCACTGGTGAACTTTCTGCATGAGTATTCCCACCAATTTACTTTCAATGGTCATTAACAATGAAAATTATCAGTCAAAAATATTTTTGGCATTATGTGGACATAGGAGAAACTGATTCTCTTGTTTCCAGTGGATTACAACATTTCTCCACTCTCGATAGTTAAATGTTTAAATCTTGAGTAGAGTAAGTTCGTAATCCACTATTAACAGAAGGAGAATCATCTATATATCCAAGGAAACAGAATTTTATAAGAATATATCTCATTTCCAGATCTTTTTAATCTTTTTTAAATAATTACTTGTTATTGCCATAGCATTTTCTGCATCTTTGACGAATTGATCGATAAATATATGTTTAAGCCAATTGTATACCGGTCTAACTTACTTGGCCTCTAAGGCAAGAGCTACTAGTCCAGCAGCTAAAGGGGCACTAGCTGATGTCCCTGTGTGAGTTTCTGTACATGTTTTTCTAAGATCAGTGGTTACCTGTAAAAACAAAACAAAAATATTAAGCCTTAAACAATATAAATAGAAGACATTGATGGAAGTCAAATGGAAATATAGGTTCTGGCTTGGATTAAACTGCTTAATAGAAATCCAATCCCCCCTCTTGACAACTTTAATACCAGTAGCCAATTAAAGTTTGTTCTTGCCCACAAAAACATATGTCTCCCCCTGTCCCACAAACTGTAGTCAAAGGTAAAAAATCTATTTAGGTAACAAATAAATTTAAGCTTCAATGAATAACCAAAAAAAAAAACTGTTTTTAATCCATGAAACACAAAAAAAATTTGATCAAAAGTGCTAAAGCAAGGGTTACAGGTACTATTCCATATTGTCATGGCAAAGTTGAAATTCTGTTCAGTAGTTTCAGAGGAGTTGTGCTGACAAGCTGCTTCAGTAGTAAATTTCAGGAAATTTCTAAGTTCAAAGGGGCATAACTCCCACAACATTCAGGCGATCAAAATTTCCTGGTGATTTGCACAACTACATATGGTGTCCTTACTACCTACCAAGTTTCATGAAATTCTGTTCAGTAGTTTCAGAGGAGTTGCACTGACAAGCTGCTTCAGTAGTAGATTTCGGGAAATTTCTAAGTTCAAAGGGGCATAACTCCCACAAAATTCAGGCGATCAAATTTCCTGGTAATATGTACAACTACATATGGTGTCCTTACTACCAACCAAGTTTCATGAAATTCTGTTCTATAGTTTCAAAGGAGTTGCACTGACAAACTGTGTGATGGACAGACGGACAGAAGGACAGGACAAAAACAATATGTCTCCCCACCAAAGTGGGGGGAGACATAAATATCATGAGCCTTGGTGAAAATATAGAATTTACATTGAAAGAGAATCAACTATCAGAACCTTGCTACAAGTATTAGAGATGGATAAATTCAGACAAAGGCGACTTGAATCCTACATAAATAAAATGTATACATTTACACTAGTATATCAAATTATTCTAGTAAACAGCTGGGAATTCCTAAACATTGCTACTTTCCTTATAAATGAATGAAGAATATGTGATGTTAAATTATGGTAACATAAGGTAAAATCATAGTTTGTAAGAAAGGATACGGATGTAAATAAACATATTATTAGACTATCAAATTTTACACTTAGACACAAATTACAGTAATGGAACAGCACCATGTAGGTTTTCAATACCATACAGGCCAAAACATTATTGGTCAAGACTTTTTAAAACATTTATTATTATTCATTGATACATGGTCATTTGTACATTACAACCACTTTTACTCAATATCTGTATAAGATTACTTTTCTAGCTCCATTCTCCAATAAATTTCCATGTAAATTATACCCATTGTGATCACTGAGACATTGTTTCTCTCCTAAAATGTCATTATCGAGATACTAGAAATCCAATTTGGTTAGACAAGAAAAACAATAACTGAGAGTGAAGAATAAATGGCCCAGTCACAGTATGATGTGGGTACCAGACAGAGTGACTGGTTTGTTATTCTATTGTCTGTCTGTTTGTATAATTGATTTCGTAATGCAGTGAAAGTGATGACTATGAATCAATCTTTGATCTTTGGCTGACAAATAAATGACCAGCAATCAATAAGTACAATCCAATCAAAACAAATTCAAAACTGAAATCCTAGGAGACCAACACAAATCATACAGTAAATAGTTAAACAAAAATCTAGGTGGCAGCAGAGATGCACTTGTAAGCCAAATCGCTATTGCTGTCATGTATGAGAAATGTCATAATTTTACCCATAATTCTTGGGCAAGGATAAAATTTGGTAACCTTAAAATGAAACTCGGCCAATATATGCATTAAGTAAATTGCTAAACAAAAAACTAGGTGGCAGACAGAGACGCATTTGCAAGCCTAAATGTTATTGCTGTCATGTACGAGAAATGTCATCATTTTACCCATAATTAAGGGGCATAACTCTGAGAAGATAAAAGTTGGTACATTTACAACTAATCTTGACCTATATTTCATACATGAAAATGTAATTTTAAAACTTTAGTTAAATAGGACTTGATATTATGCCAGGAAACCAATAAAAAAACATCATTTTACGAATAATTAGGTGTCATACCTCAAAAGAATGTGACCTGTATTTAATCCATCTGAATGTAAATACATTTTTTTATATTTAATCAAATATCTGAATTTATAATAAAGTTTGGAACCAAAAGTTGCTGTCACCTTCATGTATGCCCGCTCACCGTTAAATTAATTATCAGCATTCAACTTTGTCACAAAATTTATAATATGGGGTAAAGCTATTCTCGACACATAAATGCATTTGTAATAAAGGTTATTTTGTAGTCTTTACTTAATTAATGGTTAAGATTTTTAAAACACCTGGCAAATAACAAATGAGGCAGTCTTCATACTAACCCACTTGCCAGAAGTGAAAATTATGAAAGAATATGTGTGAATAAATAGAAAGTTTTAAATTTTTAATTTGGCTTTCGGGCAAGTAGGTGAAAAAAATTAAGGCAAATACTGATTTAAAGGGTTTGTTCTTAAATCATGAGAAATTAGTGAACTCACAAAAATTAGAAAAAAAAGCTTTATTCTTACATTTAAAACAAGACAACATTGTGTAATGTACCATCAATTTAACTAAATTAACTTTAGTTGACCTGAATCTTGCTGATGTACTAATCTACTACCAGTTAATGTACATTCTCACATGTCATTTCTGTGATTAATGCTGAAAATTTCATGAAAATCGGATAAGAAATGACATCAAGAGGATGTTTTGAAAATAAGTGGTTCTATATGAAAAATATCTTTAATAGTGTGTATATACTTTTGACCTGTGAATCTAAGAGTTAACATGACAGACAACATACACATTCTTATTAATTTAACACAAGTATTTTTTTGTTGTAGTCAATACACATAAACGTATTGATAAAATTTTTTTTTTTTATCCCATATAAGTTAATGTATACAATAGGGATCAATTTCTCTTTGTTGAGGATAAATTGACGTGATTACTGTAAAATCATTAGCCTATACTACAGGGAAATCAACATTATAAAGAGATCTTGTCTTTTACGTTTTTATAATGGTCAGTTAAGTGGAGTCGGATCAATATTCTCACCATACTATTCAAGTACAATGTTAATACAGTTACAAAATGTACCAGGAAACTATAATCATCATATATAAAAGAGTGACAAAAGACATTTTCGTCTAGAGAGACTATTGTAGTTTTGTAACTTTCATGTCTTTGTACCTTGTAAAACATTTTTTTTTAATTGGGTTCCATTTTGGGATTCAAAATGAGAATTTTATATGATAATTCATCTTATTCAAAGAAGAACCATGTTCATGTTGTCATTTCATTTTTGCATCAATATATGTTTTTTTTCAGATGAAGCGAATCTGTACAGGTATTTTATCATTTGCTTATATCTGTTTTGCCATTGGAGAGTGAATTATCATGAGAGGGGTGGTTGGGATGCCATTAACCGGTTTAAAACTGCCAACTTTTTGTGTCTGTTTCAAGCCAAAATTTGGATTTCTAATGTCATATGTCATGGTCTTTTTTATGTTCACTAATTTGATGTGACAGATGATTTTTCTTTTGATTTGTTGATATTGATGGAATAGTTGACCACCACTGTTTAACCATTATTTTCTCATCAACCAAAATAGATATTTTAATTTCCTTGAATTTTCTGAAATATCAAAAGATTATGATACACATTACAAAATTTTGTGATATCCTGCTGTCATTCAGACATGTTCTACGTACTATTTGTTTTTCTCCTCCTGAACCACTGCTATAAGTTGTGGCTAATGTGGAAGAACAAGCCTCTGAGTACCATGGAATGTTGCCATATTCTGTAGCGCTGCTTATAGACAGAGTGTAAATACTGTTTGTATAACCATCACAGTTACAGCTATCGCCATCACGACCTCCATTACCGGAGGCCCACACATAAATGGATCCTAATCCTCCTCTACCCTGTAAGAGAAAACAGATACATATAGAAACGGAGAGGTACATCATGACCTCCATTACCAGAGGCCTATATGAAAATGGATCCTAATCCTCATCTACCCTGTAAGAGAAAACAGATACATATAGAAATTGAGAGGTACATCATGACCTCCATTACCAGAGGCCTATACGAAAATGGATCCTAATCCTCATCTACCCTGTAAGAGAAAACAGATACATATAGAAATTGAGAGGTACATCATGACCTCCATTACCAGAGGCCTATACGAAAATGGATCCTAATCCTCATCTACCCTGTAAGAGAAAACAGATACATATAGAAATTGAGAGGTACATCATGACCTCCATTACCAGAGGCCTATATGAAAATGGATCCTAATCCTCATCTACCCTGTAAGAGAAAACAGATACATATAGAAATTGAGAGGTACATCATGACCTCCATTACCAGAGGCCTATACGAAAATGGATCCTAATCCTCATCTACCCTGTAAGAGAAAACAGATACATATAGAAATTGAGAGGTACATCATGACCTCCATTACCAGAGGCCTATACGAAAATGGATCCTAATCCTCATCTACCCTGTAAGAGAAAACAGATACATATAGAAATTGAGAGGTACATCATGACCTCCATTACCAGAGGCCTATACGAAAATGGATCCTAATCCTCATCTACCCTGTAAGAGAAAACAGATACATATAGAAATTGAGAGGTACATCATGACCTCCATTACCAGAGGCCTATACGAAAATGGATCCTAATCCTCATCTACCCTGTAAGAGAAAACAGATACATATAGAAATTGAGAGGTACATCATGACCTCCATTACCAGAGGCCTATACGAAAATGGATCCTAATCCTCATCTACCCTGTAAGAGAAAACAGATACATATAGAAATTGAGAGGTACATCATGACCTCCATTACCAGAGGCCTATACGAAAATGGATCCTAATCCTCATCTACCCTGTAAGAGAAAACAGATACATATAGAAATTGAGAGGTACATCATGACCTCCATTACCAGAGGCCTATACGAAAATGGATCCTAATCCTCATCTACCCTGTAAGAGAAAACAGATACATATAGAAATTGAGAGGTACATCATGACCTCCATTACCAGAGGCCTATACGAAAATGGATCCTAATCCTCATCTACCCTGTAAGAGAAAACAGATACATATAGAAATTGAGAGGTACATCATGACCTCCATTACCAGAGGCCTATACGAAAATGGATCCTAATCCTCATCTACCCTGTAAGAGAAAACAGATACATATAGAAATTGAGAGGTACATCATGACCTCCATTACCAGAGGCCTATACGAAAATGGATCCTAATCCTCATCTACCCTGTAAGAGAAAACAGATACATATAGAAATTGAGAGGTACATCATGACCTCCATTACCAGAGGCCTATACGAAAATGGATCCTAATCCTCATCTACCCTGTAAGAGAAAACAGATACATATAGAAATTGAGAGGTACATCATGACCTCCATTACCAGAGGCCTATACGAAAATGGATCCTAATCCTCATCTACCCTGTAAGAGAAAACAGATACATATAGAAATTGAGAGGTACATCATGACCTCCATTACCAGAGGCCTATATGAAAATGGATCCTAATCCTCATCTACCCTGTAAGAGAAAACAGATACATATAGAAATTGAGAGGTACATCATGACCTCCATTACCAGAGGCCTATACGAAAATGGATCCTAATCCTCATCTACCCTGTAAGAGAAAACAGATACATATAGAAATTGAGAGGTACATCATGACCTCCATTACCAGAGGCCTATATGAAAATGGATCCTAATCCTCATCTACCCTGTAAGAGAAAACAGATACATATAGAAATTGAGAGGTACATCATGACCTCCATTACCAGAGGCCTATATGAAAATGGATCCTAATCCTCATCTACCCTGTAAGAGAAAACAGATACATATAGAAATTGAGAGGTACATCATGACCTCCATTACCAGAGGCCTATATGAAAATGGATCCTAATCCTCATCTACCCTGTAAGAGAAAACAGATACATATAGAAATTGAGAGGTACATCATGACCTCCATTACCAGAGGCCTATACGAAAATGGATCCTAATCCTCATCTACCCTGTAAGAGAAAACAGATACATATAGAAATTGAGAGGTACATCATGACCTCCATTACCAGAGGCCTATATGAAAATGGATCCTAATCCTCATCTACCCTGTAAGAGAAAACAGATACATATAGAAATTGAGAGGTACATCATGACCTCCATTACCAGAGGCCTATATGAAAATGGATCCTAATCCTCATCTACCCTGTAAGAGAAAACAGATACATATAGAAATTGAGAGGTACATCATGACCTCCATTACCAGAGGCCTATATGAAAATGGATCCTAATCCTCATCTACCCTGTAAGAGAAAACAGATACATAAAGAAATTGAGAGGTACATCATGACCTCCATTACCAGAGGCCTATATGAAAATGGATCCTAATCCTCATCTACCCTGTAAGAGAAAACAGATACATATAGAAATTGAGAGGTACATCATGACCTCCATTACCAGAGGCCTATATGAAAATGGATCCTAATCCTCATCTACCCTGTAAAAGAAAAATCTTAATACAGATACATATAAAAACTAAAGGCACATACTAATCTTTCCTACCAGAGGCCCACAGTGACATATAAATGGGAACCCAAAAACACTCTTCTTACAGAAAAATAAATAGCAATCAAACAGAAAAGCAAAGAACATGAACAGACAATGTTAATTTTTAATTCAGTTTATTATTAAGAACTTAACATTATCACTGAGATGGCACTTTTACAGCTGTGTTTATTTAACCTGTATAAACAGAACACCTGTCTATTCTGAACATGAGAATTTGTCCCAAATTGGTTTGGTTTAGACAGGGTTCACTGTACATTGAATATATCATTATCTAGTCCTTGCTGAAAAAGTGTAAGAATGATCATTTTGATTGTTACTAGTAAATTTAAATTCACAGTTGTTTCACAAACATTTTTATCTACCCTGTTTTTGGTTTACAAAACATTTTTATCTCCCCTGTTTTTGGTTTACAAAACATTTTTATCTCCCCTGTTTTTGGTTTACAAAACATTTTCATCTCCCCTGTTTTTGTATTTGATGTTTCAGGTACATCAGTGATAACACTTGTAAGATTACCCAAGCATCAATGCTCATCAAAGCTTTATAATACGGCTCATTCCTGATGTTTGATGATATCTATAACGTGAAAAACAGACAATATATATATATATATATACGTCTTTAAAATGATTAATGTCAGGTCAAGAACCAAATAATGAAATATATTGTGTGAGTTATAATCCTTCATATCTTCTGGAGTTAAGATCCTCATTCTGAACTAGTTTTTTCATTATATTTAAAGTAATCAGGCCACACAGATTACATGTCATTACATCGGGACACTTTAATCTGACTCCTACTTTGACCAGTTCTTCCTCTGCCTCCTAATGCTGGGTACAAAAAGGAGAATTTTCAATTCAAATCTTTGATAACAATACAGCATTAACTGTTGTTTTTTTTTTCTTTATGTTTCCTCATTTGTCTGGGGATTTCACAAAATGACCTTTACTTGAACTCCAAACCAAATCATTTTAGTGGTAGTGGTGTTATTCTTGAATAAAAATGGCAAAAGTTATTGAAAGGTCAGTGAAATAAGTCTTATACAATGAATCCTGTTTAAACCGAACCCTTAATCAAAACATAATCCTATATAAACCGACTTTAAATAAAAGTCCCAAATGTAGGATTTAAATCTTTGTTGATTTGATTTGTATAAACGGAACACCTGTCTATTCCAAACATAAAAGATTGCCCCACGGAGGTTTGGTTTAGACAGGTTTCACTGTAAACCAAAAGGTTCATAAACAGCAGTCAAAACAATCAACTGTTTGTACCTAGTGTTGTTGATTGGGTGCAAATTAACATGTATAGCCTACTGCCTTAATTACTTTTGTTATTTCTGACTTTCTTTAATTGATTCTTCGATACAGACTTAAGAGACAGACAGAGACAGTAAATTATACCTTAGTAATGCCATCATAAAAGGCTTTTCTGGCAAGAGTGGCTGGTCCGTCTACAGTCCTTCCATCGTCATCTGGACCCCAGCTAGCACTGTAGACTTGTATGTGTTTTTGATGAAGACTGAGAGATTGGGCCTCGACTGAGTCTGTCACATCTCCATCTAACATCCTTACACCTATAAACAAACATTATTAGATAAATAAATAAATAATTGAAAAGCAATTTCTATCATTTAACATGCAATGTTGACCAGGTTATGGTAGAAGAAGGTAGAAGATAATGTACTCTGGACGATATGGAAAGACATTAAATATTATCATAATTTTGATTAAGAACAGATTCAAATGGAAAGTGAAAGTAAAATCCAAGTCCGAACTGGATTTCAAATGTCACATGTCTTTTTTGTGTTAAATGATTTGAGATGAGAGGTGGTTGTTCGTTTTGTTGATAGTGGTGAAATTGTTGACAGTCACCGTTTAAACTTTCTTTCCATAATCAGAAACTTCACTAAAAATAAAGATTATAATTTCTCATCCCTTGGATAAAGTAGTCCGTTAGCTTAGGTGAAAAAGATTTTTCTATCTTACCCCGGCTCCAGGGTAAGACAAGCTACATGCCGTTTTTCCCGCAAAATTGTTTTTCATTGTTGAATTAAATTGTCGATTTATAGTGTCTTGACAGTATTTTAAATGTATTTCACAATAAAATACAATGTATTTTATTTATAAATATATTATAAATGCTACTACAACAGCGATAAATGCCTGTACAAAAAATTATTTGACGTTGATCAAAGGGAGGTAACTTTGTTTTTATTTACGTTAGTTACATAACAAGGGAGAGTACTCTATATTTTTCTCAACGTAAACAAATATTGAAAAAAGAGGCAAACATCGTAAAAGATGCAAGAGTTTGTTATTGTAGAATCTATCACAAGTTTGTTAACTTTATCAGTTTGAACCTCTTTAAAGTTGTAAAATGAAAATCTTGTTTTATTTTATTATGTGGCATTTTGGTCCTGTGGGTGTGATACGGTTCGCAAATTAATGCACCAAACTACACAACAAGTAAACAAATATTGACACGGTAGAAAGGGTGAGAAAAAGAGTCAAACACCGTAAAAGGTGCAAGATAGTAAAATCTGTGACACCCTCGGGTAAGATTTAAATCGTATTGGACTCGGACAAGCCTCGTCCGATACGATTTAAATCTTACCCTCGGGTGTCACAGATTTTACTATCTTGCACCTTTCCCGGTGTTAGACCCTATATATCTTTTTATCTCTCTTGAAAAATTGAAGTCCAATAAATAAGTACTGTAAATATGCTTAAATTGTGAAAATTAACATTAATCATTAACATATTCTATTACCTCCAATTTTAGCATTATAAGCTACACCAACACTACATATACCATTCTCAGCTTGTGCTGCTACTTCTCCTGCACAGCGAGTACCATGTCTAAAAATAGAAAATGTCACACACTTAAAATATGTAAAACCAAGCATCTAAAAATTACTGTCTTCTCAGAATAAAGTTAAAAAAATAACCCTACTGACCCTAATTTTTAGTGTCCACCATAAAGCTTCTATTGCCAAGTATTGGACAAGCACTCTTTAAAGTTAGATTCTTGTCCTGAATAGCGATGGTAAAGAAAATCTTTAAAAAAATATATAAAGGTTTGCCTACTTTATTGTTGTCAAGAATGTCAGAAAAAACACAAGTTTTTTTTTAATCTTTGATCTTTGACCTGAATAAATTTACCTAAAATATTTTAAGTGACATATTTTTTTTACGTTTTTGGGGATTTTTTGCTTGCTTTTTTTCAAATTTGTTTTAACTTTGTTTTTGTTTTTATTTGTTTTTGTTTTTGTTTTATTTGGAGAGAGTGAGTGGGGATTACAATATATCTTAAATAGACAAAAATTTAAGACTGTAGTATATCTCTTTAGTAAATATGTCTTGTAGATGTTGTTTACCACCTGTAGATAATCACATGTATTAACAGGTGAGTTATTAATGTCAGCAGTAATGTAAATCACCTTAAACAAGGTGTTGTGGGGTCAAGGTGATCACTAAAATACAAATCAAATGTCTAATGAGGTATCATATATACACCAAAAAACGTCTACCAACAATCTGTCTTCCCTTCATTCACTAAAATCTGACATTCTAACAAGTAATTTGATTCGCACCTGAGAAAAGTTTCAAATGCCTAGTTTGCATCATTTAAAAGATGATAAAGTGTGAAATACTGAGAAATTCTATTTGTATATAACAGATATTTTTGAGATAAGTATGAATAGATCACACAATGAGAGGTTTCTTTCTTCTGACAACTTCTTCTTAACTGAAGGTAAAAAAAAAACTTTCTTTGAACTATTAAGACATCAATTTATAAAGTGACAATAAAATTGGCTGTAATTGGACTAAAGTTTCTGGTATAATTGGACACCTTGTTCTATTGTTACCAGCCTGTTCTATAATTACAGACATTTTATTAGATAAATACCCATTATTTTGCAGTTTTTTACATCCTACTGTGAAATTGACAGAAAGGAAATCTTCTTTTTTATAACTTTTAATTTGAGGAACATGTGTATTCATTATTATATTGTCAGAAAGCACTATAGGAAATTACAAAACTGAACTTAATTCGCATTACGAGCCTGTAGGTCTAATAAACAGAATACAATAAAGCAGACCTCCCAGAGACGTTTTACCTCTTACAGCTGAAAGAATTTAAACATAATCCTGCTGTCAACGTGATACACCAACCACAAAATAATATAGCATGACTGCCTGCATTACCTGTTTTATTATTAAAGACACTGAATCAGTGGTGTAATGGTTAGCCTACTTGGCCCGTGTGCTGTAGATTGTGCACTCCAGCCTGAGTTGGGTCAAACCAAAGACTATGAAATTGGTATTTGCTGCTTGCTTCCCTGCTAAGTAAGCAGTATTAAGAAGAAGAGCAAAAACTGGTTGGCTCGGCATCAGGATGATGTGCCCAAGTGGAGTGAAATATCTATTCACAGACTGTTGTTTCAGTGAGCTAACACTTTAAAAATCCAACTAAGTGTGTTGGTCTACACTCTACTCTGGTACAAAGTAAGAAAGATTTTGCTTTGCTTTTTTCCACATTGTTTCTGAAAGCATAGTCAGTTCAGAACTGCTTAGACTACCTTATTACTGGCTAGATGTTTCCTTGTCAGGATCTGTACCAGAAGTCTTACTTAGATCAGAAATTTGTAATGCAAAGGTTCTTAAAAGTTTAGCTTCATTTTTTTTTAACATTAATCCATTTTTTTCTTAATAATAATCTTTCAGATAATTTTTAACTTAAGCCCGGTATACATGATGCAAGTTTTGCATCCAAGTTTCTTGAATTCAAGTTTTTTTATCGTGTATACCATACAAGAAACTTGAATCAAAAAACTTGAACGGACTTGGATGGAATAGAAATGCATCCTATTTTTTTTCAACTTGGATGGAACTTGGATGGAGATTGACCAATCAGAAGACAGAATCCTTATCAGCATCAATTTGTGAATGTAAATAATAACAACTACACGTGTTGTGCAAAGATGGCGGGAAAAGAGGAAACTCCAAAATGCAGGAAAAAGACAGTTACAAGGACTAATGAAATGATTGAAGATCTAATAGACTTCATAGAAATACACCCCATCGTTGCCTTCGAAGCCATTTACGAGCCCATGTTGACCTCTTTTTGGAGCTTAATCTCCTTCGCAGTACAATTGTACATAATAATGCAACACAAAGGGCAGCACCCTCCTCTCCTCCCAAAAATGCCATTTTGTTTGTTGTATCTCCCGCCAAAACTTGTGTGTATTCATCAAAATTTCTTGCATCGTGTATACACAAACTTGAATTCAAGTTTTCTTGAATGGAGACTTGGATGCAAAACTTGCATCGTGTATACCGGGCTAAGCCCGGTATACACGATGCAAGGCTAAGCCCGGTATACACGATGCAAGTTTTGCATCCAAATCTCCATTCAAGTTTCTTGAATTCAAGTTTTTTGATCGTGTATACCATACAAGAAACTTGAATCAAAAAACTTGAATGGACTTGGATGGAATAGAAATGCATCCTATTTTTTTTCAACTTAGATGGAACTTGGATGGAGATTGACCAATCAGAAGACAGAATCCTTATCAGCATCAATTTGTGAATGTAAATAATAACAACTAC
Organism: Bathymodiolus brooksi; assembly: GCA_963680875.1. Classification (NCBI taxonomy): domain Eukaryota; kingdom Metazoa; phylum Mollusca; class Bivalvia; order Mytilida; family Modiolidae; genus Bathymodiolus; species Bathymodiolus brooksi. Next base: position 115,996,418 of record OY804577.1, read on the forward strand.
ACGTGTTGTGCAAAGATGGCAGGTAAAGAGGAAACTCCAACATGCAGGAAAAAGACAGTTACATGGACTAATGAAATGATTGAAGATCTAATAGACTTCATAGAAATACATCCCATCGTTGCCTTCGAAGCCATTTACGAGCCCATATTGACCTCTTTTTGGAGCTTAATCTCCTTTGCAGTACAATTGTACATAATAATGCAATACAAAGGGCAGCACCCTCCTCTCCTCCCAAAAATGCCATTTTGTTTGTTGTATCTCCCGCCAAAACTTGTGTGTATTCATCAAAATTTCTTGCATCGTGTATACACAAACTTGAATTCAAGTTTTCTTGAATGGAGACTTGGATGCAAAACTTGCATCGTGTATACCGGGTAGCCCGGTATACACGATGCAAGTTTTGCATCCAAGTCTCCATTCAAGATTCTTGAATTCAAGTTTTTTGATCGTGTATACCATACAAGAAACTTGAATCAAAAAACTTGAACGGACTTGGATGGAATAGAAATGCATCCTATTTTTTTTCAACTTGGATGGAACTTGGATGGAGATTGACCAATCAGAAGACAGAATCCTTATCAGCATCAATTTGTGAATGTAAATAATAACAACTACACGTGTTGTGCAAAGATGGCGGGAAAAGAGGAAACTCCAAAATGCAGGAAAAAGACAGTTACAAGGACTAATGAAATGATTGAAGATCTAATAGACTTCATAGAAATACACCCCATCGTTGCCTTCGAAGCCATTTACGAGCCCATGTTGACCTCTTTTTGGAGCTTAATCTCCTTCGCAGTACAATTGTACATAATAATGCAATACAAAGGGCAGCACCCTCCTCTACTCCCAAAAATGCCATTTTGTTTGTTGTATCTCCCGCCAAAACTTGTGTGTATTCATCAAAATTTCTTGCATCGTGTATACACAAACTTGAATTCAAGTTTTCTTGATCCAAGTTTTCTTGAATGGAGACTTGGATGCAAAACTTGTATCGTGTATACCGGGCTTTATAGTTACTGCTTGCTCAAATTTTTTTATTTCAGAATTACTCGGAGAAATGGAAACAGATGATAGAAAATGAAATGACAACTTAAGACCATTGGACAACAACGAAAGATTAATCCCAAATAAAAGCAAAAGTAGGAAATTCCTACCTACTTAAAAATATCCACTTTAAATAACATATATAAGAACTTCCTTTTTGCATAATAAACAAGTAAATAAAAGCTTAACATTCTTAATATCTAATAATGAAAGGGTTCTTATCCATGTACACTGAATCCCTATAGTAAAGGAAACTGATTATCCCAGAAACACTGTTGAAATATACATGTTATTTTTTATATTACAGCTGACAATATAACAGATGGTTCATCTTGATTGTAATGAATCATTACTAAAATAGCAACAAAATTCTCAAAATAATCAACATATTCTTGTTAACCATAGAATAAGTGTAGACAAATCATTTGATTAGCTGTCATTACACCATCTTTAAATGAATAATCAAAGGTGTGTTATATCACTGAAGATTTTTACAACTATGTATTATTTATTCTAGGCTTACCACCAATCAGAATTTGTACAGGTTAAAATCCAAGATATACCACTATGTAGCCTAAACACAAACCAGAATTTGTACCAGTAAAATCCAAGATATATCACTATGTACCATTCTAGGCTTGACACTAATCATAATTTATGACAGTAAAATCCAAGATATATCACCATGTGCCATTCTAGATGACACACCAATCAGAATTTGTACCAGTAAAATCAAAGATATACCAATATGTATCAAACTAGGCTTAACTCCAATCAGAATTTGTACTAGTAAAATCAAAGATATACCACTATGTACTATTCTAGGCTTAACACCAATTAGAATGTGTAGATGTAAAATCAAAGATATACCCCTATGTACTATACTAGGCTTAACACCAATCATAATTTGTACCAGTAATCTCAAAGATATACCACTGTGTACCATTCTAGGCTAAATAACACCAATAAGAAATTGTACCAGTAAAATCAAAGATATACAACTACATGTATGTACCATTCTATGCTTAACACCAATCAGAATATTGTCTAAACTAAAATCTGAATAAATTGGAATCCTGTATAAACTGAACTTTATTTTAAATAAAGTCCCAATGTAGGAAAACTTTGTTACTTTAACCTGTAAAAAATTAACCCCTATCTATTCTAAACACAAAAGTTGGTCCCAAGGAGGCTTGGTTTAGACACATATTTTATTGTATATCAATCAGTTGTGTCAAAGAGACATCCAAATATTTGGTAATTCATTGTACAGATGAAGAATTAATCTTCATCAAATATCATTCTTAGTTCAGGGTGTACCTGAGTGACTTCCACTTTTCTAATAATAAGGAAGAAATTCCATTATTATCTTTGTCCCACTTTCTATAAAAAACTAATGCAAAGTGATGGCTATCTAGTTAACATGGTCCAAAATGCCCGGTCAGCAAGAAATAGGGCTTGTTAGACTGTTCTCTTGTAATAATAACATTATTATTGCTGATATTATCTAGACTATAATGACCCTGTTTCAATAATAATACAATGGTACAACAGCTAACAAAACATTATACATTATATCTAACCTTGATCATGTAGGTACATTGTAGACATCAATCATTGCATAGTTAAGTACAGGTTCACACCGTACTATTACATTCTGATAATTCTTTAGATACAGTAATTCATTGTGCACCAATTGTGGTACAAATATCTTAAAATTTCAGATTACGTTCACTTCTTTGAAAAAAAATGTTGAAGACATTTCCAATTTATTAGGAAGTTGTCAAGTTTTTATTTTACCTTGAAGCAGATTGGCTGAGTTCTTGATAAAAAAAAGAATTGAAATTTATTGCAAATGAAAAATTTGAAGGGGTAATCAGAAGCTGTAATTCGAAGGACAGACAATACCATGGCCAAAAGGAAGAAGACAAAACTACAAACAACAGTCGACAAAATACTACAGTAAACTCGACAAAATACTACACAGTAAACTCAAGGTTGTGAAACACGAACCCCACTAAAAAAGGGGAACTCATGTGCTCCATTTCACGAAATACAACGGGAAGTAATTTACCTATTTTCATTGGTGTAGTCATATCTAGGCTGTGGATCAGGATCATGATTATTTACATCATAGCTTGCATCTTCATCCTGAAAAAAAAGAGATAAAACATTAAAAATCTGAGACAATGAACTCTCTGAAATATATCTGTATTAAACTAATTTTGCTTTCTCACAATAATATTGCATACAATTTTAGTGTTTCATCAGCCACATTGATATAGACAATCAAGGGACATAACTATGTTGATTTTAGTGTTTCATCAACCACATTGATATAGACAATCAAGGGACATAACTATGTTGATTTTAGTGTTTCATTAACCACATTGATATAGACAATCAAGGGACATAACTATTGTTGATTTTAGTGTTTCATCAACCACATTGATATAGACAATCAAGGGACATAACTATGTTGATTTTAGTGTTTCATCAACCACATTGATATAGACAATCAAGGAACATAACTATGTTGATTTTATTGTTTAATCACCCACATTGATATAGACAATCAAGGGACATAACTATGTTGATTTTAGTGTTTCATCAACCACATTGATATAGACAATCAAGGGACATAACTATGTTGATTTTAGTGTTTCATCAACCACATTGATATAGACAATCAAGGGACATAACTATGTTGATTTTAGTGTTTCATCAACCACATTGATATAGACAATCAAGTGACATAACTATTGTTGATTTTAGTGTTTCATCAACCACATTGATATAGACAATCAAGGGACATAACTATGTTGATTTTAGTGTTTCATCAACCACATTGATATAGACAATCAAGGGACATAACTATGTTGATTTTATTGTTTAATCACCCACATTGATATAGACAATCAAGGGACATAACTATGTTGATTTTAGTGTTTCATCAACCACATTGATATAGACAATCAAGGGACATAACTATGTTGATTTTAGTGTTTCATCAACCACATTGATATAGACAATCAAGGGACATAACTATGGTTGATTTTAGTGTTTCATCAACCACATTGATATAGACAATCAAGGGACATAACTATTGTTGATTTTAGTGTTTCATCAACCACATTGATATAGACAATCAAGGGACATAACTATGTTGATTTTAGTGTTTCATCAACCACATTGATATAGACAATCAAGGGACATAACTATGTTGATTTTATTGTTTAATCACCCACATTGATATAGACAATCAAGGGACATAACTATGTTGATTTTAGTGTTTCATCAACCACATTGATATAGACAATCAAGGGACATAACTATGTTGATTTTAGTGTTTCATCAACCACATTGATATAGTCACTCAAGGGACATAACTATTGTTGATTTTAGTGTTTCATCAACCACATTGATATAGACAATCAAGGGACATAACTATTGTTGATTTTAGTGTTTCATCAACCACATTGATATAGACAATCAAGGGACATAACTATGTTGATTTTAGTGTTTCATCAACCACATTGATATAGACAATCAAGGGACATAACTATTGTTGATTTTAGTGTTTCATCAACCACATTGATATAGACAATCAAGGGACATAACTATGGTTGATTTTAGGGTTTCATCAACCACATTGATATAGACAATCAAGGGACATAACTATGGTTGATTTTAGTGTTTCATCAACAACATTGATGCAGACAATCAAGGGACATAACTATTGTTGATTTTAGTGTTTCATCAACCCCATTGATATAGACAATCAAGGGACATAACTATGTTGATTTTAGTGTTTCATCAACCCTATTGATATAGACAATCAAGGGACATAACTATGTTGATTTTAGTGTTTCATCAACCACATTGATATAGACAATTAAGGGACATAACTATTGTTGATTTTAGTGTTTCATCAACCACATTGATATAGACAATCAAGGGACATAACTATTGTTGATATTAGTGTTTCATCAACCACATTGATGCAGACAATCAAGGGACATAACTATTGTTGATTTTAGTGTTTCATCAACCACATTGATAAAGACAATCAAGGGACATAACTATGTTGATTTTAGTGTTTCATCAACCACATTGATATAGACAATAAGAAATGAAAAGAACATTAATGTTATGAAATACAATTCCTTTGATAAATGAAGGAGTGCCAAGAAAACATGACATAAGAATAAATTCCTACAAATAATTGATCTCTTTGGGAGATTAGACATATTAAAAAAACTTATAATATCTGATCAAACCTTCATCGAATCTCTTCTACAACTTGTTTTCTATCATAACATAAAAGTTATAAATATCTGATATTTGATGAGGGAACCAACCTGCATTGTCCAACTAAACAGGGGTCAAACAACTGCCTTTAATTTTTTATACAACGTATTAATCTCTTAAGTATGTTTGTTTTAAATACAAAAATATCTTCAGCTAAAAATAAAGCAAAGATAAATAATGGGAACAGTGTTAGAATCTTGCAGGTTAAGACATTTGTTCCTATAAAATTTACAGAAAAATCTAAGGAAAAAAAAAAGAAAAAAAGAAAGAAAAAAAAGACGTGTCCCTAAAAGATAAATAGTCATTCCCTAATGAGTGATAGGGGAGGACTGCACCACCCATATCAAAACAAATCACTTCTCTACCTCATTAAGTGGCAAAATATATAGAGCACAAATATAATCTGTGTCATGGTTTGGGCGCTTGCTTTACGTCCCGCCCCCCCCCCTCCCCCCGGTAAATATTTCATGCATATTATAATCCAGGATGATGATATTCCATTTACAGTATTGATCTAAATTTGAATATTGTCGTAGAGCGGCTTCAACAGAGATTTGACACCATCAATATGATGGAACTGTGTTAATTAATACAGGATATTTATAATGTAATGATGGGATAATAATACAATTATCACACTGTAACATCAGTTGCCAGACAAGACTTGACTACTAATTATACAGCTCATCTAGATCATTTACACAATCAAAATAGCTGTAATCTATATACTTTACAATTTACAAATGTACCATATAAATTACTGCATTTTTTTTCTTACAATAAGGCTGAGCCTTTTTCTTTATTTACTTCAGGGTTAGGGTTATGGTGTTTAATGCCACTTTCAACAATATTTCAGTTATATCGTGGCGGTCAGTTTTATTAGTAGAGGAAATCAGAGTACCAGGAGAAAACCACCGACCTGTCATAAGTCACTGACAAACATTATCACATAATGTTGTATCAAGTACACTTCCCCATGATCAGGATTCGAACTCACAACATTAGTTGTGATAGGCACTGATTGCACAGGTAGTTGTAAATCCAACAACCATACGATCAAAATCATGACGGCCCCCTTTTTAATTCAGAATCGTGTTGTTTTATATTCCAGAATATATTGTAACGAAAAATGATTTATTGAATATTCAGCAAGCCAAACGATTTTCAAATTGCCATAGCTTTATTTGTAAATATGAGTTCTGTTATTGTTACATGTCGACTTATAATGAAATTTTAGGGAGACATGAAATCTTTCATTATAACCAAACTACAATATAACCAGACTCAATTTATACTCACAGGAGTTGATTGGGGATAAATATTCTGTTCAATATAACCAATTTTTCATTATAATGGATTTCATTACAAGTGGACAGGACCATATAAGGGTTATGGTTATGACTATAATTGCTGTGTATTAAAGTTTCTAGAGGAGTAGTTCCTGATCTTGTGGTTAGTTATATTGTCCAATGTCAAACATTATTTTTCTTTATTTTCACACAATCAAAATGGATACCTCTTGATATAGATAAAAAATCAATTAGTCATAAGATAAACATTTTAAAGAATAAAAATAGAATAAATCTATGCAGTCAAATAAAAAAAAATATCCAAAGATTTCTTTTTAAAATTTTAATGGGAATCAAAGTCCTGTATGCACAATGTTAAATAATTTCTAATGTTGATATATATCAATATTCAGTACCATCTACAATGATATACCAGTACACATGATATAGATTTTTCTGTCAAAGAAGATAAATGGCATCATCTCCCAGGCAAGAAATTACATAGTTATAGAGCTTCAAGATACTGACAATAGTCAAATCGATAAATCACATAAAAATAAACATTAATCCCCAATTTTCCCCATAAAAAGTGCAAGTTATTTGTCTATATTTAATATTCAATTGTATATAATAATCTTAAGGGATAAATAAAAAAAGTCATAATAAATTAGAGACGCAATAAGCTGTTTACCGTAGTAGTTATCGACACTCGAAAAAAAATTGATTAAAAATCTTTTAAAATGATTCTTAAGTAGAAACATTAAGTGTATATCATGATTTTCATATTAATACTTGATTATGATCATAATCTAAAGTGAGCCTTTCTACTTTCAAAGGGAAAAACAATCATCTTTTATGATGTCATAAGTGTGCCGATAAAATAAAAACCGATGATTTACCAGTACATATTATTTCTCATCTTTTTTTTCTTTGTAGATCGTAAATTGGATTCTTAAACCATTACATTTATGCGAGAAGAAAATTTAAATGTGAAATTGTTTTCGAGACAAAAGAATATTGTGTTATATCCCCACAAATTATAAAACTTGAAATAGTTTATTTTCTATTTTCTTTCAATTTAGTAAGAATTGATATGGATATAAATAAATATGAGATACTATCCAACATTACACTTACTGTAAGACACAAATTAAAGGAAAGAAAGACCGCTTTTTCTTTTAATTTTGTTTCAATTTTCTTTTTCAAATTAATAGTTTTACATAACTATAAATAAAAGACACCTTAATCAAAATATCCATAAAATAAATTCTTTTACATAAAAAAAAAATCGGTCGAATTTGAGATGAAAAAACACCAGTGATTACTTAACAGATGTTTTTTCAATCATTGCCAATGACTACATAACAACCGATTATTTACATCATTAATTTTTAATTGTGCTACTAACTCTGAAATAGCGATTACACAAGAAAAACCAAATAAACATTAATACTCTGGTTTCCCTCATTACATTAACCACCATTTTATATTTGTATATGCAACAGGTAATTACATACAACAAGATCTTCCTTCATTTCTCTGTCAAGTTTTCTACTTGTATTACTGAAGACAGCAAGCTTCCTTTAATCTTTAGATGCTCTCAACAGGGCGGTTGGTGAACTCTCCAAAGTTAATTTAAATTTGAATCAAGATACATACAAAGAGGAGCAATATTACAGGTTGTCTGATAGGTGGTGATAAGACAAACTTTCAAGTCTAAGATTATCATTTCCTAGCCTGAATTTTTATTTATTCTATCAGATAAGACAGCATATCTCACCTGATTATCTACTATTTATATGAATGTGGGTAAAAAGTCCAGAGTTTTCAACATAGTTTTTATATTATTTCAACTTTATCAATTTAGGTTGTGGTCTATAATTAAAAAGTACAGAGTTTTCAACATAGTTTTTTTTTTTATATTACATCAATTTAGGTGTAGAAACAACCTGATACTTTTTGCTTCACTATTTCGGCTTTCGACAAACATAAAATCCTCCGTTCTCAAAAAGAACATAAAATCCTCCATTCTCAAAAAGAAATGAAACACTGGTCTTTTCAAAAACTTGCAAAGATGAAATGACACAGTTACATGTATTATCTTCAAGTTTAATGAGCAATTAATCAACTCTCATAATTAACGATTTATTTCCTAATTTCACCCAACACCTGGTCCCACCTACTAGATGGACCCACCCAATAATATAACTGTCAGGTCAACCTACTCATCAAACAACAATCCACCATAAAGAATCAGCTCGGACTATAATTCTGGTCCCATGTGTGGATTAGGATTTTTCAATCTGTTCTATGACAGTTCTGAGACAATACAGTCATACTAAATCTCTATAATCTGACAAAAGTCAAATACATAAACGTAGTATGTGACTTATGGTGGCCATAAAGACAGAAAAATAATTGTAGTATTTTATGATAAAATCAGTGGTTTAATATCCATCTTATCACACTAGCTGAAGTTAACAGGTCAATCAAATTTTACAGACTATTTCTCTGTCAATGACCTATGGGCTACTCCTAATGTAAAGTAAAGTTCATCTTGCTGCACACAACAAAAAATATATGTCAATAGAGGACAGTTGAAGCCTACCAAACTAGAACTAGTCAGAAAATAAAGATTCTCCATCATTTATTTTCTCTTAAAGTACGTCTTGTTGCACACAGTAAAAAATATGTCAATAAAGGACAGTTGAAGCCTATGGAACTAGTCAGAAAATAAAACTTCTCCATCATTAATTTTCTCTTAAAGTTCGTCTTGTTGCACACAGCAAAAAATCTATGTCAATAAAGGACAGTTGAAGCCTACAGGACTGGAACTAGTCGGAAAATAAAACTTTTTCTCCCTCATTTATTTTCTGACACACTTGATTTGTAATTTGTAAAACTAGGACAGAAACTAAGAGTACACAGCTTTCAGGATTAAATCATCAGTCTTCCAAGAAAAGTAGTTAATATCATCTGTTTTCCTCGACAAAAAGTCTAATAAATGAGGGATTATGTACCAAAAATGGGAAGTGAAAAATAATCGTTATTAGGAAATTGTTTTGAAGTATAGATCCTGTACCATATATTATATAAAATCAGGAGCCATTAAATGGTCCTACTAAATAATGAAGACAAATTTCTCTATTACTTAAACTAAGGCCAATTACAGAAAACAGAAAAATCTGAGTGGGATGATATTATGAGGATGTATTTTTGTCTTGTATAAGCGAAGACAAAAAGGTCAACCCAATAATTTATACAGAAATGACCGATAATAATTATAAGGTTTCCGAGGTCCATTTATTCTATGTTAACATCATTATTCCAATGTCATACCGTAAGACTTGGAAGGACAAGAAGGTTCAAACAAATGACAAAGAGATTACGAATGGATTATCTAATTATTATTACCCTGAAATTTATTCATAGAAATTCAAAAATTTATATTGTATTATGTATATATTTATAGCTGATTTTTTTGGCGAGAATAGATTTCTCAGGCCAATAGTTAATCATGGTTATATACTAGTCACTCGTGAAATGCTAAAAATTCATTTGACTATATATTCAAATTTTTTCTTGAATAAAAGACTTGAAATGATATCATAATCCAAGGACAAAAGGTCAACAGTGTAATTAGTCCCTTAGAAATTATGGGAAGTTAGTTAATCATGCTAGTCATTCTGAAATGTTCAAAATTTATTATAATCTAAATTTTTCTTGAAAAAAAAGACATGAAATGATATCATAATCCTAGAATAAAAGGTCAATGCTATAATTAGTCCTGATAACAATGTTAGTTAATCATGGTATGTACAAGTCACTCAATGAGATATTCAAAATTCATTGTTACATGAGGAAGATTTTTATTGAAACTAGAGGCTCAGTGGGCTGACCTGTGTCACTCATCTTTCAATAGTTTCATTCTGCTTTGAGGAAACTTAATACAGAACCTTCCATAGATGCTTCCTACCAAGTTTTGGTTCATTTGGCTAAGCGATATCATAGGAGATTTTCAGAAATCAACCAATCAGAAATAAGAATTGCCTGTGTCGTCCATGTCTGTTAATGGATCAGGACGATATGAACAATCTTTATAGCGGATCTTCCAGAAATGCTTCCAACCATGTTTCAGTTCCTTTGGCCAAGCGGTTTCACAGGAGAAGATTTTTTTTAAATCGGCCAATCAGAAACAAGAATTTTCTGTGGCAGCCATATTTGTTAACCGATCGGGACAAAATGAGCATTCTTTATAGAGTACCTTCCATAGATGCTTCCTACCAAGTTTCCGTTTATTTGGATAAGCGGTTTCAGAGGAGAAGATTTTTTAGAAATCCACCAATCAGAAACAAGAATTGTCTGTGGTGGCCATATTTGTTAACCGATCGGGACAAAATGAGCATTCTTTATAGAGCACTTTTCATAGATGCTTCCAACCAAGTTTCCGTTTATTTGGATAAGCAGTTTCAGAGAAGAAGATTTTTTTAGAAATCAACCAATCAGAAACAAGAATTGCCTGTGGCAGCCATATTTGTTAACCGATCGAGACAAAATGAGCAGTCTTTATAGAGGACTTTCTATAGATGCTTCCTACCAAGTTTCAGTTCATTTAGCTAAGCGGTTTCAAAGGAGAAGATTTTTTAGAAATCAACCAATCAGAAACAAGAATTGCCTGTGGCGGCCATGTTTGTTAACGGATCGGTACGAAATGAGCAATTTTTATAGAGTACTTTCCATAGATGCTTCCTACCAAGTTTCCGTTTATTTGGATAAGCGGTTTCAGAGGAGAAGATTTTAATAGAAGCAACCAATCAGAAACAAGAATTGCCTGTGGCGGCCATATTTGTTAACCGATCGAGACAAAATGAGCAATATTTATAGAGGACTTTCCATAGATGCTTCCTACCAAGTTTCGGTTCATTTAGCTAAGCGGTTTCAGAGGAGAAGATTTTTTATAAATCAACCAATCAGAAACAAGAATTGTCTGTGGTGGCCATGATTGTTGACGGATCGGTACGAAATGAGCAATCTTTATAGAGGACCTTCCATAGCTGCTTCCTACCATGTTTCAGTTAATTTGGCCCAGCGGTTTCAGAGAAGAAGATTTAAAAAAATCGGCCAATCAGAAACAAGAATTGCCTGTGGTGGCCATATTTGTTAACCAATCGGGACGAAATGAGCAGTCTTTATAGAGGACCTTCCATAGATGCTTCCTACCAGGTTTCAGTTCATTTGATTTGGCTAAGAGGTTTCAGAGGAGAAGATTAAAATGTGAAAAGTTAATGGACAACAGATGACAGACGCCAAGTGATGGCAAAAGCTCACCTTGCCTGCCTTTGGCAAGGTGAGCTAATAACCAGAGGCTCCTGGGATCAAAGCTGCTTTCAATAACAACGCAACTGCACTGTGGCGGCCATCTTGGCGGGAGAGCGCAACTGCCGGACACCATTTTGGAAGAGGACCATCCAATGACTATTCCATCAAAGTTTGGTTTTAATTGAGCTACTGGTTCCAGACAAGATGGTTTTTATGTGAATTTCCCATAGGGTCCTATGTTAAACTAAGTATAGCTGTGCAGCCATCTTGGTCAGAGGGCGGGACCACCAGACACAAATTTGGTTCAGCGGTTTCAGAGGAGAAGATTTAAATGTGATCTTTTATCAAAATATGCCTAATTTGAATAATCGGTATAAATCGGCTGAAAGAAAAAAAAAAAAAAAAAAAAAAAACGAACATATGCTAAACTACTCCTTGCCATGTAGCTGCAGTTCAAATTTGAGCTCATTTTGACTTATACTAAAGCAGCAATGGACAATTGAAGAAATTTCTATTTTTAGTAACAGCAGCCATCTTGAATGGAGGGCGGGGCTGTCGGACACAATTTTGAAAGGGAACCACCCAGGGGCCATCCCTGCCAGGTTTGGTTTAATTTGGTTCAGCGGTTTCAGAGGAGAAGATTTAAATGTGATCTTTTATCAAAATATGCCTAATTTGCATAATCGGTATATATCGGCTGAAAGAAACCCGGAATATATGCTAAACTACTTCTTGCCATGTAGCTGCAGTTAAAATTTGATCTCATTTTGACTTACACTAAAGCAGCAATGGACAATTAAAATTTCATCCCCCCCTTTTTTCTATTTTGAGCTTGGCGGCCATCTTGGTTGGAAGTCGGGATCACCGGACACAATTTTGGAAGGGGGCCATCCAAGAATCATTTCAGCAAAGTTTGGTTGAGATTGGCTCAGTAGTTTCAGAGGAGAAGATTTTTTTTAAATTTCATCCCCCCTTTTTTCTAATTTGCATAATCGGTCAAAATCGGCAAAAGTTCAAAGTTCATAAAAAATCCTGTAATACATGTTAAAAAGCTCATCATTATGCTTATACAGTTCAAATTTGGGCACATTCTGGCTTAAAATAGAGCAGTTTTGGCCATTTGAAGCAATTTCTATTTTTAGTAACAGCAGCCATCTTGAATGAAGGGTGGGGCTGTCGGACACAATTTTGAAAGAGACCCACCCAGGGACCATCCCTGCCAGGTTTGGTTTAATTTGGTTCAGCGGTTTCAGAGGAGAAGATTTAAATGTGATCTTTTATCAAAATATGCCTAATTTGCATAATCGGTATATATCGGCTGAAAGAAAAATTTCACAGAAAAACCCGGAATATATGTTAAACTACTCCTTGCCATGTAGCTCATTTTGACTTACACTAAAGCAGCAATGGACAATTAAAATGTCATTCCCCCTTTTTCTATTTTTAGCTTGGTGGCCATCTTGGTTGGAAGTCGGGATCACCGGACACAATTTTGAAAGGAGGCCATCCAAGGACCATTCCACCAAAGTTTGGTTGCAATTGGTCCAGTGGTTTCTGAGGAGAAGATTAAAATGTGAAATGTTGACGGACGGATGACGGACGACAGACGAAAAGTGATGACAATAGCTCACATGGCCTAAAGGCCAGGTGAGCTAAAAAGGATGTGAAATGATTTAACGATATCATAAGCCAAGCATAAAAAGGTCAACAGTGTAATTAATCCTTTAGTACCATCGGAAATTAGTTAATCATGGTATAATACTAGTCACTTTGAGATGCTAAAAAGTTATTGTTACATGATCAAGACATTTCTTGAAAAAAAAACATGAAATGATATTATAATCCAAGCATAAAAAGGTCAATGGTGTAATTTATCCCTTAGTACCAATAAGAAATTTGTTAATCATGGTATGTACTAGTCACTCAATGAGATATTCAAAATTCATTCTTAAATGATCAAGATTTTTCTTGAAAAAAAAAAGACACGAAATGATATCATAATGAAAGCATAAAAGGTTGACGGTGTAATTAATCCCTTAGAACCAATAAGAAGATAGTTAATCATGGTATATATACTAGTCACTCAATGAGATGTTCAAAGCTGAATCAGATATAAAAAATACAGTCATATTAAGGTGGTGCTCGATGTTCAAAACTGAATCAATTATTTATTTTAAAAAATACAGTCATTTAAGGTGGCACTCGTTCAAAACTCCATCAATTAATTTTTAAAAATACAGTCATATTAAGGTGGTACTCAATGTTCAAAATTGAATCAATTATTGATAAAAAAAAAATAAAAAAATACAGTCTAAATAGGTGGAGCTCCTTAATCATGATTTAAGATAATGTACCAATATATTGACCTGACTCGTCACTGAAATGATTCAATTTAATGAAGTCTTATATTGGTAATTAATTTATTCATATATACTATTATCTAGTATTAAGTCACCGATCGTTCAACAAAAATGTCTAGTCTTTTACAATCCAATATCAATTGAATATGTTACACAAAACTGTCGGTACAGGCAAATCACCGAATATTTGAATTCTGGACATCTTATATGGATGATCAATAAAATCTCATCAAATATTATGTAATATCTGATATTTCCAACTTATTCCAAAAATCATGGGATCTGTCAAGGTTAAAAGATTATACTAGAAAACCAATAATGTTTAGGATTACATAATTTAAGGAAGCATAAAACTTCCCATTTGATAGGCAGAATTGTATATCATTAAAACCATTTTATATCTCTGTTTAATGTAACATGGTATTTGAGCTTACTACTTTTGTTAGGTAATTGAATTTTATCTAAGGAGAAAGAATCTGAATCAGGATAATGTGTCAGAGTGGGGCAACATGTCTATCCGCAGACTGTTGTTTAAGTGAGCTAGTACTATAAATATCCAACTAAATGTGTTGGTCTAGTACAAAGCGGATCTCATCCATCATCTCATTGAAAATTAACTTGTTCTTGCCTTGATATAGCTGAAAAATTGCTGAGTTGGTGTTAAACAACAATCACTCATTCACTCCCTATTTCTATAAAACTTGACCATAAATAACAAATAATTGAGAGGGTAAAAAAATAGCTGAAGGCTTGAAATAAACATATTTTGTCGAGAAAAAAAAGAAAAAAAACTTAAAAAGATTTCACTTCTTAAGATTTTTGCATTCCATAGTCATTATAATCAATGTTATCTATTTAAATCTAAATTTTCCACACACAAAAATGCTCATACAAGTATATACAGATAATTTCCCACTATCATATTCATAGTAAAACTTTTTTATGACAATATTTTATCTTTTGAATGGCTGGTTACTTGGCATAATTCCCTTTACTGAATCAAAGTTTCAATGGGATTTTATGTTGCATTGCCAGCATTTATAGATGTATATCATTACATTAGTTCTTTATTGAAGGAAATCATCAATAAAGGTGTTACCAAGATGTTCTTAGATTAAGATGTTCCTAGTGACAGTAAAGGGTGTCTTTAAGATGTTCTTAACATAAGAGTATCCATCAAAACAACTGCATCAACAAGACGACCAAGATATTTTAGACTAAGAATTTTCTAGCAAGTCACCTGAAAGTTGTCACCAAGATGTATATTTCACATTGTAATTCTGTACAATCAGTTTCTGCAAAAAATGAAGAAATGTTACGGTAATTTCTGTGTATTTGTGCTCATGGCGATCTTCCTTGGAATAGCTTGGATCAGATATTCTATTTCATGGTTAGCATTCTGCTCATATAGATGAGAAAGACTCTCTTTCATCTGATCCTTGGTCCAAGTAATATCTAACAAAATTATTTTTCTGTTATTTACAGCCATGTTTTATTTATCATGTACTTGTCATGTCCATGTGTTTGTTGATGATGCTATGACTTCATTATTTACCATGTACTTGTTGTGTGCTTGTGTTTGTTGATGATGCTATGACCTCATTAATTAACATGTACCTGTCATGTGCTTGTGTTTGTTGATGATGCTATGACTTCATTATTTACCATGTACTTGTCATGTCCATGTGTTTGTTGATGATGCTATGACTTCATTATTTACCATGTACTTGTTGTGTGCTTGTGTTTGTTGATGATGCTATGACTTCATTATTTACCATGTACTTGTCATATCCATGTGTTTGTTGATGATGCTATGACTTCATTATTTACCATGTACTTGTTGTGTGCTTGTGTTTGTTGATGATGCTATGACTTCATTATTTACCATGTACTTGTCATGTCCATGTGTTTGTTGATGATGGTATGACTTCATTATTTACCATGTACTTGTCATGTCCATGTGTTTGTTGATGATGCTATGACTTCATTATTTACCATGTACTTGTCATGTCCATGTGTTTGTTGATGATGCTATGACTTCATTATTTACCATGTACTTGTTGTGTGCTTGTGTTTGTTGATGATGCTATGACTTCATTATTTACCATGTACTTGTCATGTCCATGTGTTTGTTGATGATGCTATGACTTCATTATTTACCATGTACTTGTTGTGTGCTTGTGTTTGTTGATGATGCTATGACTTCATTATTTACCATGTACTTGTTGTGTGCTTGTGTTTGTTGATGATGCTATGACTTCATTATTTACCATGTACTTGTCATGTCCATGTGTTTGTTGATGATGCTATGACCTCATTAAGTAACATGTACCTGTCATGTGCTTGTGTATCTTGATTATGCTATGACCTCATTAAATAGCATGTACCTGTCATGTGCTTGTGTTTGTTGATGATGCTATGACCTCATTAAATAGCATGTACCTGTCATGTGCTTGTGGATGATGCTATGACCTCATTAAATTGCATGTACCTGTCATGTGCTTGTGTTTGTTGATGATGCTATGACCTCATTAAATAGCATGTACCTGTCATGTGCTTGTGTTTGTTGATGATGCTATGACCTCATTAAATAGCATGTACCTGACATGTGCTTGTGTTTGTTGATGATGCTATGACCTCATTAATTAACATGTACTTTTCGTGTGCTAGTGTTTGCTTATGATGCAATGACCTCATTAATTAACATGTATGTCATGTACTTCTCATGTGCTTGCATTTATTGATGTAACTTTCGCAGCTATTGTTGATGATGAATCTATGACCTCCATGACCTTAAAACATTATCTCTGATTGGTCTGCTGTACAAAATAGAACATATTCTATCCCAAAGTGTGGTTTTTACACAACTGCTGAGAATTGTATATGACAGAGTGATCTGTACAAACTATTCTTAGCTGCTTTTGTCTATCGTGTTCAGATACTTAGGTTATCTTCCTTCCTAACACTTTTAACAGGGGCCCAATAGCCCAAAACCACTAAAAGTTTACCTTGGCTCCTGACAATTTTCAGACAGTAGCCCAGCTGGCTACTGAAACTTTGAATATTTCATATGCAAAATAAGTTGCTGGGCCCCAATAATTTTTGCTGGGCTACTAAAATTGTTATTTTTGGGAGCTCCGCTGGCAACTGCAGAAAAAATGCTATTGTTTCATCCCTGTTTTAAATTATTTTAGTTTCAAATTTATTGACTTTGAGTGTACCTGATGAAGGTTATACTCAAAATGCCTAATGCACACTAAATTTGATATCTACAGGTATGTTTTTAGCTTTTAAATTTTATTACGGAAGAAGTAAGTCATTATTTTTCAAGTTTTCGATGCCATTTCGGAGCTGTCAACCACTGAAAATCTCCTAATGTCATTGTAATAAAGGACAAAGTCCTTTTAACTGTAGGCTGTACGATTTTTCCTCCTTTCTATAGGAGTCGACTCCTATGTATCTATTCATAGCCAAATATCTTTTCACCGTAAGTTTTAAAAATAAATCAATTGATATTTAGAAACGCAAAAAATATATATTTCAATGAAAAATTCCCATTTCTTTAATTATTTACTCTATACAAAATCGAAAAAAACTTGAAATAAAATTCTAATAAAAAAATATCTTTCTACGAAATTCTCGGCGGAAGAGCAGTGTAGGTAAAATGAACGAACAGCCATAAGTCAAAGAGAGATAACTCCAGCCAGATAATTAAAAAAAACCTTTAAAAAGTACTTGAAAAAAAAAATACATTCTCTTTTCACGCCTCCCTCTTAAAATTATAGGACTTTGTCCTTCAAACAGGTTGTTCCTGTGTCATATTATATATACAGATATCTGTAAATCTTAAAAACATGTTCCTGTGTCATATTATATATACAGATATCTGTAAATCTTAAAAACATGTTCCTGTGTCATATTATATATACAGATATCTGTAAATCTTAAAAACATGTTCCTGTGTCATATTATATATACAGATATCTGTAAATCTTAAAAACATGTTCCTGTGTCATATTATATATACAGATATCTGTAAATCTTAAAAACATGTTCCTGTGTCATATTATATATACAGATATCTGTAAATCTTAAAAACATGTTCCTGTGTCATATTATATATACAGATATCTGTAAATCTTAAAAACATGTTCCTGTGTCATATTATATATACAGATATCTGTAAATCTTAACCAGAGGCTCTCAAGAGCCTGTATCGTTCACCTGGTTATAAAAAAAAACAATTGGTCCTATGTAAAAACTATGTCCTGCTGTGGTAGTCATCTTGGAATTACGATCAACATAAAAAACACAAAGTTTGTAAAGGACCTTCCAATGATTGATGCACAGTTTAGGTTCAAACAGTGCAATAGCTTCAGAGAAGAATATATTTCTGTATTTTCCCCATATGGTCCTGTGTTAATCCTATGACCTGTGGTGGCAGCCATCTTGGATTTCCGATCGGCATAAAAAACAGAGGACCTTCCAATGATCATTCCTGGGCAGTTTGGTTTCAACTGTCCTAGTGGTTTCAGAGAAGAAGCATTTTGAAACATTTTCCCCATAGGGTCCAATGTTAAACTAAGTTCTGCCGTAGCCGCCATTTTGAATTTCATATCGGAACAAAAAACGTAAAGTTTGTAGAGGACCATCCAATGAACATTCATGTACAGTTTGGCTTTAATCATATTTGTAGTTTCTGAGAAGAAGGCATTTGAACATTTTCCCATAGGGTTCAATGTTAATCTATGTATTGCGGTGGTGGCCATCTTGGATTTCCGATCGGCATATAAAACAAAATTCTATAGAGGACCTTCCAATGATCATTCCTGGGCAGTTTGGTTTCAATTGTCCAAGTGGTTTCAGAGAAGAAGCGTTTTGAAACATTTTTCCCATAGGGTCCAATGTTAAACTAAGTCCTGCCGTAGCCGCCATTTTGAATTTCATACCGGAACAAAAAACATACCGGAACAAAAAACCTAATGTTTGTAGAGGACCATCTAATGAACATTCATGTACAGTTTGGCTTTAATCATATTTGTAGTTTCTGAGAAGAAGGTATTTGAATATTTTCCCATAGGGTCCAATGTTAATCTATGTCCTGCGTTGGCAGCCATCTTGGATTTCCGATCGGCATAAAAAACAGAAACTTTGTAGAGGACCTTCCAGTGATCATTCCTGGGCAGTTTGGTTTCAACTGTCAAAGTGGTTTCAGAGAAGAAGCATTTTGAAACATTTTTCCCATAGGGTCCAATGTTAAACTAAGTCCTGCCGTAGCCGCCATTTTGAATTTCATATCGGAACAAAAAAACCTTAAGATTGTAGAGGACCATCCAATGAACATTCATGTACAGTTTGGCTTTAATCATACTAGTAGTTTCTGAGAAGAAGGCATTTGAACATTTTCCCATAGGGTCCAATGTTAATCTATGTCCTGCCATGGCGGCCATCTTGGATTTCCGATCGGCATAAAAAACAGTCATTTGGTAAAGGACATTCCAATGATCATTCATTTACAGTTTGGGTTCAGTCAGTTCATTAGTTTCAGAGAAGAAGATCTTTGAAATTTCAGCCAATCAGAGCATATTATTGGCCCTGGCAGCCATATTGAATATCCAACTGGAACGAAAAACAGTAACTTTGTAGAGGACCATCCAAGGAACATTCCTGCTAAGTTTGGTTCCAATCGGCCCAGTGGTTTCGGAGAAGAAGCTTGAAATGTGAAAAGTTTACAGACGACGGACGCCAATAGTTCACCTGGACCTTTGGTCCAGGTGAACTAAAAACATGTTCCTGTGTCATATTATATATACAGATATCTGTAAATCTTAAAAACATGTTCCTGTGTCATATTATATATACAGATATCTGTAAATCTTAAAAACATGTTCCTGTGTCATATTATATATACAGATATCTGTAAATCTTAAAAACATGTTCCTGTGTCATATTATATATACAGATATCTGTAAATCTTAAAAACATGTTCCTGTGTCATATTATATATACAGATATCTGTAAATCTTAAAAACATGTTCCTGTGTCATATTACATATACAGATATCTGTAAATCTTAAAAACATGTTCCTGTGTCATATTATATATACAGATATCTGTAAATCTTAAAAACATGTTCCTATGTCATATTATATATACAGATATCTGTAAATCTTAAAAACATGTTCCTGTGTCATATTATATATACAGATATCTGTAAATCTTAAAAACATGTTCCTGTGTCATATTATATTTATACAGATATCTGTAAATCTTAAAAACATGTTCCTGTGTCATATTATATATACAGATATCTGTAAATCTTAAAAACATATTCCTGTGTCATATTATATATCCAGATATCTGTAAATCTTAAAAACATGTTCCTGTGTCATATTATATATACAGATATCTGTAAATCTTAAAAACCTTCACTGTATAGTAGATATCATGATTAATAATCAAATGCAATTTAGACCAATTGAATCAAAAAATTTTTATCATTTGGAGACCCATTTGCATATCTTAACAATAGGAAGGGAAGATAACATAGGTTTTTATCTACTGAGATAATTTAGATGTCTGAAAGTTAGTTATGGCTGTAGTGTTAGGAAGACCTCTCAAAATAAAATTAGGTTAGTGAATGCATGACCTAGGAGTATTGTTTCACTGATAGGACCAAGTATAAAGAGGATGTAATCATTGCTGGGTAAACCCTTAGGACGATTCATAATCAGTGTAGGAAGTTACATAATTAAAGGATAGAGATTATTTATCAACACCTGTTATTAATACGAGTACAAGATGGTAAAACTAAGTATTAATAAGATAATTTTTACTCTGTGATCTGAAAATTTGGCCATGGAACTGTTTGTATTTAAGATAAATTTCCAGTAGAGGTTTCATATTATATAGATTGTACTACATGTTTTAGCCACACCAAACAGATAGCATTTAGGAGGTTAAAATAAGGGGAGACTCAGAGCTCCAGATAAGCTGCGTATTTGCGCTATGAAAACGAGTAAAAACGCATACATATTGCTGTGTAAGCAAACTTTCCAAATTCGGAGCGTACTTGTACAGTCGTGTACATAACAATACATTTTTGCCTTTGAGAAATTCCCCGTAATTACTTCCCTTTATACTTTTCGAAGGAGAGAGTGTATACATCCGAGGGGTACAGAATGCTTGCCTTTCTAAGCATCGATGTCAAAAGAGATCTGATTGGATGTTTACGATAAATCATCCAATCGTGGTCAATATTACAAATAAATGCAGTTTACATAATATGTAAGAACTAAAACGAAAGTAAATTTGGGAAGACGTTGTCCGTTGAAAATGAGCCAAGAACATGATTAAGCGTGCTACGGAAAATTATATACTTAAGTTCCTGACAGTTTCATCTGTGTCTAGTGACAGTATAGTTAAGGAATCATTGATGACATTATCAACACGGCTGTGAAAACTGCCGAAGTCGACGAGCAAAAAACAAAATATTTACAACATTTTATTAATAAACATGACACAATCATGTCAAATTAAACAGAGATATACATTTCACTTGCATCCTGCATTTATTGAATAATACTTGTGTCAAACATAATTTTAAAAGTGTACATGTAAGCAATCTTTTCTGAAGTAGAGAGTACAACAGTGCAAAGGAAATATGTAAATACCCATCATTTTCAAAAGTAGGGGGTAATTACCCTTTGGACTTGAAAATTATCTGGAGCTCTGGAGACTTGAACACTCAAGCTTCCAATTTTTAACAAAAAAGAAAAAAAAAATCCTAATAAATTATTTTGCAAGACTCACTCAAATTTTAAATTTTCACCTAAAAAAAGAAAAATTCCTAAAAATTATTTTCCAGGGGAGACTCACTCAAAATTTTAAATTTTCAACAACAAAAAAGTTAAATTCTTAAAAAATAATTTTGCAATCTTACGACAATGATAAAAATCATCTGGTTGGCTTCATATACATGTACTATAATATATTTATAGATGTTGTTATTAAATTCTTGCTGTTCCACTAATTAAAAATTGATTAAGGGTTAGGGTTATGGTGTTTAATTGATTAAAAATATACATAATATATAATTTATTATGTTCATGCAGAGAAAATTAAAGAATTATCTTGCATGTTATAAACATGGTTACTTAATAAATGTTCACTTGGGTACAATCTGCTTCATTTAATGTATAGGGTATGTGTTAAAGCTATTCACTTGGGTGAAATTTTTGCAGGTTATTTAATCAAACAGGAAAATTACCTTCATGCAAAAATTTCTATTATATATTATTATACTTCATGTAAGTTTCAGTAGGCAGGGTTCATACTTTATTTTTGCTTTCAAAAATCAAGGACTTTCCAGGCCAAGATATGAGTTTTTCAAGGACTGCAAACAGGAAAAAATAATAATGAAAATATGACTTTTTAAAAACATCTAATGCATTTTACACTTGGGTCTTTTCTATTTAAAAAAAATCAAACACATATTAGACTAGAGATATTTCCACTGATAATGTTAAGCAAACAGTTTTTAGTGATTTCTTTGCAAAAACACAGTAAAAAGCAATATAAACGGCATATAAACTAGTTAATATGTCAGCATGCAATTTGCAATAATGAATATTAATTAATCGAAAATCAATGCCATTACTTCAATTTTAGTGTCCAGTGTCAAGCGTATTTTTCATTAAGAGCTGTATGAAATTGACATCTTAGTAAACAGATGACAGAAAAACATAAACACATGACATACACCTAAAAGACCTCATGGAAGTAAGGTGACAACTGAAAAACATAAACATCCAACAAAAAAACCTCATGGAACGAAGGTTTGGCAAAGTTGTGCCACATATATTAACATTTGATCATGTCTGAAGTGAAAACACCAAAAACACAACCATATTTAGAAATAAAAACGTAGATATCAAATTTAGTGTGCACAAAACATTTCTGGAATAACCTTCATCAGGTACACTCAAAATGGAAAGATTGGAAAGCCAAATAACTTAAAAGTGTTTGGGAGCACTAAAACCAAAGGGCCTACATAGGATAGCCAAAATAGGCCAAGGTCACCTATGCCTGAAAATATTATTGAAAATTTGAGAACAACAAAACATTTAAAACTTAATGTCAATTATATGCCTGTTTCTTGGACATTTGGTATAAAAATAGCAATAATGTGGTTAGGTGCGCTCAGGTCATATGTCACGACGACCTGGTAAATATTTGGCATAATACCTGGACAAGAACACTTTATATATGATTAATCTTTTTCCCTGGAATTCATTGTACTGCTTGCTCTCTTAAGCGTATTATTTATGGTTTGTGAGTTATTTTATATATAAAATTGCACTGATTCATGAAAAATGCAATAAAATTACATAAAAGTATAATCAAATAACAAATTCCAATTAAAAATCTACACCAAAATGTAACAGTTTTGATCACTTGGAGGCATTTTATTTTTGAGTTGTGATAGCAACGTTGGACGAGGTCAAAACTACATATAAATTAAAAAAAAAAATAACTTGGTAACTCCTTATACAAAGCATAGTCTTTAGAATGTTTTAATTTCTATAATTGGAAGAATCAGTTATTTTTTATTATAAAAATCATAAAAATAATAGTTTTAAATACAAATTCAAGTCAGTTAGGTAGAACTGTGACATAAGGATCATCTCAAATTAACATTTCTACCATGGTTTTTCAGAACTAGCCAAGAAATTTCCGAGATTCTATAATAATAGCATACATCATTGTGCAGTCTATGATTTTAGATTTCAGAAATTACAGGTAGTAACTTGAAAAAAATAGCAAATTCTAACCATAATTGCAATGAAAAATCAATTAAGCTGACTGTCATGGCCCGAACAGATATTTACTGACCAGGGGCAATAGAACCAGTGATAAAGTCACAGACTGTTTGTGACCTAAAATAAATATATGTTAAGTTTATTGTTCAGGGACGATCCTGGTTAGAAAATAAAATAACTGAAATCAATGAAAAATAGCTGAAACCATCTACAACCCCTTTTCAAAATGGTCATTTTTTACCTGTTCTGACCGTGTCCAACAACTTTCGGAAAACAATTTTCAGAGGAAAATACCTGAAATCAGTAAAATAATTGATAAAATTCATCCCTGATTGTTGAACTGTAACAAAAAACCATTCTAGATACAATAGCAAAAACCCATTTACTTGATATTTTCCCCCCAATAGCATGACATGTAGTAACCGTTAATCAATAATAAATATATAATTCCAACTGAATAAAATGTAAATTAGGACTTTCAACTCTTCTTTTATAAGTGCAGATCAATTTTCCTTACAGCTAAGGCAAAGATCTAACAACCAGCTAAGGCAAAGATCTAACAACAGATTTAAATCTTTTTTTTCCCCAATATTCCCTGTAAGGACATGATCAATGCCCTGATGCTGATAAAAACCACATAAAAACTTATCTATGTCATAAAGCAATGGCCATTCTATAGCACACAATATCAAGTTCATAAGAATTTAAAAACAACTGTGTACTACAAACACTATTCAATGAAGATTGAATAATAAAACTAAGAGCCTGTAATAAATCTATTATCTGATTTAGAACTTGCTTCATAAAAGAACGAGATGAGATTTTTAAGCAGAATATAAATTTTCTTATTTTTAGGCCAAAAAGGAAAACAAAAATACCTGCGTTTCCACTAACTCTACTGACTCTTTAATTTTCAGTTCTTATCCTATAAAGGGCCATCATGGTTGTGACTCTATGGTTGTTGGATTTTCAACTGCATGTGCAATCAGTGCCTATCACCACTAAAGCTGTGAGTTTGAACCCCAATCATGGCGAGGTGTACTTGATACAACATTATGTGATAAAGTTTGTCATTTACTTGTAACAGGTCGATGGTTTTCTTTGGGTACTCCGGTTTCCTCCACCAATAAAACTTACTGCCACAATATAACAGAAATATTCTATAGTAATTTTTTGCCATTTTTGGACAAGCACTTTTATAAAAGTTAAATCCTTGTTCTGTATAACCTACTTGGCAAAAATAAAAATAAATTAAAAACTAGATGTGTCGGAACGACACGAATGTCCCTGCCATGAATATTAAGGAGGCTCGCAAATGTTTCACCCTGTTTTAATTCCCTCCGTAATAGGCTAAGAATAACAAATGAATTTCAAAGTTGATCTGTAACTTATGATTATACACTCTCATACCAAAAATCAAGTCAATATCTCAAATCAGAGTGAAATAAAGTGGTGACAACTAAATATTTGGCCAAATTTCAAAGTCCAAGGGCCATAACTCTGACAAATTATTGGACCAGAACAAAATGTAAACTTGATCTGTAACTCATCATTATACACTCACATACCAAAAATCAAGTCAATATTTCCAAGCATAGCGAAAAAAAGTGGTGACAACTAAATATTTGGCTAAATTTCCAAGTCCAAGGGCCATAGCTCGGCCAAAAATCATTGGAACGAAATGTAAACTTGATCTGTAATTTATCATTATACACCCACATACCAAATATCAAGTCAATATCTCAAAGCATAGCGAAAAAAAGTGGTCGCAACTGTTTTATTTCGGAATTACGGACATGGGTAACACTATATGTCGCGGCCACTTAGTGGCAGGGACATAAAAACAGTTTTACCTACCTAACCCTATTTTGTTTAAGAATGTTAGCGGAAACAGAGGTATATATATCTTTGTTTTGCCTATTGTAGATCATACAATTTCACATTTTAGCAAATTTGATTTAAACATTTGGTGGTTAAGGCCTTTTCAACAAATAATATCAGTCAATTTTGATGAAGGATCAGAGTTATGATTGTTTAACACCACTGTTAACAATATTTCAGTAACATCGTGGCGGTCAGTTACATTAGGGAATCAAGTCCTAAACCAGACAAGAAATACCACAGAGAAGTCATTACACTGAAACCACTGATACATGTACTAAATTTTGTTTTGTGTTTGTCTTGTGAACTCATAAAATTCTTAGATTAAAAAAATTATGCTGAAATCATACAATAAAACTACATTTAATTCTGCTTTTGCTGATAAAAATTTCATCAAATTAATTCAAATAAGAATTAATTTTAGAATATTTTTTTTGATGTGGCTTTTATATTAAATGTGTTATTTCAAATGGTTTTTATTTCATATATATTTAACAAGAAACAAACACTAGAAAATTTTAAATAAAAGATAGTGTCTTTTTATGTGTAATTTTTACAAAGTTCACTGACTTTTGACAGGGTACAGAACAGTTATTCAAGTTTAAAATGTAGAGTTTTGGTCATTTGTAAAACATTATATTTTTTGTAATGGCAGACATTCGTGATGAAAGACACTAGGGCTTCCAGATATAAATGTCAGCCATCGTTGGTTTAAATTGGTCAGGTGGTTTCTGAGGAAAATATTCAAATATGAACAGATATGATGGCAAGGAAAATTATAATAATAAGAGATTTATAACCAGTCACTGACAACAGCTAACATGCTACAGATAAATAAGAATGCATGCTTTCAGTTGATTCATGGCAACAATGTCAGAGTTTGAAAATGACAGAGTATCTGTACGTACACCTGAGAAGAACCAACAAGCATCATAAAGAAATTGACAATTTATACACAGCTAACCATGGTCTGCTGTCACACTTTTTGTTCTCATGCAGTCAAATGGTTAAGACAATTGACCACACAATGCCCAGCAGAACATTGCCTACTAGTCCTAACAGAACACCTCATTGATGGTGTAATGGTTAGTGTGCTCACCTCAAGTGTGGTAGATCACAAGGTTCGAGCTCTGGTCGGGTCAAACCAGAACTATTGAATTGGAATTTACTGTTTTTCCACTGAGGATGCAGCATTAAGAAATGACAGCAAAGACTGCTGGTCTAGGAATCAGGATAATGTTTCCGAGTAGCGTGCAATATCTGTACATGGACTGTTCTTTCAGTGAGCTAGTACTATAAAAATCCAACTAATCGTGTTTGTCTAGTACAAAGCAGCCATCATCATCATCATCTCATCACAATGTAACTTTCTTGTTCTCTCCACTGCTGAAAAATTGCTCACTAGTCGTTAAACAACAATATTAACTCAATCACCTTAACAGATGACAACAACCAGAGACCGACCAAAGTGAAGATGGGTCAAGAAACCTACCTGAATCAATTCAAAACAGGTGAAAAATAATGATTTTACTTCTTTGAAATGTATCATGGCATACAAAAACACTTGTTTGCTTGTATAGGGGAGATTGCCAGACTTTGCTATGGTTAAATACACTTGATGGTGTGTTATACAAGCAAAATATCATGAAGTGGGCTTTAACCATTTGTTTATGTAGAAGGTGCCAATGTGTATTATTAGATTGCTACAGATAAGGTCAACAAGCTGACCTAGGAGCTTATTAATTGGAACTTAAAGTATGCTTTTTTTGTATTCATAACCCTAAGATTTATATGAACACAGAACTAAGAGTACCAATTAATTTTCTTTTGCTTTAAGGCAGAGTCTATGATACCTATCAATTATACTTTTTCTAAACATTTCAAATAAATTAGATTAACTTCAGTTTCTGCTGACACCAATGTAACAAGCACATGAAAACAAGCAGTAGGTAATTAGTTTTGATAGGGTATATGAATGAGGATTCTCCTTTCATCTCCATCAAACAAAGTTAGACATATTACTGTTAAAGATTTAATGCTATACAATCTGAACAAAATACTAGACAACATTAAATGGTTAATTGTAACAAAAGTACCTGTTAAAGATTCTCAAAATGTATCTGGTTTTATTTGGAAATAAATTACATGTACTTGCATGAAGGCATCAGTTCACAAAGAGCTGAAGTTTGGGCTCATAAAACTTGTTTAAGCCAGCAACTTTTTATTGAAGATAAGTAAAAAAAAAAAAAAAAGAGCAGTAATGTCAATGTGTGTATCAAATTTGTCTTTACTACTCCAATTTGTAGATTAGATTTTGGAACTGTTCGGACAGTGTGACATTTTTGTTTTTCATTTTACGATGTAAACAAACACAATTAAGTTGAAAAAAATACCAATGGCCAAACAACTATGCACATAAGAATGTTCATATTTGAATTTGATTTTGAAAACATTTACAGATAAAAAATTCTTGGTGACACTGAATATAATCAAACTTTCAAAATAGTAAGAAATACAACAATCAACCAAACTTTGAATGCTGCATTGTACAATATTGTAGATCTTCATATTACAGCTTAACCAATCAAATTTGTTTCTGAAGTGGTCAGCAACAAAAGTTAAAAATTATCAGTTATTATATATTGTTTATCAAATTCCATATTTCTTCTGATAAACAATAAACTACTAAAATTATCCCCCCACCAAAAAAAAATATTGACATTAATATTATATACTGTATTTTTTATTTAACACATGACATTTACTACCAGTAGTACAAATTGTTGTTCCTCATCAAACAGTTACTATTTTCAGTGATGTATTAGTAGTAGGGTCAAGTACCTGGTACTAAATAAAATATAATTGTAGAAATCTGCTATATAAATTGTTGTTCCTCATCAAACAGTTACTGTTTTCAGTGATGTATTAGTAGTAGGGTCAAGTACCTGGTACTAAATAAAATACAATTGTAGAAATCTGCTATATAAATTGTTGTTCCTCATCAAACAGTTACTGTTGTCAATGATGTAGCACAGGTTCAAGGGTATTAAATATTAAGTAGAAATCTGCTAGATAAATAGTTGCTGCTCATCAAACAGTAAGGTTAATCACATTATAAGTATAAAACAAAGTACAGCATATACCACAACAAATTTCTGATATTTATAACCACTTAATGAATCACAAAGATATCACAAAAAGTGGGAGGTCATGAAAGTTTAACATGCAATTGAAATTAACTTAATGGAATACTTTTCAACAGTAAAGATACAATCTGCACTCAAACTTAAGATAGAACTGATGAAAAGCAATTAATGCTCTTTAGTCAGGTCTATTTCTATAATTAGCATATAAAGTTTACAAAACAGCATCTAACATAAGCTTGTAGAGTTATACAAGTCGATAAATAAACATTTTAACTGTTTGAAATTTTGGAATTTTATCAAACGTAGCTGGGCTGATATCGCTTTGAAAATTGTTGATTTATATAATTTGCTGTAAAGATATGAGGGTTTTTACCTTCCACAACTCAAGATTTATCAAAGACTAAATTCCATATTTCAATAAAAAAAAATATCTATTTTGACTAATATTATCAATTCTTTGAGAAGGCAATAACTTTCTAACTGTAAATAATAATTTGCAACCATTTAATAAAATAAGATTTTCTTTGTGACATGAAAAATCTATATTTTTTCTTCAAATTTTACCAAAATTTATTATTGAAAACTGTAGGGTTAGATTATTTATTTCTTGCATCTTTTAGGTCAAGATATTTTTTTATTTAAAAAAAATTGGCACAATAAATTTTAAAATAATAAACCATAGCCCCTCCCCCTCCTAAAAGCTAGATTGTTACTCCCTACATACATGTATATACAATGTAAACCATACTCAGGTATCCTGCATAAAACTATTGGATGAACTAAGGAATCAAAAATATTTTGCTTAAGGTGACTTCTGGTTTAGAAAAACCACTAAAGTTTAAATCTTTATAGGGCCCTTTTTGGAAGCAAATATTGATTTTGTCCATGCACCAGGGTTCCTACTTCAAGCTAAGGACATCTAGGAATAGGTTATTGCTCAGCCAATAGACTGTAATGTCATAACATTATTTTTTTTAAGTTGTATATAACAGAAACTGATGGAATGTTTTTATAATTTTAATCAATAAAATTGTTTGTATACAAAAATGGTGCATTTTCCATAGAATTATTGTTAAAAAATTATATAAATTGTATGTACTGTCACTACTGTGTTTTCCTCCCAGAAATACAGTAAGTCATGGTATTTGTACAATCAGAGGGCACTGATACATCATATGTCATTTTTATAAATTCATAGTGCAATATTAGATCTAATGAAAATCTGCAGGCACTTTTTATTACTAGTAACTCTCAGATATAATCAATGTTAAAACTATTTATACTGATTCCAATTTTGTTATTTTACTCTTATAGTTATACTAATAACAGAAGTACATGTACCTTTAAGGTGAAATAATGTTATAATTTAAAAAAAACCAGAGGCTCTCAAGAGCCTGTATCGTTCACCTGGTTATAAAAAGAACCAATTGGTCCTATGTAAAAACTATGTCCTGCAGTGGTAGTCATCTTGGAATTACGATCAACATAAAAAACACAAAGTTTGTAAACGACCTTCCAATGATTGATGCACAGTTTAGGTTCAATCAGTGCAATAGCTTCAGAGAAGAATATATTTCTGTATTTTCCCCATATGGTCCTGTGTTAATACTATGACCTGTGGTGGCAGCCATCTTGGATTTCCGATCGGCATAAAAAACAGAGGACCTTCCAATGATCATTCCTGGGCAGTTTGGTTTCAACTGTCCAAGTGGTTTCAGAGAAGAAGCGTTTTGAAACATTTTTCCCATAGGGTCCAATATTAAACTAAGTCCTGCCGTAGCCGCCATTTTGAATTTCATATCAGAACAAAAAACGAAAAATTTTGTAGAGGACCATCCAATGAACATTCATGTACAGTTTGGCTTTAATCATATTTGTAGTTTCTGAGAAGAAGGCATTTGAACATTTTCCCATAGGGTCCAATGTTAATCTATGTCCTGCGGTGGTGGCCATCTTGGATTTCCGATCAGCATAAAAAACACACACTTTGTAGAGGACCTTCCAATGATCATTCCTGGGCAGTTTGGTTTCAATTATCCAAGTGGTTTCAGAGAAGAAGCGTTTTGAAACATTTTTCCCATAGGGTCCAATGTTAAACTAAGTCCTGCCGTAGCCGCCATTTTGAATTTCATATCGGAACTAAAAACGTTAAGTTTGTAGAGGACCTTCCAATGATCATTCCTGGGCAGTTTGGTTTCAATTGTCCAAGTGGTTTCAGAGAAGAAGCGTTTTGAAACATTTTTCCCATAGGGTTCAATGTTAAACTAAGTTCTGCCGTAGCCGCCATTTTGAACTTCATTTTGGAACAAAAAACGTAAAGTTTGTAGAGGACCATCCAATGAACATTCATGTACAATTTGGCTTTAATCATATTTGTAGTTTCTGAGAAGAAGGCATTTGAACATTTTCCCATAGGGTTCAATGTTAATCTATGTATTGCGGTGGCGGCCATCTTGGATTTCCGATCGGCATATAAAACAAAAATTTTGTAGAGGACCTTCCAATGATCATTCCTGGGCAGTTTGGTTTCAATTGTCCAAGTGGTTTCAGAGAAGAAGCATTTTGAAACATTTTTCCCATAGGGTCCAATGTTAAACTAAGTCCTGCCGTAGCCGCCATTTTGAATTTCATATCGGAACAAAAAACCTTAAGATTGTAGAGGACCATCCAATGAACATTCATGTACAGTTTGGCTTTAATCATATTTGTAGTTTCTGAGAAGAAGGCATTTGAACATTTTCCCATAGGGTTCAATGTTAATCTATGTATTGTGGTGGCGGCCATCTTGGATTTCCAATCGGCATATAAAACAAAAATTTTGTAGAGGACCTTCCAATGATCATTCCTGGGCAGTTTGGTTTCAATTGTCCAAGTGGTTTCAGAGAAGAAGCATTTTGAAACATTTTTCCCATAGGGTCCAATGTTAAACTAAGTTCTGCCGTAGTCGCCATTTTGAATTTCATATCGGAACAAAAAACCTTCAGATTGTAAAGGACCATCCAATGAACATTCATGTACAGTTTGGCTTTAATCATATTTGTAGTTTCTGAGAAGAAGGCATTTGAACATTTTCCCATAGGGTTCAATGTTAATCTATGTATTGCGGTGGTGGCCATCTTGGATTTCCGATCGGCATATAAAACATAAATTTTGTAGAGGACCTTCCAATGATCATTCCTGGGCAGTTTGGTTTCAACTGTCCTAGTGGTTTCAGAGAAGAAGCGTTTTGAAACATTTTCCCCATAGGGTCCAATGTTAAACTAAGTCCTGCCATAGCCGCCATTTTGAATTTCATATCGGAACAAAAAACGTAAAGTTTGTAGAGGGCCATCCAATGAACATTCATGTACAGTTTGGCTTTAATCATATTTGTAGTTTCTGAGAAGAAAGCATTTGAACATTTTCCCATAGGGTTCAATGTTAATCTATGTATTGCGGTGGCAGCCATCTTGGATTTCCGATCGGCATATAAAACATAAATTTTGTAGAGGACCTTCCAATGATCATTCCTGGGCAGTTTGGTTTCAATTGTCCAAGTGGTTTCACAGAAGAAGCATTTTGAAACATTTTTCCCATAGGATCCAATGTTAAACTAAGTCCTGCCGTAGCCGCCATTTTGAATTTCATATCGGAACAAAAAACATTCAGTTTGTAGAGGACCATCCAATGAACATTCATGTACAGTTTGGCTTTAATCATATTTGTAGTTTCTGAGAAGAAGGCATTTGAACATTTTCCCATAGGGTTCAATGTTAATCTATGTCCTGCGGTGGTGGCCATCTTGGATTTCCAATCGGCATAAAAAACAGAAACTGTGTAGAGGACCTTCCAATGATCATTCCTGGGCAGTTTGGTTTCAATTGTCCAAGTGGTTTCACAGAAGAAGCATTTTGAAACATTTTTCCCATAGGGTCCAATGTTAAACTAAGTCCTGCTGTTGCCGCCATTTTGAATTTCATATCGGAACAAAAAACCTTAAGATTGTAGAGGACCATCCAATGAACATTCATGTACAGTTTGGCTTTAATCATATTTGTAGTTTCTGAGAAGAAGGCATTTGAACATTTTCCCATAGGGTCCAATGTTAATCTATGTCCTGCGGTGGTGGCCATCTTGGATTTCCGATCGGCATAAAAAACAGTAACTTGGTAAAGGACATTCCAATGATCATTCATTTACAGTTTGGGTTCAGTCAGTTCATTAGTTTCAGAGAAGAAGATCTTTGAAATTTCAGACAATCAGAGCATATTATTGGCCCTGGCAGCCATGTTGGATATCCGACTGGAACGAAAAACAGTAACTTTGTAGAGGACCATCCAAGGAACATTCCTGCTAAGTTTGGTTCCAATTGGCCCAGTGGTTTCGGAGAAGAAGCTTGAAATGTGAAAAGTTTACAGACGACAGACAACAGACGACGGACGCCAAGTGATGGCAAT
This sequence comes from Bathymodiolus brooksi, assembly GCA_963680875.1. Classification (NCBI taxonomy): domain Eukaryota; kingdom Metazoa; phylum Mollusca; class Bivalvia; order Mytilida; family Modiolidae; genus Bathymodiolus; species Bathymodiolus brooksi. Next base: position 116,030,025 of record OY804577.1, read on the forward strand.
AGTTGGTCCAGGTGAACTAAAAAACTAGACAAGGACATAGACACTTCATTGTGAGTGCAGCATGGTGGTGGAAAGTGAAAGAGACATGGTGTTGTTCCATACTAAAAATGCCTAGCGAAAACAGTATAGCATATACAAACGTACAGTCAAACCTGTATTAAGAGGTCACATTAGACAAGGAAAACATGGTCTTTTAAGACAGGTGACCTCTTAAAAGAGGTTGATTCATATGAATTTTTCTATGACAGGACAAGAAAAACATGACCTTTTAATACAGGTGATTGCTTAATAAAGGTGACCACATGGGCAGATTTAACTGTACATAAATATATCTTCATCTTTGTTCATATGTTTTAGAATAGTCATCAGGGCTCACCAAACCAGGCGAAGTGGGCGACTTCTTCGCCTTGGTTTCAATGAAATCGCCCAATTTCTGTCAAAAAGCGAAGTTTTAGTCGCCCTGTCAGTCTTTTCAAGTCCGTATTTTTTTCACCAATAATCATACTTTTTCTTCAATATTCACATAAAAGGAGCTCCCATGTTCCTGAAATTTGACCCATACAGGGTTTGATGTTCAATATTTTATTCCAAACTCGTTAATTGCATCCTTTTTAAGATCATTGTGCAGCATGTTCGTTTTGTGTAAGGTAGGGGAACATGCGGTAGTGGGGAAATAAACGTTAAAATTTGGATCGATTTTCGGAAGTCTCCCAGATTTTCCCTCATTTCGCCCTTAAGTCAAGAGAGAGAGAAGTCAAGTCGCCCTGTTTTTACTATGCATGGTGAGCCCTGAGTCATGTAACTTGAACAAACTGAAAAAAAAAAAAAACAATAATCCCAACTCCTGTTTAACATTTTAGGGTACAAACAATAACTGTCAGAATGTCCCCCAGATAATATAGTTTATAACCTCTGTATGTAAAGATGCATCTTTATCTATTATCACTACTTATTTAAAGGAGTGCCAAAATATAGTTGTCTATATTCTATGATAAGGATTTAGTTTCATACTAAAATTCTACTGATCTCAAGAGCTAAGATGAGCACTGAATATGTTTGTTACATGTTTTACAGTCGTGGTGTAAATTTTGCGATTTGTGTTTCACAAACCATTCACACTGGGGTTATTTTGCAGAAATGTAATCATTCCCCAGTTGAATATATAGGTATTCCTATTGAAAATTTTAGAAATTGAGAATTGACACAATGGGGCATGTCAAAATATACAGACCAAGGCCTGTAGTCAAGATTTGTATTGGAGATGTTCCATAAACTCACGATGCGACATGGTCTTTCTGTGGGGGGAGAGTGGGGTTGTCAAAATCCAGACTTTAATAGTCATAGTCATACTAATATGATGATTTTAATAATCATAATTCAATCAAAATCTTGACTGTAATATTCCTTCTTGGTTTTCAATGGAGAGATTAGTATGACCCCCCTCCTTTGCCTGTGGGTGTGAGAACCATAGTCTTTAAAGTATATATTGCAAATGCATACATTTGAAGGCTGTTTTTACATGACAGAGATGACAATTTTCATCTTCTTTTAAATCCATCTACCCTCTAAGACTTACATAATTGGCTATTAAATCAGGGTGATCCTTCTCGATGCCGTCGTCCAGGATAGTAACAACCACTCCTTTACCAGTCACACCTTGTTCCCAGGCACTTCTAACATTCATGTCTAAACCACCACCTCGATTCTGAAAACAGAAATCACAATATTTTCTAAATGTATTAATCTTGAAAAATGATTTACATATATTTAATACATTTTTATCATACAAATCAATCAGGATGATTTGAATTTAAACAAATATTTGTTATTCTCAAAATTGTTTCCAGTAGACCTATTACACAGCAGCAAAAAATATAGGGTTAGACAATATTTCAGTTATATCGTGGTTGTCAGTTTTATTGGTGGGGGAAGCCAGAGTACCCAGAGAAAACCACCGATCTGTCACAAGACTGACAAGTCACTGACAAACATATCACATAATGTTGTATCGAGTACACCTCGCCATGAGTAGGATTCAAACTCACAACTTTAGTGGTGATAAGCACTGATTGCTACTACCAACTACCATACGATCACGACCTTATAAAAAATACATGATTCTTGTAGAATCATAATGTAGCAACAACAGATAGATATATATAGAATAATAATTACGAGTGTTTAACCCTACTAATCAATAATAATTCTGTTAATTATGGTAGTCACTTTAGAGAAAATTGGACTACCTATATACAGAAAACCAACAACCTAATTTGATTTAAGTAAGGCAAAAAAAAAATACTGTTCTTTCTGCTAACTCTACTGACTCTAATTTTTAGTGCTAACCTCAAAGTTTTTAATTGCCATTAATTAATGAACAGTCACTGTTAAAAACCAGATCCTTGCCCTATATAACCATAGCAAAAATACATACATATTTACCCTAATTTTTATTTCAAAAACTTAACAGAAACACAGGTACTTTTTTCTTTTGCCTTACTGACAAATGTCATGCAATGTTTTTTTTAGTACAACTCACAACAGGTGGGAATCAAACTTAAAAACCTAAGTGATGATGATACACATAGGTAAATATATATATATATATATATATAAAAAAATATAGTTGTTGACACAAATGTCGCTACAAAACATTGTAAATTAATAGAAATAACAGACATAAAGTTTAAAACCTTGAGGTTTTATATGAACAAACTGAAATAGAAAAACATTTCAGCAGATAACTTTTAAAGAAGATTATATTTTCTCTATTTTGATTTGATTGATTGTTGTTTTAAAAGACATGCTAATTTTGCAATCTAATTTGAAATACATCTGCCGATTTTAAAGAATGAATCAAAGAAATATTCATTTAGATTATACTTCCTGAAATTTCTAGATAGCTCTTTTATTTCTCATTTAGCTTGCTTTTTACAGTCATCATATAATATTATGTTAGCTTTTAGTTTTAAAGAAATAGATATGGAATCACTCCCAACATTCATCACTAACTGTCATTGGTGGGACCATCATGGTCATGATCTTATGGTAATCGGATTTACAATTACCTATGCAATCACCACTAGCGTTGTGAGTTCGAAACCACTCAGTCTCAGGTGAGGTGTACTCAGTATAACATTATGCAATAAAGTTTGTCAGTGAATTGCAGCAGGTCGGTGGTTTTCTCCAGGTACTCAGGTTTCCTCCACCAATAAAAGTTACTGCGACGATATAACTGAAATTTGTTGAAAGTGGCGTTAAACATCATAGCCCTGTCATTGGTACTGGGGTCAGGGGATCTTTGAACTTGCTTAATAGTATGCATTAATTCTTTGTAGCATTTTATATGTGTTTACTAAATCTATTTGTATATATTTATAACAATGTTTTGCTTCTCGTGTACAACTTTTTATTTACTGTATTTTAACAATGTATGTTTTAATATGATTGTCAATGAGCACATCAGGGAAGACTAGTTATTAACTAACTGTGTAACCCTCTATAAATAAAGAATTTATTATTATTATTATCATATTGTTTGGTTTATTTTATGGTGTTTAAATGCCAATTTCAACAATATTTCAGTTTTATTGGTGCAGGAAACCGGAGTACCCGGAGAAAACCACTGACCTGTCGCAAGTCACTGACAAACTTTATCACATATTCCAATGTAGTTGTTTTATATTCCTGGTTTGTGATTGGACAATGCTGTAATTTTCACAGAATCAAAATTGTTGATTCAATGGTCGCAAATATCCGTTTACTGGCTCCGCTAACGCGTCGCCAGTAAACTCAATTTGCAACCATCAAATCTCCAATTGATGCCGTGAAATTTTCAAATACAATACAGTTATCTCCTAAATGTTGGATCGTGTAAACCTCGCCATGAACGGGGTTCGAACTCACAACTTTAGTGGTGATAGGCACTGATTGCACAAGTAGTTGTAAATCCAACTACCATATGATCAAGACGATGACGGCCATGCTTTTCAATAATGGTCTTTGGTACCTCCTCATTTTAAAGAGCGTTGTATAAGTTATTTATGAAAATTTTAATAAAAAAAAGTACCGCCAGTAACTAGTGAAGTACTGATACACAAAATATTGAAAGTACTGCGACGGCCCCATTATTATATATGTTACATCACAAATCATTATTGATTTATATGGCAATAAAAGATCTTTTTAAATAATTTTTTGTGTGTGTGAATGTTATTAAAGCTACAATTCCGCAAATGTCCACCTTTCTTCACTCCTCTTAATACCAAGCATATACATTTATATATTTGAACACAATTACAAGAAAGGTCATTTTACTCAATAGAATATTTAAGTAGGTTAAATATACATATGTGAAAAACCCAGACACGACTCTTGAATAAGCAATATATTCCTTGATGGGTTTATGGCGTTTTTTCTCAACTTTATACTACAATTATAGAAGATGCTGTTTTATGACGCAAAGTCATCAATTATTTATAAAAAATAACAGTACATGAGTGAAAGACCTTACTAATTAATGATTTTTATTGAGACGACCTTCAGTGTACATTGTTCTACAAAAGCAAGCGCTGAAGGCAATGTTAACCAGTATATATGCCTACTGGTATCAAGTAATTAACAGTCCAATTGAAAAAAGTTGCCGTTATCACATGCATCAATAGATTGTATTTCTATAGTAGTCGTGTGGTAGACATGAAGTATAGAGATCTATGACTTCATTATTGAAGTCTTAAGAGATCCAGTGGGATTACCAGTAGAAACAATTACACCCAGTACACTCCCATTAACATTGGTTAATATTTCATTGAACTTCACTTAACCCGACTTAGGGGTACTGTATGTACACATAATGATAGTAAACCTGCCAGAAACATGGATATGTATAGTCTTATATATGAAATTTCCTGTTGTTCAATAATCAACAAACACATCAATACCCAGCATTTGTTTACCGGAGAGATCTTGTTTCTGAATGATAATTTAAGTCAATACACATTCAAACACCCATCAACAACAATAAAGTCAGAAGTACAACTAGTAGAATTAGCCTTATACCAGAATAATCTACCCTCACTGTCAATATTCTTTCAGAAGTTATCAATATTCTAGCTGTGAGCTGATAGTAAGCTGTTGTTCATGGAGTTTTGTACCTATTTTTGTATGTACCAAAATTTGTTTTGGTGTGCACTACATGTACATACAATGTAACGGTATCTGTAATAATTTCCTTCCTGCTAAAAATGTGAAAAGTTTAACTGCAATATATCCCTTTGTTGTACAAAGCAAAAGAAAATAATTTCAACACAACAAACAGTAATGAAAGCCAGACAAGGTCAAAACTCACATTTTGCATGGTTTTTCAAAATTGTAGTGTCCCATGGCTGTATGTAACAATTTAGTCAATATTACTTTATGTCATAATTTTGTCAGTGATTTGTCAGAGGTATTCTCCCACTCCCAGTATTCTGATTTCCTCCACTATCATTACAGACTGCCACAATATAATTGACTCAGAAAAGCTGTGCTCTTCACATTCAAAAAAAGATTAGTTGATACCCCTTGCATCTGAAAATTACCTGAAGCTCTTCTATAGCAATTTAAAAGAAGACACACAAATAAAGAGGTAAATTGATGCCAATCATTTTTTTCACAACAGTCAAATAAAGTAGCTCAACCATGAATTCTCAAACATCAGTGACAACAAAATTCACACATACATGGACTACATTTTTCTCTTGTAGTTGTAGATACTAAACCTACAGATTACCAAAACCTGTCCAGCAATAACTGATCAGTTTGTACACCAACATATATATAGGAGCAGCTATACTCAAGACAATGCATATTACCATCAGCTTTATCTATAACCTATAACTTTCAGTCTGTCACAATCGGTGTTGTTAAGCAAAAATTCTGCAATGATTACCCCTTTGGTATCTTCAAACTCTTTACCATCAAGAGCCATTGTTAGCCCAAAGAGAAACATAAAGTTTTAGAAATCCTGTCTGCGGTTTAAACAGTGTATGCTATCGTAATTAGAATGACGATATTACCTTACAGTTTTGTTGAATGTCATAGTAAGGAAATTAGTCACCGCTGATCCATGTAATCTTATAAAATTTGATGGTTCACAATATACCGATTATTGAAACAAAATTACAGAAACAGATCTTGTCACAACTCTCTCTCACTTTCTCTCTGATATCTAACTAATTTAGCTTAAAATTAATTGAATTTAAAGGAAACTGCAAACAAAAATTTCACCACTGAACTTTAAATTATACAAGTTCTAATAAATCTTCTATCTAGGGATGAAGATTAAATTCAATGGTTTTATTTAGTTACATCTTATTTTCACAAATGATCAATGCTGTTGTCATGGAAACTTCTCATATTTGAGGAAATTGTCTTTTTATAATAATACAGTGCCTCAAGATGTAATCAGAATGAAAAATTATAGTTTTGAGAACTCTAACGCTTGTGACAAAGAATCGTGTCAAATTTTAAAATGGGAAAAAAAAGTTTGCTGTTTCATGTATTGATGTCCCAAACATACCAAATTATGGCAAACACAACAATAAAAAAAAATTCTATAAGTACATGCTACCTATAAATGTTTTTTAGATTAGTTCACAAAACTGGAAGTGTATATAGTTACGCTATAGATCATGTTTGTCTTCAACCGAAAGTGTTTAAACAGAAGAATACACTTTATTTTTAATTTTCCTACAAGATTTCATTGTTCCTTGGAATTGATATGTAATTTTGAAAGCAAAAATTAATAAAAATCACACAAAAGTTGCTTGTTTGTGGAATTCATTATTAGAGCATGCATTTTGTTTTCCATTAAAAAATAAAATAAATTGGTAATACTTTTCATCTACTCTGCTGAGTTAGATTGCTGTCAAATTATAATATTAAGTATATATGTACCATCTACAGTATGTGGCCAAAAGTATTGCCACATGTAAAAAAATCCCTATATAATCAACCAAAACCATATTTTTTCAAAAAATTATTGTGAAGTCATTTCTGGATAGATTTTAACAAATTTTACACCAAAACATTCAGAATTGTCTATATTTTGATTGTTTATTTGCTCATTTTGTTTATATGAGTGGTTTTTATTTGTACATAATTTAAACAGGATTGTTAATTTTTAGGATTTATTTTTAGTTGAAATATATAGGAAAATCAAAGTCAATTTTTATTTGTTATGTTTAAATTATATACAATAAAAACCACTCATATAAACATAATCAGCAAATAAACAGTCAAATTATAGACAATTCTGAATGTTTTGGTGTAAAATTTGTTAAAATCTATCCAGAAATGACATTACAATAATTTTTTGAAAAAATATGGTTTTGGTTGATTATATAGGGATTTTTTTACATGTGGCAATACTTTTGACCACATACTGTACACACGCTTAGACACATGTCTTATGTCTATCTCTAGATATTCCTTACGAGACAAGGTAACACTTCGACTATTGAAGCTATATTTCTATATAGCTGATGTGGTCGAGTGGTCTAGGATGATTGGTGCTGCAGTGTATCAATGGTGTGAGTTCAAATCCTGTCGAGGGAAGAACAAAAATTTGACAGTTCAAAGATCTAATTCTAACACTGTTTGGTTTAATTTTCAGACGTATATATATATATTGTAATGTATTTTCCATAGACAAGACAACTATCAAAGAACGTAAAAATGAAGAACATCAATTCTTTGTTTACACTAAAAAAGATAAGGGGAAGTAACTGATGTGTAAAATTGATCACAAATCCAGGCCGAGGTGAAACTGCCAACTTCGGAATGGGTTTACATTCTGTTGTTTTATAGCTGAATGATAAAATGACCTAACCCCCATGAATCTAGGACAAGCTTTGCTATATGATACAACTTGTAAATTCTATCAATCACTTATACTCTTTCTTGTTCGGCAGTAATAAGTTCCTATCAATAATTAATACATATATCTTAGTAATGGTATGTTAATCAACATAGTAACAACATCAGTGGTTTTTTTTTAATTTTATCTAGGGACCGACCATTTAACTTTTAGGGGAGGAATATGGGGGTTTTTTTCCTGAGCCAGAACAAATTTTTTTCACAGGAAACAAAAAATTAGATGATTTACTTCTTTTGGACCTAAAAAAATAAGTAATTCTTCTTCAAGTTTAAACAAATTTCTTATTTCTTGTAGAAAACTCTGTGGTCAGATTATTATTTTTTTACATGTTTCAGGTCAATTTGTTTTCATTTAAATAATAGAAAAAAAAATTCTCAAAAAAAAATAATTAAAAACAAAATTGCAGGATCATTATGTAAACATCAATCTAATCTCAAATGAAAGTGTTCCTCATAGTATTATTTATGGATAATATTTCTGATGAGATTTATTCCGTGACATATCCTATGTAAATATGTTCCTTTGCACAGTATTTATGCAATACATGTATTTCTATCCCATTGGTGCAATTTTATAAATAGAAAATAAATCTATGGGGATAAAATAAATTGTTACACCTGGATCATAACACTTTTAACTAAGGTTATCATTTGTTTAAGTTACATTAAAGAGTTTAATACTTGTAATAGTTTTTTATAATAACATCATATTTTATTTGATCAATCTCTAAAATTCATGAAGGATTCAAGTTACATGGCAATTTTATGCCTTGTTGAGGTCGCCTGGTAGCATAAAGTCACCTCACTAAATTTTTGTCTTCACGAGCACCTGAATTCACCCCCGGTTTTTTGGTGTGGAGGCAGTGATGCTCATCATCTTAGTTTTTTGTGTTGTCCTATTATATGTCTTTACCGTTTACGTTCTGAGTTTTGTTACGATTTCCACATAAAAACGATGTACGGTTCGTCTTTACCTTCAGTTGTTTGTAGGAGGGCTCATGTCTTACATACGTTATTTGTGTTTGTTTGCCTATAGTGGTTTCCAACACATATTGTGTTGTGTTTTTGTTTTGTTTGTCTTCGTCTTGTGTACCCTTTGTAGCCAGTTTCTCTGGATTGTCCATTTTTGATTGCCCCTTAGATATTCTCTAACTTTATGTTTTAATTAATTAATTATCAAACAAATGTTATTTAGAATGTAAGTATCGGTAAAAATAGTCTTTTTGTTTCTATATAGTAGTAAATCTGCATGCTATACTACAAATAGGTCTATTTCAGTGATTTCATGTTTTGAACACATAAAAAAAACAATATTAAAATCCGTTTTTCTAGGAAAGTTTGATTGCAGGTACATTAACGATTAATTAGAACATAAGAATACCTTGCATGCTGCACTATCACCACCATCTTCTCAAATTGCAGCTGATGTCAACACTGTAAACTTGTAGGCAATTAAAGTTAATTAAATCTAAAGATCAAATAAGTTCTTCAACCTTTTTGCATGGACAACTTCTAGCTATATATATAATATATTCACGTAGGTGGTAAATGTGGTAAATTAATGCGACAGTTTGTGAGAATGTCATACTCCTTATGTAGTCATTGACAGTGACTTGCGACAGGTCAGTGGTTTTCTCCGGGTACTCCGGTTTCCCCCACCAATAAAACTTACTGCCACGATATAACTGAAATACTGTTGAAAGTGGCATTAAACACCATAACCCTAACCCCCTGTAATAATCATGGCTAAATGAGAAATCCATCTACAATGTACTACCATACAATCCTGGTTACAACAAACTACTGTATTTTTCCAGTGTATTTTTTTGTCCTACTACTTAACCCAACAAATTATATTTATCTATAAATGCTTTTTACTCATTAATTGATGTTTAAATTGAGGCTTTTCAACTATATAAATGGTTAATGTCCTGTTTATTTATTACTGCCGATTCTATTAAAACAAAAATGGTTTGAAAGGAAACCACATACATCCATAGATACTGATATTGATTAGTAATCTCTAGAGATTAGGAGGAACCATATATTATACATCCTACAGCAATGTATGTATTGATCTTTTTTAAAACTATATTATGGCTGCCCATACAAAGAACATTGATGGGTTTTTGAATGATATTATCAGTGCATTAAAAAAGTCCATTCCTCAGAAAATTATATTGTTCTTTTGATTATATATGGGTGTACTTGAAGGTTATTTCAGAATTGTGTTGTGCAGTCAGTGCACACTAAATTAGATATCAACTTTTTTTCTGCATCAAATGAATTGTCTTGTTGGTTAATAATGTAGACTTTCAACAGCTCACATAAGACATGTATCTCCACGTTAGTGTCGGAACAATAATAATATTACCCCCTATTTCAAGAATGTGGACACCAACAAGCTAGAAATCAGATCAACGTTCAATTCCATTTTACTATATCACAATCCTGTTTTAAAATGAGCAACCACAACCTACTATTAAGTCAAAATTAGGTCATGTCCCAAAAAAAATATTGATCACTTAAACACTTACATGACCTCAAAATTCACTATAGAGTGGAGGTTTGGCCCCATAAAACTAGTTTAATCTAACCACTTTTCTTTGAAGTGCCTGTAGCAAGTCAGGAAAATGAAATGTTAGATTTTATTAAAAGCAATATGCTCTAAATTATCTTCTGTTACATACATGTCTATGTTTATAGAACAAATCTTTGGGAAATTAGTAGGTACAATTTATGAAAGTATACATCATATTACAATTTTCATATGCAGTCAAATCCTGGTTCAAAATATTTCTTCCTCAAATTTGTCTGTTTTTTACTGAAAACAGTTTATAGGTACATACTATTGGTGTAATTTGTCAAAATTAATTTCTCAAGAGCTGTTTTTCAGCATTCTAATTTAATACAATATAAGTAACATAGTACCTATGTTTATATTCTGACACAGGTTATGTAGTAATTAACCTCTCTCAATACTACAACATGCAATTAACTTGTTTTTACTGAATACCAGATGTGCAACATTTACCTGTAAAAGTGCATTGTTTTGGTCTTAACTTACAATCATGAATAAATTTCAACTGAGAGATCTATTTCAGTAATCATGAATAAATTTCAAACAAGAGATCTATTTCAGTCTTGTTTAACCTCATTATCTGAGAGCATTTTCATTGTCTTATATATTGATCTTTTCATTAAAAAAAAAGAGGATTGAAACGAACTATCATAACATTGTTATCTCTCATCAGAAATATTAACTTCCCAAATGTTCAATGTTATTGCATCAATGACGTCAAGGCACCCCATGAACTTGACTTCCAGCTTCCAATTCTTAACAGTTCAGATGATATAATCTGGTTCAAACAGTATCAAAGTTCAAATGTTATCAAAGTATACAATTTAAAGGTTTTTTTTCATAATTCGCAATTGTAGATTTTTTTTTACAATCTTTTTTTTTCCTTTTTGTGTGTGTGTGTGTGTATTTAGAAATCTAAATGAATGTTCATTTTCATTGTAAAAATAAAACTAAATTCGAGTAATAATACAAAAAAAATGTATATAACCATGACTGTGTAAAAAGTTCACACAATCAATTTTTTCCCCATTTAGAAAATTAGTGACCGTGGCAACACATTAAAATTTCTTAACCTAAAACACAGAATTAATATCCAAATTAATCTAAAGCTGTATATAAAATTCAGTGAGCTTTTATGGAGAATAATATATCCAAGGTGGAAAACTTGATTAAATCAAACATGAATTGTTGGTGTCCACAGGCATTAAGATTTTGGTCTCCTGAGAATATTGATTACATGTTCAAATTTGCTTTTTGAAATAAAGAAGTTTTCTTAAGGGCAAATTATTCTGAATATTTCAAATCTAATTAATTAAAAGTTTGGTGTTAAAACAGATCTTAAGTAATATAATACTTGGAAACATTAAAGCACAATTAAATAATGCATTACAAATTTTAATATTGTTCCCAAATATACCAAACAATCTGGATTGTAAACGAGATAAAAATGTGAACAAATATATCTTTACATGGGTATTGCATGGCCTAGATTTGGGAACATATTGGATTTAAGGAACTCAAATTATTCTCTTGAAGCCAATTGTTCATGCCATGTCGCCTGCACACTATCCATCAAAACTGAATACAGAACTTTGCACCTTTGCTAAAAACTTGACAATTAGTTTGATTTTGTTTTTTTGTGTGTTTTAACGCCACTTTAAGCAATATTTCAGCTATATCATGGCGACCAGTTTTAATGAGAGAACCACCGACCATGGGCAAGCAACTGGTAAACGTTATCACTTGCGGCTGCGAGTCGAGTGCACCCTTTTTTGTAATTTATAAAGCCAGGCGCAAACCCACGTCGTATTGGTGATAGGCTTGTATGAGTTGTTAGGTAATCCAACTACCTAACTCATTGAGCCATCCTGGCCCTTTTGACAATTAGTGATGCTGTTGTTGTCATCAGAAAAGTCCCCTACGTTGGTTATTCTAATTTTCTATACCTTACAAATGAATATTTATGGATAAATGTTTTGAATCATGCCTCTTAATTAATTGAACATACAGTCAAACCTGCCCATACAGTCACCTCTATTAAGCAGTCACCTGTATCTAAGGGTCACCTTTTTCTTGTCCCGTCATAGAAAATTTCATATGAATTGAACCTCTTTTAAGAGGTCACCTGTCTTATAAGGCCATTTTCTCCTTGTCCCAAAGGTGACCTCTTAACACATGTTTGACTGTATTTTGAATCATGGATCTTAATTAATTGAACATACATATACAATACTTGTGCACTGTTGAAGCATATAGGTAATATGTGTATGAGGCTTAGAAACGGAGGAAAAGGCGAGGCTTCATCGAGCCTTTTCCCGCGTTTCGCGCCGAATACACATATTTACCTATATGCTTCGACAGTGCACATGTATTGTATTTATCCTGCAATTTTAAATCGTAAATAAACGTTTACTGGACGATGATAAAAGCATTTGAAATAATTTTGGGTATGTATTTGAAAACAATATCCCCCGATGTGAGCGGAGCTTACATTTGTATGTTCTATTTATAACTGACCAATATCCAAAAAAATATTGGGCAGGCTATATTGGTCGGTAAATGCTGTCATTGCAGGATAAAATTAGATTATAATTAGATCTCTCACTTGCTCCCCCTTTATTGATATGTCTGGAAGTGGGAGATCTGAAGAAACACCATTGGCATTAAGGATCATATGCAAGGAATCATGTTTATGTCATGAATATCATTATATTATAAATATGGCTATGACTTTTTTCAGCCAATCGGATTGCTTGTTACATGCCAAAGCAGTTTTGTAGCACATTCAAAGTCTTGCAATCGCCATTTTCATTGGATGGTACATAGGGACACTCGCATGTGACCCGTAATGGGGTTTTCCTCAGATCTCCCACGCTGCGACACATCAGTAAAGGTGGATAAGGAGAGAAATGTGATTTTAATCAGATTGATGAACCTATGATTGTTATAAGACAGGAAGTGATTATATTATACATACTGCTAACAACTTGGTACAATGTTGGAAACATTTATAAACTTGTAGAATGTTGGGTAAAATATAAATATACACTTCAAGTACACTGTAGCCCATAACTGTGAGCAGATGCAAATGGGAGATACACATCTTATAATAACTGTTCAAATATGATATAAATAGAGATCAAAGAACATCACAAGACATCACATGATGTATTTGTCCATTCCAATATTCAATTCAATGTGTACACTAATATCTAAAATTGAATAAAAACAACAAAATTACCAGTGATGGTATTTATACAAGTACATAGTAATCAAAATATCATTTACTAATTACCTAAGCATTCATAATCATTGAAATCCCCATAGATGTTGAAAATATCATAACACTATCAAGAGCAATAATTACATACAAACCGGTATATATAGATTCTCCTTCAGTTGCCCGTAGGTTACGATATTTCTTCACTCAAGAGAGTTAAATTAAAAATTTTAACCACAAGCCGTCAGGCGAGTGGTTAAAATTTTTAATTTAACTCTCTCAACTGAAGGAGAATTTGTTTCTCCCATTATTTAACACGAACTTTATTTCAAAATCCTTCAAAATTACCGATTTGACAACATGCGGGGAAAGGCATGAGACATATTAATCCTCTAGTGGATTACAGATTTTTCCACCACTGGTTCAGCGGGGTTAAAACGCAGTAATAATGGGAGAAATATATTTATTTAACTTGATTTTTATCTCTCAAAAAGAATATTTGATTAAAAATATTGAAAATTATATATTTCACCCCAAATTAATAATTGATCAAATAATTTTAACATATAGCAAAATCTATACCCGTAGTTCCGTCAAAATATATTATAAAATTCTGAAAAATTGCAATAAAAAGGCAGGCACTAATTCTATCTAATAATTGGCTTCTGTAACTTTATGTTTACTGTTAGTTTACCTTACAAACGACCATGTAAACATTTTTTGTCATCACATTCGAATTCATTGACCATATCCATTTTCAATCATTTGTTACCATTTTGAGATCACCAGATTTCCTCTTTTTTGAGCCAAATATTTGGTAATAAAATGTGTCAAATTTGGTTCAAACAGCTAGACCAGAGGCTCTCAAGAGCCTGTATCGTTCACCTGGTTATAAAAAGAACCAATTGGTCCTATGTAAAAACTATGTCCTGCAGTGGTAGTCATCTTGGAATTACGATCAACATAAAAAACACAAAGTTTGTAAACGACCTTCCAATGATTGATGCACAGTTTAGGTTCAATCAGTGCAATAGCTTCAGAGAAGAATATATTTCTGTATTTTCCCCATATGGTCCTGTGTTAATACTATGACCTGTGGTGGCAGCCATCTTGGATTTCCGATCGGCATAAAAAAGAGAGGACCTTCCAATGATCATTCCTGGGCAGTTTGGTTTCAACTGTCCTAGTGGTTTCAGATAAGAAGCGTTTTGAAACATTTTTCCCATAGGGTCCAATGTTAAACTAAGTCCTACCGTAGCCGCCATTTTGAATTTCATATCGGAACAAAAAACGTAAAGTTTGTAGAGGACCATCCAATGAACATTCATGTACAGTTTGGCTTTAATCATATTTGTAGTTTCTGAGAAGAAGGCATTTGAACATTTTCCCATAGGGTCCAATGTTAATCTATGTCCTGCGGTGGTGGCCATCTTGGATTTCCGATCGGCATAAAAAACACACACTTTGTAGAGGACCTTCCAATGATCATTCCTGGGCAGTTTTGTTTCAATTATCCAAGTGGTTTCAGAGAAGAAGCGTTTTGAAACATTTTTCCCATAGGGTCCAATGTTAAACTAAGTCCTGCCGTAGCCGCCATTTTGAATTTCATATCGGAACAAAAAACCTTAAGATTGTAGAGGACCATCCAATCAACATTCATGTACAGTTTGGCTTTAATCATATTTGTAGTTTCTGAGAAGAAGGCATTTGAACATTTTCCCATAGGGTCCAATGTTAATCTATGCATTGCGGTGGCGGCCATCTTGGATTTCCGATCGGCATAAAAAACATAAAATTTGTAGAGGACCTTCCAATGATCATTCCTGGGCAGTTTGGTTTCAACTGTCCTAGTGGTTTCAGAGAAGAAGCGTCTTGAAACATTTTTCCCATAGGGTCCAATGTTAAACTAAGTCCTGCCGTAGCCGCCATTTTGAATTTCATATCGGAACAAAAAACGTAAAGATTGTAGAGGACCATCCAATGAACATTCATGTACAGTTTGGCTTTAATCATATATGTAGTTTCTGAGAAGAAGGCATTTGAACATTTTCCCATAGGGTCCAATGTTAATCTATGTATTGCGGTGGCGGCCATCTTGGATTTCCGATCGACATAAAAAACATAGAATTTGTAGAGGACCTTCCAATGATCATTCCTGGGCAGTTTGGTTTAAATTATCCAAGTGGTTTCAGAGAAGAAGCGTTTTGAAACATTTTTCCCATAGGGTCCAATGTTAAACTAAGTTCTGCCGTAGCCACCATTTTGAATTTCATATCGGAACAAAAAACGTAAAGTTTGTAGAGGACCATCCAATGAACATTCATGTACAGTTTGGCTTTAATCATATTTGTAGTTTCTGAGAAGAAGGCATTTGAACATTTTCCCATAGGGTTCAATGTTAATCTATGTATTGCGGTGGTGGCCATCTTGGATTTCCGATCGGCATATAAAACAAAAATTTGTAGAGGACCTTCCAATGATCATTCCTGGGCAGTTTGGTTTCAATGGTCCAAGTGGTTTCAGAGAAGAAGCATTTTGAAACATTTTTCCCATAGGGTCCAATGTTAAACTAAGTCCTGCCGTAGTCGCCATTATGAATTTCATATCGGAACAAAAAACCTTAAGATTGTAGAGGACCATCCAATCAACATTCATGTATAGTTTGGCTTTAATCATATTTGTAGTTTCTGAGAAGAAGGCATTTGAACATTTTCCCATAGGGTCCAATGTTAATCTATGTCCTGTGGTGGCGGCCATCTTGGACTTCCGATCGGCATAAAAAACAGTAACTTGGTAAAGGACATTCCAATGATCATTCCTTTACAGTTTGGGTTCAGTCAGTTCATTAGTTTCAGAGAAGAAGATCTTTGAAATTTCAGCCAATCAGAGCATATTATTGGCCCTGGCAGCCATGTTGAATATCCGACTGGAACGAAAAACAGTAACTTTGTAGAGGACCATCCAAGGAACATTCCTGCTAAGTTTGGTTCCAATTGGCCCAGTGGTTTCGGAGAAGAAGCTTGAAATGTGAAAAGTTTACAGACGACAGACGACGGACGCCAAGTGATGGCAATAGTTCACATGGACCTTTGGTCCAGGTGAACTAAAAAGGGAGGTTTGGACCATTCTTTTTTCTCTTTTTTTCTTTAATTATTAACCACTTTCATGCCTGATTTGAGTATATACACATTTTACAGAACGTGAGACCCACTTTATCATCTATGTTTATTACATGTACATGTATATATCTTATCAATAAGAAATAACCAGATGGCCCCTCTGTTAATTAGTCAATACTATAATCAAGACACATTCTGACCCTTCTGAATAATTTACAGTGAATACCAGTATGTCATATATATATATACTGCAGACTAGCAAACTTTCATTGAACCTAATAAATGACCAGAGCTTTCCTCCTGATATGTGGCTGAAAGTAACCTGTATGCCAAAATTCATTTACCTGTTGTCAACAACACATCAAAACTGGCATAACCAAGAATAGACAATTTCATTTTACTTATTCAACCAAGTTAGAAGGTAAAAACTAGATAACCACTTATCTTTTAGCACTTACTGCAAGGATTGTACATCTTCCTTTATACTTACGTATCTAAACTTGTCAAGAAATGCATTAAAAATGAACATTACTTTGATTTACTAGTAAATTGTTAACTTTTTATATAATACAGGGATCTGTACTGAAAAAAAACAACAACAAAACTATTTTACTTCTTGGATTATACCTCTATAGATGATTTTGATTGGATAACCATATATGGGCTACCAGCTTGTTGCAGCCGGCCCATATAGTCAGTCATTTTTGGCACCTTTGGGTCTCTTGTTTGGAAACGCATGGGGCTAGAATTCCTACAATCAATCCACACCAAGTCTTTATTTTGTGCCAAGGATCATTGTGTTTTTCAGAAAAAATCAGTCAATTAGAACTTAAGTCGTTGTGAAAAGCATTGTGTCTACAGATGTGAAGCAATAATGACGACAACACACCCGTATACACCTCTAATATGACTGCAAAAATTTTGGAGTTGAATAAAGAGTATTGAACTATAGTGTGAAAAATGTGATAATTACATTTGTGAATTATGTGATGCTACTGTGAGTTCAACTTACCAAGTACCACATTCGAGACCATTTTGGATCATTAAAGTCATAATTATGTGGAAAATATACATCTCTTTTTAAATATACATCTCTTTTTACTCTCTTCTTGACAACCTGCTGTTCTAACCAGTGTACCTGTCAAATAAAAATATAACTATAAATTAGTGACAATTTTTGATTGATGATGAATTAATTTTATTTAATATAATGTACATCTACAATATTGATGTTGTCAGAATACGTGAACTTTCAGAAAGTCACCTAGTTTAATTTGAACTCCAAGGTCTCCAGAAATAAACTTTGGTCAGGTGAGCTAAAACTTAATGGAGTACACCTCGCCATGAACGGGATTCAATCTCACAAGTTTAGCGGTGATAGGCACTGATTGCACATGTAGTTGTAAATCCAATTACCCTACGATCACGACCACGACGGCCCCCATAGGCTTCGGAATAGATGGGAACAACAGTGACAGTACATTGTAATTACATTTTTGACATGGGAAACATACAGATATGTTCAACATAACTAGAGGCTCAGTGGGCTGAGCCTGTGTTGCTCACCTTTCATTCTGCTTTGACTAAATTTAATACAGAACCTTCCATATGTGCTTCCCACCAAGTTTCGGTTCATTTGGCTAAGCAATTACAGAGAAGAAGATTTTTAGAAATCGACCAATCAGAAACAAGAATGGCCTGTGGCGGCCATGTCTTTTAATGGATGGGAACTAAATGCGCAATCTTTATAGATGACCTTCCAAGGATGCTTCCTACCCAGCTTTGGTTCATTTGGCAAAGCGGTTTCAAAGAAGAAGAATTTTTTTAGAAAGCAACCAATCAGAAACAAGAATTGCCTGTGGTGGCCATGTTTGTTAACGGATCGGAACTAAATTAGCATTCTTTATAGAGGACCATCCAAGGATGCTTCCTACCAAATTTCGATTCATTTCGCCAAGTGGTTACAGAGTAGAAGATTCTTTAGAAATCAACCAATTAGAAACAAGAATTGCCTGTGGTGGCCGTGTTTGTAAACGGATCGGGACGAAATGAGCAATTTTCATAGAGGACCTGCAATAGATGCTTCCTACCAAGTTTCGGTTCATTTCGCAAAGCGGTTTCAGAGGAGAAGATTTTTAAAAATCGGCCAATCAGAAACAAGAATGGCCTATGACTTGGCAGCCATGTTTGTTAATGGATCAGGACAAAATGAGCACTCTTTAGAGCAATCGTAACTACTCGGCCATTCTCGCTACCCTGCAAATAACCTTGTATGCATTAGGCGTATAAATTGCACTACTTTTCACATGTCAGTTACATGGAAGTTTGATAAAGTTTATAATTTAAGCAATTTTCTATATTTCAATTAAAGTTTTAATTAGTTTTGCATGATTAGATTTTAGTTAGTATGTCTTCCATATTGGATTTTCGTGGACTATATTTTTGTGCGGCTTAACTTAACTTAACTTCCGGCAAACAATTTAAGAAGAATTTCTACTATGTACGTACGAGGTTATTGCAGGGTAGCGAGAATGACCGAGTAGTTACGATTGTCTTTAGAGAGGATCTTCCATAGATGTTTCCTACCAAGTTTCACTTCATTTGGCTGAGGGGTTTCAGAGGAGAAGATTAAAATGTGAAAAGTTAACAGACGACGGACGCCAAGTGATGGCAAACGCTCACATTGCCTTTGGCAAGGTGAGCTAAAAAGATATCTGTGACTGTGTATATTATTCTGAATCCTGTGCACAAAAAAATGGGATCAATATAGGTGTCTAACCAATAATTCACCAATCAGAGCTTAGAACATATACAAAAGTAGTCCCCTTTAAAGAAAATAGTTCCTTTCGCTTTGTTGTATTGTGAAAAATACTGAATGGAATGGAATAATTAAAATTGATAATTGAAGTTAAATATATAAGGATTATTTTGAGCCCAAATTTGATGGATTTAGTTGTATTTTAATACCTCTATGGAGGATTTGATGCATGACCTATAAATATTGAATTTCCCTGGGGATGAAAGAGCTATTTTTAGAGTAGGTGTTTTCCATAGCCTGGCATTTCACTGCAAGACATCCCCTGATATTTTCACCGAACGTAGAGGAATCATGTACGTTTCAGAAAATATATGGTCTTGAAAAGGTTAAACTTAGGATAAAATAGCCAGACAGGCTAAAAAAAACCACAAATTTAGTAGAAATTAATTATAGGTTTCAAACATGTCACTGACAAGACGTGTCCACATTTATATACAAATTATTATGTTAAAAAAATATCATAAAATATTAGTTAATATTGTTTATTTCAATCGTAAAATATACATAAAACATATAAACAGAGGAGATTCAATGTATATCAAACAAAATACAGATTAAGTAGAGAAGATGGCATCCTAAGAAAAACCATTTCTGCAGATATGATCTTGATACAAGGCAGAGGTACTTGGCTAGTATATATGCACTTAATGATATTATCACAACAAACATGTGGCCAAAAAAAAATACATGTGTGTTTACTGTCACATGTCAAAAAAATCTAGGGTCGGGATTAATTTTTTTTTTTTTTTTTTTTTTTATTATCGACAAAACCGGAAATAGTCGTTCCCGGTTCCGGAATCCGATATTTAATTTTCGAAAATTCCGGTAAAATGACGAATTATGCAGTTTTTCTACCTTCTTTGCTCTCAATTTCGACAAAAAGCTAGCAGTTGAATAAATAAAACATTGCTGCTGGTTAAACAACAAAAATGGTTATCCGAATTCTGTGTAAAAATGCATAGGGTCGCTAGCAAAAATTAGGGTAGGTCGGGTGACCGTAAACACACATATTTTTTTTTTTGGCCTGTGGTGGTTATTGGTTATACCTCTGAGGGAAAGGCCAGATGGAGTATAACTGACTCTGATTCTATGAATGATGTACAATGACAGCTTTTATAATTAGGGTTTTCAAGGAATTTGTCCTCATCTTCTTATGATAAAGCATGATAATTGATTAATGCAGGGTATCCTATTATAATTTAGTACAATATAGCGGTGCATGGCAACTTGTAATTTAATTAGTGGCATGACAGCTTGATGGTGTTCTCTACGTTTTTTATATTTATATTAACAGTCATAATAAGGACATTATATAATTAGTAAAATAGTTGTGTATTTGTTACAAACATTTTGACCTAATTGGATGAGTATTGTATACAAAATTCATAAAGCCATTTATATACTTCTATACAAGCATTAGATAAAGACAAGCATATATTATTATGAAATGGATTATTACTTATCACATCCAGATAAGAAATGTTAGTTTAAACATATTTAATTAATTAATTCAATATAACATTACAATATTCAGCTATATACATTACATAATAAGAAGTAATTAATAGGATTGGGAAACAAGTTATAAGAACTTATCCCTATCTGTAATATAAAAGAAATGTTAGACTTATTTTAACAAAATTCAGACTGAGTGACCACAAACTTTTAATAGCAATAGGCAGATATCTCAAAATATCAAGGAACCAAAGACTATGTGTGATTTGCAATGTCTTGGAAGATGAATTTCAATTTTTCTTTGAATGCAAGAGAAATACCAATAATCGAAACATTTTATACCAATACAATCAAAATATATATTCAAATTTTCTTGAATTAAACAATGAAGAGAAATTAACAAAAATACTTAACCCGCCAACACCCGAACAAATTAAGACTGTTACGTCTTTCATAAGACAGTCATTAGAACTGAGAGAGGGAGACTCATCACAGTCATAATTGAAGTTCATGTTATTGTATTTTTTTTTATGTAGTCATGTATGCTTTATTTGTCTTGTCTGTACATGTATATTATGTAAATTGTAATGCTAAAACCCAAATGGGTTACTTGTGTGCATTAATAAAAAAAAAAAAATTATATATATATGTGTATTATACACAACCATTATAATCTTTAATTCAGCATAGGTTACGTCCCTTTAGTCGATTTTAGATATCCTGTTCAATTAGGACCTTTGGTTTTTTTTGCTCCCACACTTTAATTTCAATCAAATTATTTGGTTTTCCAATCTTTTGAGCATATCCGATGAAGATTATTCCAGTAACACCTGTGCATATTTAATTAGAAATTTTCGTTTTTATTGTAAATCAATTCTACTAAAATAAGTTAGGAAGCACATTTTTTTTAATTACCTATACTACAAAAGACAAGAAAACATATAAGATGGCCAAGATTATCATTAGTAAATCAATTCTTGTATATCCTTCTTCCTGGTGATATATCAGATACAATGTGCATACAAAGAGATTATAAGTCCACAAAAAAACAATCCCTTAGATATTCCATAGTTATATAAGTAATGTTATTATACCTTAAACATTTATGTGTAATACACACACACTCCCTTAATTTGACGTTCAATTACTAATTGGTATTTATAAAAGTATAAGTTCTCTGGTTTCTAGTGTCTAATAATCTTCCCTTTTCTTAGCAAAATTAGGGATGGTGCCAAGGTATTAAAATGTATAGAGTAAGACATGATCTAACTCTGTGGCAGCTTTTCATAAGACACTAAAAATGCATGAGAATTACTCACTACATGTTTTAGCTGACAAAAGGTTCTTTTTAACAGACTGAATTTGGTGCAACTCAAATCCTGTAATAATCTATCTTTTGTGTCTTATGTTTTCAAGAGAGGAAAGTTTAGGACATCTTTATGGAAATGTAACATTGCATATTTCACCATTTTCTATCACCAAGTAACTAAGGGGATTCATTGACTTTTTTTATATAAACATTGGGTTTTTTTTTTTAATAAACCATCACTAGTCCCTGTAAATGTATGTATAAACTATGAATTTCATCCTTAATGACAGGTAATATTTTAACCAAATTTTAGATATAATCTGATGCAAAAAACTATTATAGGAATGTTTCAAAAAACTAGTTTTCATGATGAAGAAGCATACATTATTATGCCAAATATTCCTGTCTTGTAGAAACTCATCATGTTTTCATAGAATTACCCCATTTCCTAAATAAACATTGCAGACATTCACAGAGATGTTCAAACCAAAAATCATCCATTAATGTTTATCATCAAAAATCAACCAGCATTCCCAACTGAACACTTATGACATAAAAAACATAACAATAGACAAAATAGGTTTATTGATAGACTGCTTAATTAAAACTACATACAATGGTTTCCTCTGGGTAAACACAGTAACCTTATTAATCACTGTTGGAGTATTTTTGGAGAATATTTTGCAATAAACCATTATTATCAGAAGTGAAAGAATTAACTGTTGTGATGTGGTTATAATGTGTTCTTTCCCTGAATACAAAGATGAAAACTTTAACTACTGAAATGTTGGAGACAGCAGGAATTTTAATTTATTTAAAAAAAAATTATTATTAGGAGTCTGATATTATTTTCAATTTCAGCAATAAATAATGTGTATTTAATACTACATTTCTTATACAGGCATTAAATAATTGCTTCCCACCAAATAATTTTTTTCCTAATTTGATTAAATGCAGCAATTTCATACTTATTTCTCTCAGAAGTTTCAATTTTGACCATCGTATATATGCAAATCCTAATCTACATATCATAATGATGCCGAAAGCTGATTTTTTAACATGTCTATTGTTGGTAAGAATTTTTTTTTAAATGATTTTAGTGAATTTTTCCCTTTTAGGCTGACTAACAGTCCCAGGGAGGATTTACTTCATTTTAGCAAATTTGAAACTTGTCTTTTCAAATGACCATCCTTGTCATGTTTGGTAAAATTTAGCCCAGTAGTTTCAAAGCAGAAAATCTAAGCTCAAGTACAATGAGCAGGCGAAGGATGACATACGATGACGACAATGACAGACGTAAAGTGATGACAATAAATCGCATGACCCTTCGAGTCAAGTGAGCTAAAATAAATTCCTGCAGAAAGGTGTGAAAGTTAGTTTGTAAGGTGGGTGTTCCAAAACTTACTTATACTGTATCTGCTGAGGACATATAATTTCATAAACTAACATTTACGACTCAAGTTTTCTCCCGATTTAACTTTGCACCAAAAAACACCTTAAAACATGTGATAACATAAATATAAATTCTTATCACAAGGAGATGTTCCACTTTCAAAATACTGAAAATCTAGACAAAGTTAGAAAAAAAAAAGATGAACATCCTGTATAAAAAAAAAATCTTATTAAAATATTCAAGAATGATAAGGATGTACAGGAAATTGTTGATTATATATCAAGTCGGTTCTGGTTAAATCAGAATTACAGGAATATAGAAATTCAAAAAGTGAGAAAAAAAAGATAAAATATGTAACTGATTTTGTTTATACAGAATGATAAAAGGGTAGATCAAGTGTTTTTTAATCAGCATAATTTTTTATCCTAATTTTTTGTTTTTATAGAAAGTCAATCAAATCAATCCATCAAGGGTAAAATGAGCAGAATTACACTCACTTTGCATTGAGGTACAAATAACACTCAGTGGTGAAGACTTATGGTGGATATGAGATAATGGTGGCATTAGGTGCACAGTTCATCAAAGTTTTGATCTTTGTAAGTGCTTAATTCAATGGATTTTCTTTCATATTCAATTACACGCACATCCTTTCTTCTTACTGCCAATACTGGTTTATGGTGTTTAACGCCACTTTCAACAATATTTCATTTATATCGTGGCGGTCAGTTTTATTGCTGGAGGAAACTGGAGTACCAGGAGAAAACCATCGACCTGTCACAAGTCACTGACAAACTTTATCACATAATGTTGTACAGAGTACACAATGTTATCGGTGATGCACTGATTGCATAGGTAGTTGCATATTCAACTACCATACGATCATGACCATGGGTGCCCTTACTTTAGGGTACAAATGAAGCTCAGTGTTGAAGACTTATGACAGAGATGAGATAATGGTGGCATTAGGTGCACATTTTATCAAAAATTTTAATTTTTACCAGACATTAATTCAATGGATACCAATTTTCTTTCATGTTCAATCACAAAGTTCTACATCCTTTCTTCTTATACTATATTGGAAATATTATACATTTACGTGTTTTCATGTATGAAAATTATTCTATTTACCATCTCCGACTATAATTTTGAGATAACCAATAAGATAAGTTATGCAGCTCATAGTACAATTATATAATTGACTTTTCGTGTTACGCAATGATACCATGTATTACCATGTATTCCTGATCTATGATACTCGTAGGCTTTTAAATAGCCTTCAACCATACCATGCATGAAACTCTAAGGAATATAATCTTTTAAGAATTTATGAAACTAGTAATGGACATCTGACTGTCAGTATTTCATTACTTTTCTCCTCCAAAGGGAGCTAACTATGAATGTGATACATTCCAAGATAAAACTAATAGGTTTAGAATTAGTATAATCTCTTTTTTCTCAAGGAGCATAAATACCTATATGTCATTGTCAAAACAAAGTTCACATGTAAATTGCCATTTGCAATTATTTGTATAATAACAAGAAATTCAATATTTTAAGTAGATTGTAGCTTGAATAAAAGAGTTCAATTTTGTATGCATGTCAACTACAGCTCAAGATTTCCATTAAGTGATATATTTGTAATATCATTTTCATTCATTCAGTTTTCTCGGTTTTTTTTTCTTTTTTCTTTTTTTTTGTCATCAGTAATTAATAATGAGAAAAGAACATGAAGAATGATAGGTATTATAAAAAAAAAATATGTAATCAATTATTTTCAAGGGACATAACTCTAGAACAGTACAGAGAAATGTTTTAATATACAACAATTTTCGGATTCTTTATAACAGAAGGAATGTATTTGTGGCACTTCTACAACAATAGGGACATACACATCTGTATTATACAAGCTGGTATATAGAAGGGACATAACTCTGGAACAGTACAGAGAAATGTGTCAATAGATTTGTAGTTGAAACAAAAATATTTTGTATTCATTACTTCAACTGGAGGAATATATCTGTAGCACTTCTACAACAAGAGCAACACAATCATCTGTATTATAGAAGCTGGTATATAGAAGGGGCATAACTCTGGAACAGTACAGAGAAATGGTTCAATAGATTTGTAGTTGAAACAAAAAAAATTCTGATTCTTTACTTCAACTGGAGGTACATGTATCTGTAGCACTGAGTCGTCACGGTCATGATTGTATGGTAGTTAGATTTACAACTACCTATACAATCAGTGCCTATCACCACTAAAGTTGGTAGTTTGAATCCCACTCAATACAACATTATGTGATAAAGTTTGTTAGTGACTTGCAGCAGGTCGGTGGTTTTCTCAGGGTACTACTGTTTCTTCCACCAATAAAACTGACCGCCACAATTATAACTGAAATATTGTAGAAAGTGGCATTAAACACCATAACCATCTGTAGCACTTCTACAAGAATAGCGACATAAACATCTGTATTATACAAGCTGTTATATAGAAGCCAGAAGAATGTATGTATTAATGAGATAACACCGAGTTATATAACAGTATAAACATTTAGTGTTAACATTCAACAGATGGTAATGTTTGTGTTTCCATGAAATGACGACAGACATGCTCGTTTTATGCTGCTGGATTCTTTTCTATACAATTTGTGCCAAAATAAAGTCCTATTAAAAATTCACTTTCTGATCTTTTTCTGACGCAGTATTTAACAAGATCCTCGTGTGCATGAATAGTACATTTGCGTACATGTAGTAAGTTCAGAGAGTACGAGTACATATAGTCTGTCTATTTATGAGTATAAACTAATTAAATAAAAAATATATCAAGTACCAAATATTTGACCACAATGTGATAATATGCTCAGTTCATTCTAGCAACACCTGCACATGGGGTATATACATTGTATCTCTCAGTTGAACTTGATATGATATTTCAGAGCTTATGTTTCCTATCTGGATTCCCCTGATACAAGGAGGAGAGTACAGCACCAGGGGTTCCTAATTAAGCTGAAGTCATCACCTCAAAAGTGTTATGCCAGGTCATCATCAAGACTTGATTTTAACCGTTATGGAATGTCTTTGTCATACTAATTAAGATGACCATGGGAATGTTCCATTTGTTAAAGTGAAAACTTGTCCTTTCTTAGATTTTAGCATGAATAGCATGACATTATGGCTGCCACTAGTAGACTTCTTTTCTTGGGTTTGGTTGGTTGGTTTATGATGTTTAATGCCACTTTCAACAATATTTCAGTTATATCGTGACAGTCAGTTCTATTGGTGGAGGAAACCGGAGTACCCGGAGAAAACCACCAACCTACCGCAAGTCACTGACCAACTTTATCACATAAGGTTGCATGGAATAGGTTCAAACTCACAACTTTATAGGATCGTAGGCACCGATTCCACAGGTGGTTGTAATTCCAACTACCATACGATCACGACCACGACAGGCCCTTCTTTTCTTGGGATAAAGTTCCATTCACATGACAAAAGTGAAATTCATGAAAAAAATAAACAGACCATCATTCGTAATAAGTTTGTAAGTTTAAGAAAATAGATCAAGGCAAGATAGAGTTAGCATGTGACATTTTCACGTCAAACAGATGGAAGGACAACATTAACAATATACCATAATACCGGTACATTGTTCCATTTAAAGACGTAACTTTTTAGGTATGAAAATTTAGAAATCTAATTTTATGTGTTTGATGTTGTGTTTATATAAAATGTAAGATTCCTCATCCATGTCATTGTGCTTATGTTTATCATTATCAGCTGTTGTTTATCAGTAACTCCCAGCCCACTTTACTATAAATAATGACATCTTAATGCCAAGTCTCCCAATCAGCCTGATCGGATGTTAGGTCAAGGCAATATAGAGTTGGGAGTGACATGTCAACAAAGGACAGACGGAAAGAAAATGGTATACCATAATAATTATGTTCCATGTATTGACAGCGAACATATAAAAACATTATCTTCAATTTCAATCATGAAATGATCTTGGTGTCACTTTAAAAAGCAAAAACATTTTTTAATTTGAATAAATTTATAAGTGACAGCAAATTTCATTAAAATTATATATAATTACTGTATGTTTTATGACATTACATATTATTGGAACATTCTCAATAAAATAAGATAAAAATGTTCAAATTAAATTATGCCTCTGACACTGACAGATTAATTCATAAGTAATACATATATATGCCTATTCTTAGTTTTAAAACTGTTATACAAAATGATAAGTATATTTCATGTTCTATCATATATATCTTTGTGTGAGGTAAAAAAAAATCTTGAGGAGAAAAATATCAAAGATACAATAATGAAATAGATATAATTTATGTTATATACATGTTATACAGGAGAACCACTCTCTAATAAATCTATTTATTTTACAGAAAATAAATTTAAAAAGTCTTATCATCTGTCTTATTGAAACAACATTGGCCATGGGTGTAGTTTGATTTACATGAACATCAACCTACCTGTATGTCATTATAATAGTTAATACATAATTAAAGTTTTTTTTTTTTTACTTTAAGCATAACTGATGAAGGTCATTCCTTAACCATGCTGTGTGCACTAAATTAGATATCTACGTTTTAATTACGTTGAGGCGGTCAGTTTTATTGGTGGAGGAAACCGGAATACCGGATGAAAACCACTGACATGCTGCAAGTCACTAACAAAGTGTATCACATAATGTTGTATGGAGTACACCTCGCTATGAACAGGGTTCGAATTTTGCAAATTTAGTGGTGATAGGCACATGTACTGATTGCTCAGGTAGTTGTAAATTCAAATACCAGTACCATATGATCACGACCACAAAGGCCCCAAGAGTGTGTGGAGCCTTACTCTAATCTAAGTACCTGTAGGTGTGTCACATGATTATAGAATTTGAATTGTGGATCATTTTTTGTTAATATTTGGGTTTAATTACAATGTACTTCACCCCTTTTTATTCTCAATGTTTTACTGATTACTTAACTAGTATGTTAAACATATAAACAAATGAGGCACATATCTTGAGAGGATTAAAAGGTTTCAAATATTTTAACCACTGAATTGGTCAAAATGTGGTCAATACATGTAATAAGTAAAAACAAACACAGAGTACATGTACAAGCCTGAGGTTTAGGACAAAAACAAACACAGAGTACATGTATAAGCCTGAGGTTTAGGACAAAAACAAACACAGAGTACATGTATAAGCCTGAGGTTTAGGACAAAAACAAACACAGAGTACATGTATAAGCCTGAGGTTTAGGACAAAAACAAACACAGAGTACATGTATAAGCCTGAGGTTTAGGACAAAAACAAACACAGAGTACATGTATAAGCCTGAGGTTTAGGACAAAAACAAAAAAAGAGTACATGTATAAGCCTGAGGTTTAGGACAAAAACAAACACAGAGTACATGTATAAGCCTGAGGTTTAGGACAAAAACAAACACAGAGTACATGTATAAGCCTGAGGTTTAGGACAAAAACAAACACAGAGTACATGTATAAGCCTGAGGTTTAGGACAAAAACAAACAGAGTACATGTATAAGCCTGAGGTTTAGGACAAAAACAAACACAGAGTACATGTATAAGCCTGAGGTTTAGGACAAAAACAAACACAGAGTACATGTATAAGCCTGAGGTTTAGGACAAAAACAAACACAGAGTACATGTATAAGCCTGAGGTTTAGGACAAAAACAAACACAGAGTACATGTATAAGCCTGAGGTTTAGGACAAAAACAAACACAGAGTACATGTATAAGCCTGAGGTTTAGGACAAAAACAAACACAGAGTACATGTATAAGCCTGAGGTTTAGGACAAAAACAAACACAGAGTACATGTATAAGCCTGAGGTTTAGGACAAAAACAAACACAGAGTACATGTATAAGCCTGAGGTTTAGGACAAAAACAAACACAGAGTACATGTATAAGCCTGAGGTTTAGGACAAAAACAAACACAGAGTACATGCATAAGCCTGAGGTTTAGGACAAAAACAAACACAGAGTACATGTATAAGCCTGAGGTTTAGGACAAAAACAAACACAGAGTACATGTATAAGCCTGAGGTTTAGGACAAAAACAAACACAGAGTACATGTATAAGCCTGAGGTTTAGGACAAAAACAAACACAGAGTACATGTATAAGCCTGAGGTTTAGGACAAAAACAAACACAAAGTACATGTATAAGCCTGAGGTTTAGGACAAAAACAAACACAGAGTACATGTATAAGCCTGAGGTTTAGGACAAAAACAAACACAGAGTACATGTATAAGCCTGAGGTTTAGGACAAAAACAAACACAGAGTACATGTATAAGCCTGAGGTTTAGGACAAAAACAAACATAGAGTACATGTATAAGCCTGAGGTTTAGGACAAAAACAAACACAGAGTACATGTATAAGCCTGAGGTTTAGGACAAAAACAAACACAGAGTACATGTATAAGCCTGAGGTTTAGGACAAAAACAAACTACCACAGTAACTGGGTGCAAAACCAGTGTTTTGGAACATTTAAATTAAAATTAATAATAAATATTTTGCACCAAAAACCTCTAGTTCTGTCCCCTTATCCAGTAAAAAAAATTGGTTCTAGCTATTGAAGAATTGCAAAAAATTTGCATAAGCAAATAGAAAAAAAAAAATGTTTTAATATGCCTTTCGGGCTAGTTTGTCAAAATGTTTTAGATACAGAGCAAATAAATGCTGCATCTGTCGAAAGAGTAGAAAGTATTTTTTTAAAGATCATCATATTCCTGTATACATATACAAGTATAATAGTTTAAAACACAAAAATAACCAAAAAAAATTCTGATCATGGTCCCTTTAATAAACCTGTCAAATTTTTTCCTGCAATAAATAAAATTTAAAAGGAGATTAAATAATGATTTAATACTTTGTCTAATTGATCTTCAGTGCTGACAAATAATTTAAATCTTGATCATAATCCCTCAAGATATGTGTCTCTCCTTTAATATTTAATATATTAATATAATGAATAAATCACTTTTATTAATGCCTTTCTTTTATGTAAGTAAAAAGGATTTTTAAAAAATAGAGAGAGATTGATTATAATAGTCATAGTGTGTGGTTGTTCTGCCCGACTACATATTAATTATACCCTAGCACCCATCCTATTCTATTTTTTTGCCAATACACAATGTGCACACCCCTCTGACGAACTATAAATTAAAAACCCACCAAGATCAAACGATGTTATAAATTACGAAATTTGTTTAAGCCATTATATATTAGCACTACAAGGAGGATCTGACATATAACAAAACTAATACACTTTTGACAGGAACACATGATTGTTCCTGATCCGTGACCGATTTTGGCACTAAGGCTAACTCTATACTCGTCTGATGCTTCTTGTAGAAAGCAGTAATCAACACTGTTTGTCTGAGCGACATTAAAACTAAACTTTCTTCACCAACAGTTACTCTATATCCACAAAATTCAATTAACAAGATGAATTTTGTTCTCTTTACAATTCCGTGATCTTTACCGTTCGATCGATAACTATTTTCTAAAGTAATGGAATCATAGCACTTTACTATTTGTTTCAATATACATCTAACTACAATTTCATTTTGGCTTTCATTAGTTTTCCCGATAACAATAAAAGAATTCAAATGGATTTTTCTGTGAAGAGTCTTTTATTTGTTGGCTCAAGTTAAAATATTAATTCTACACAAAACTTTGAATATTATTAGAAGTAGTTGTTTAAATTTAATTATGCTAAATATGCCTCATTGCTTATTTAACATCTTTGCACAAAATAAAACAGAAAAAAATGTAAAACTGTGAGCCAACTGGTATATACATAATATACTGAGGTGGATTTACAAGATGACAACTTTGATCAGTTAATATTATAATTAAAAAAATATACAGTTCCAAGTCCCCCTATTTTAAGGCCATCCCTTGTGGAATGGAAAAATTTAAAGTGACCTTATAAGAGAGGTCATCTCTCGAGGGGGAAATTCAGTAGTATTTTAATGTCTTGGTGCATCTGAAATCTGGCCTGATGAGAGGGTGGCCTTTAGGGAAGGGGATTTATAAGAGAGGGACTACACTGTATATATACGGTACATAATTGTAATAGACAATACAATTTTTAAAAATATAAAATTAGACACCTAGAGCCCATCATCTACAAACAAGAGTATCAGATTTTCAAAAGATTGATCTACCAGGCCACCACTCAGGGGATGGAAAGGGTTATCATTTAATTACAATCTGATTGAAATCACGCTACACTCCCCTTGACATCTGCCAGAACCCAATTAGAGGTCATGTCTAGATGACCTCCTCATCAGCCAAGGAAAACACTGCTGGCTAAATCTTAAAAGCACCTTTTCCGAGTTTTTTTTACTAGTGCATTGCAGCGTGAAGTATTCATATACAATAGTTCATCTTGATATAACCTCTAATCTGGTTCTGTCAGATGTTATGGTTAGGTGGACCACTGCATAATACAACACCTGATTTTAATCAAATTGCATTGCATTGTTTTTTTGGTAAGTTTAAAAAATTGACTCCTGGAAATTTAACTAAGTAACTCTGTAGAAATTGCTACTGTACATGCATGTAGTATATAAACATAAGTACTGAAGACCAGAGAATAAGATATATACAATGGTCAATCATATGTGACCATATGTACATGTTTTAATTAACTAGTCGTCAGAAAAACTGTCAAGACTCAGTCAGATACATCATTTTATAATCATACAACTTACATTGGATTCTTGTGCTAATGTTTTGTGATAAGAAGAACTGGAATACACAGACCGCTTGGAAACTTTTCTGTGCTGGAAAACATAATAGTCTGGCATAATCTGAAATTAAACAGTAGACATATATATATTACCAGTATTCATGAGAGTGGCGTTTTTGCAATAAATTTTTTTTATTTGATTTTATTTCTTTTAAATCAAAATATTTTGAGAGAAGCTATGTGTTTGAATTAAAAGTCATTTGGCATTTTAGATTGAACTTTGTAAACTGTGATTTTTATTTGGAACTTGTTTAGTAATTGTTATTATAATTTGAAATATATTTGCTATGTAAATTAAATTGCTAAAACTTGCTTGCGTTTTAGCTCTTGTCTACTAGAAATGTACGTCTAGTGACAGACTGATTCCTTGTCAGTTGTTTGTGCATACAAGAGTTAGTTCCCTTTTTCTCAATATGCACTAGACTTCAGTGACTGATATACGGTATATAACAAAGATATAAATCTGAATTCACAAGCAAAAAAAATGTCACTTCTAAAGACCCTCCCCCTCCCACTTTTCTATCATTTAAATTAAAAAAAATACAATCCATCTCTATAATAAAGATCTTTGTAAAATGTTATTTATGGTCACTTGGTACTGATTGAACATATATTAAACATTTTAAAAGCTCATGCTGGGGACAACAATGAGGTATTCATATTTTTTTGTGTCCCCCATTTAAAGTATTTACACTTGTATTTATAAAACATATTGTTTGTTACATTCTTCTTTTGTGAATAACAAGTATTTGTAAACAGATCTGCTTGAACATACAATAAGTATATTTACAAATATAAGAGGCTCCTCTCACTATGTACATGTACATGTATAATTTTTGTGCTGCAAATATTTGTTATTCATCATCGAGTGGTAGTGGTAACAATAATATGATCGAGATTCCAACAATTCTCTCTTGTATTCTAGTGTTAGAAGAAACCTAGGGAGCATCAATTAATTTTTTTTTTGGGGGGGGGGGGGAATCTATTGCTTGAAGTAGTGATTCTTATTCTCCGACCCTAAGAAACATTATTTAGCAAGAATTAAAACAAATTTTATTGTTAGGATTGCTTTAATTTATGGCCAACCCTTTTCTTCACAGAGCATACAAATGTAGATGGATGGAGACAAACTTTTTTTTTCAACCACACTTGAAAATAAATAATTTTTGTTTTCTCAAAATTGTGAAATTTAAACGTTTTTCTCAAAAAAAATAAAGTGTCAATATTAAATGGTTGGAACAGATGATGGTTTTATTTGTTATTTCCAGCATTTTTATAAATATTTATATTATTGTCAGTTTTATTAGTGGAGGAAGCTTGTGTAACTGAAGAAATTATCAGCCTTCTACAAGTACAGTAACAAACTTTGAACCTGACATACAAAAGTGGTAAACATTCCTATAATGTCTAAATTTTACAATATTTTAAAATGGGGATTTTAGGATCAGGAATTATCAACACCTTCAGGTACAACATCACCTGCATATATTATATATTAGTCAGATTTATCAAAATGGGCATGACTGGGTACTTTTACCCTTTTAAAATAGTATTTTGTACCTCCTAATTTCAAAGAATGTTGTATAATAGAATATTTATGGAAAAATGCTCAAATTTTAATAAAAAGTTCAACTTCCTACTGTAAATTCTGAAGTTCTAGTACACTTCAAAAATATCAAAAAACCACTGATAGTGGCCACCTCTATTAAGGAATAACTTGTATGTATTATGTGACCTTAATTTCAATTTCAAAATGCATTTCATTTTAATTAGACCTGTATTTAGCAACCACCTGTCTTATCTGACCTTATTCCTATGTTCCCTTGAGAGGTTTGACTATAAGTATATAACCCATATCACAACCATCTCTCTGCAAAACTAACTTACACATGTATCATTTTATTCAGACACTAATTAATATAAATTTCATTACATGCATGCCAGAAAATTTTCATACTGTCTATAAATACTGAAATAAGAGTAAGATGCTTCAAAATTTTTTTTTTTTTACATTGTAAGTTCTGTTGAATCAGCATTCTGAGAATCTCTCTAGCTACTAACCATGTTAATGGCTGTAAAACTCTTCTACCAGATCAATACTAAAATGTATGATCACTGGCAGTTCCATAAAAGACAGTTACCAATATATTTTACCCTTATTTCCATATCACAAATCAAATTACACAAAGACTAACCGAGTAATCGATAATTTATATGCGAACATCTGGATTGATCAGTGGAGTATTTTATTGAAGCGAGCCATTGATTCCTATTTTCTGTCTAAAACACTACTGTCTGAACTGTGGTTCTATGAATGTCAACAAAGAGACTACATTTATCAATAGAAAATTGAACTGTCAGAATGATCAAGCAGAGAAACTTTGACTTGAAGTGTGGCTACAATGTAAATGATCTGTTTTTATTAAACAAATTCAGTTTCTGCCCTATTTTTTTTTTTTATGATTTCATTATTTAATAGTAAAATATAGTGTGATTCAATGTATATTCTTGTAGTATGTATTGTATCTTATAATCACAATAATTTTTCTAAAAAAAAAAGGGGGGGGATAAAATGAAAAACAAAAAATATTACACCATCGGAAAAGAGGAAAAATCGATAACCCTCACACAGAAATACATGACTGCTTAAAATTTTTAAATGTACTTTTATTATGTAGATGTAATTTAAAAAGGAAGAATTCACAAAAATCAGTCACAATACACAATGCATAATTTATTCTGCAGGTCTGAGAAGAAAGGAAACTGAATGTTCTATTTTTTTCTCTAAGAGTTGAAACGTTTTGGTGTTTTTCTTCATTTCCATCATATGGTTATTTAAATTCTAGACTCCATGGCATCTTTCGGTTCTACAACATCAAACTGACACACAAAAGTAAGGTATTAATAAATTTTATGTACATTGCTAAGTAAATTTGATGTACCGGTAGGTTTCCAGTCTGGTGTTAATTCCATTGTCAGCATTAAAAAAAATCAATAAACACAACTTATTGTTTGTGATGTACTTTTCTTATTCTATCACAATAAAACATTGATACAATGTACTACAAATGTATATACTATAGGTGAAACAACAGAAGAGATTTCCAAAATCTACATACAGTGCATTATTTAAAATGTTGTATATTAAAAAAAGGATCTTTAATTCATTGATCATTGAATCATATCGTAATTTTTGGTGGCGGGTAAAAAAAACTAGAGGCTCAGGTGAGCCTGTATCGCTCACCTGACATAAATAAGTCCTCTTAAGAATGTCTGCATGCTGAATACATCTAAGTTACTATTCAAATCCCATACTGCCATAGGGTTCTATGTTAAAACTATGTCTGCTCATGGCAGCCATCTTGGATGGAGGTCGTGGTCACCGGACACAATTTTGAAAGTATACTACCCAAGGACCATCCATGCCATGTTTGCTTTAAATTGGCTCACTGGTTTCAGAAGAGAAGACTTTTAAACAATTTTCCCATAGGGTCCTATGTTAAAACTATGTCTGCTGACGGTGGCCATTTTGAACTGAGATCGGGATCACTGAACACAATTTTGGAAGTTGACCACCTAAGGACCATCGATGACATGTTTGCTATATTAGCTTACTAGTTTCAGAGAAAATTTTAAAACATTTTTTCCCATAGGGTCCTATGTTAAAACTACAGTATGTCTGCTGAAGGTGGCCATCTTGGATGGAGGTCAGGGTCACTGGACACAATTTTGAAAATTGACCACTTAAGGACCATCCATGCCATGTTTGCTTTAAATTGGCTTACTGGTTTCAGAGAAGAAGATTTTTAAATATATTTCCCATAGGGTCCTATGTTAAAACTATGTTCGCTGATTGTTGCCATCTTGGATGGAGGTCGGGGTCACAGGACATAATTTTGAAAGTTGACCACCTAAGGACCATTCATCCCATGTTTGCTTTAAACTGACTTACTGGTTTCAGAGGAGAAGACTTTTAAACATTTTTTCCATAGGGTCCTATGTTAAAATTAAGTCGAGTCATGGTGGCCGTCTTGAATTTCCGATCAGCAAACGATTCACAAGTTTAGTACAGGACCACCCAATGATCATTCCTGCAAAGCCACAATTCAATTGGCTTAGTGGTTTCTAACAAGAAGATTTTTAAAATTTGGACCAATCAGAACACATTATAGGCCCTGGCAGCCATGTTGGATTTCCGATCAGCACCAAAAACACAAATCTTGTATATGACCATCCAATGAACATTTCTGCCAAGTTTGGTTCAAATCTGTTTTGTGGTTTCAGAAAAAAAGATGAAAATGTGAAATTCCCATAGGGTCCAATGTTAAACTAAGTCGAGTCATGGCGGCCATCTTGAATTTCCGATCGGCAAACGATTCACAATTTTAGTACAGGACCACCCAATGATCATTCCTGCAAAGTCACAATTCAATTGACTTAGTGGTTTCTGACAAGAAGATTTTTAAAATTTCAGCCAATGAGAACACATTATGGACCCTGGCAGCCATGTTGGATTTCAAATCAGCACCAAAAACAAAAATCTGGTAGAGGACCATCCAGTGAACATTTCTGGTAAGTTTGGCTGATTTCTGTTCAGCAGTTTCAGAGAAGAAGATTTAAATGTGAAAAGCTAACGGACGGACGACGGACGCTTAACCATGACAAAAGCTCACATGGCCTATGGCCAGGTGAGCTAAAAAGGAGGGGGGGGGGGGGGGGGCTTTGTTATGTCACCAAATTTTATAGAAAAAAGATGACATGAAAGAAGATGCAAAAATAAATAATATGACCCTGCAGTTTTTAACAATATACTTTTCAAGATTGCAGGCAGTAAGTAGGTTGCCAGCTGAGCTCCCAAGAAAATAATTTCTAGTGCTCAGTCTGGAATCTTGGGATACAGCTGCTAGTTATATACTACTTGGACACTTTATACACAAAATATCTATTTGTTTAGTTACTTCCTGACTGGCTGAGCTACTGACTGAATGTTTTTAATTTCCAGTCAACATTTTTGAGGACTAGTTTACAACATGTACAACCCAAGTTAAGTCTTTATAATAATATAACTATTACCAGATCCTATTCACTAGAATGTTACAACAGCTTGAAACAAGAATATAAGTCTACAGAAGATACCAAAGGGGTAATCAAAATCTGTAAATCGAAGGACAGACAGCAAAATGGCAAAAAGAAAAGGGACAAAAGGACAAACAACGATCTATGAAACACTACATAAAAAATTAAAGATCGAGCAACACGAACCCCACTAAAAACTGGGGGTGAACTCGGGTGCTCCGGAAGGGTGAGCAGTTCCTGACAGGTAAGCAGAAATAGACTACTTTAGTACTTACAGCACAATTTTTCTTTAAGTATGTAGTCAAGTTTCTAGTACAAGTACAACATAATAAACATTGTCTGTGCCAAAAACATTTTAACAAACTAGCCAGAAAGACATTATAGTCTTTAAAAGAATTTTTTCTATTTGAATAAGCAAATTTTTTGCAATTTTTCACTAGAGAACCAATTTTTACTAGACTGGGGCTTCGTGCTAGCCTAGTGGTTCTTGGTGCAGAGAATGAAATCGCTAAAAAAAATATATAGCAGAAGATACATTTAATCATACTGGTACACACCAACGTTTGTTTCTCTTGTTTTTTATTTTTCTGTTTATATATTTAGCTATATTTTCCAACATATCATTCGTTATACATTGACATATTATATAAATGAGAAAAAGAAAAAAATTGACATAATGAGTAAAATATGTCTTGTATTATTATAATACAATCAGCAGATGAGCAGTGTAGGTTTAAGTAAGAGAAATGTTATTTAATTATACAGAATACATACCTTTATGTAAATTAACTTATAAATTGACTTTTCAATCAACAACTACTTTGTCTGTCTTTGAAGTCTTAATATTTTTATATTCTGACCTCATTAATTTGATTTAATAATAAATATTTTAAGACATAAATGTTTAACAAGTAAATGTGATGTATAT
Source organism: Bathymodiolus brooksi (assembly GCA_963680875.1). Taxonomy (NCBI): domain Eukaryota; kingdom Metazoa; phylum Mollusca; class Bivalvia; order Mytilida; family Modiolidae; genus Bathymodiolus; species Bathymodiolus brooksi. Next base: position 116,068,645 of record OY804577.1, read on the forward strand.
AAAAACTACATTTCTGATATTTGATATGCTTAGAATAGTTTATTATTGAATGTTTGCTTATATTTTACTTTTGCAATGTATCAATATACTTGTAAGTAAACGAGTATTGCCCCTAAAGCTCACGCAGAAACATTTGTAAATTATTACTGACCATGTTGATAATGAAAAAAGAATTAAGCAGCACTGGTTCTACTAGAATTTTACAATTTTCAACACGAACCACTCCTCTACCTCACCACACAACACATTTAGAGAAAACATCTTGTTAGGAACCGGCACAACAACTTACGGTAAAATAGGGTGCCATGGTGCAGCTGGAGACTAACAAAACTCCCATTTATATTCCTTCAACATTCATATATTCTAAGTATAAAAACTATATTATTCAGTTATTATACTAAAATCCAAAATATATACAGTATGTGGACAAAAGTGATTCCGTTTCTGCCATCTTCCCTATATATTTCATATAAAACCATTTATTTTCATAACATTCTCATGAAGTCATTCCTTATAGGATTTTCATGAAATTTTCAGCATTAAATGCAGAAATAAATATAGTTTCTTCTTCATATCATTTGCAAATAATTTTATTTCTACTTTCTCTTAAGAATTGATTTAAAAACAAAGTTTTTTCACCAAATCTATATAATCATATAAAATTGTGACCTCAAGAATTTACATTTATGTTTAAATCATAAATGCTTGCAAATAAAAGTTCAAAAAAATTACATGAAGATATTAAGATAAACTCTAATTAATTCTGTTTTTAAAGGTGAAAATTTCATGAAAATAGGCTAAGGAATGACTTCATGAGAATGTTATGAAGATAAGTGGTTTTATATGAAATACATAGGGAAGATGGTGGAAACGGAATCACTTTTGTCCACATGCTGTACATATAGATCAATTTTGCACCTTATCATGTTAAATTATAACATAATTTTATCAATTATAGAAGAAGTTGTCTTGGCAAAAAAGTAGCTGGAAGGACTTGTAGAAATATGACCTACAAAATGTATAACTATATGGTAGCATAAAAATCCAAATTACAACCAGATCATTAAAAAGTTCTTCTTTTCCAGCAGTTGGTGAATTTGTATTGTAATTTTTGAAAATAATTTTTTTTTAAGATTCTTCTTTTTTGAAAATGCAGAATCAACATAGAGAATGGGTTGTAAGATCAGAAATTCCAAAATAGTATGTACACAAAACTGAGCCATGTTACAAACTTCTTGTCATGCAAATTCTATGAAAAGCAAAGTGCCTCCTTCATATACATAATGTAGGAAGTGACCCCCCCCCCCCCCCTGAGAATATCTGATGTAATTTTTGGTTTAATTGGCCATATACATGTATATATATAGTGTACATGTGCCTGACGTGGTTTCATAGATTTTTTAATTGATTTTAGAGTAAACTGAGCCATATTTGTCTTATATATCTTCAAATACAGAAAATTGTAAACTGCCCATGCAAGCATACATGTACTGTAGTTACTAACTAGCATTCCTGATCTTGTGGCTAAATTAGCCAATTTCAATGGAGAAGGAGGGAAAAAAGATTAACGTGCAGAAGACTACAATGCAATGAGGGCAGTTATGCATAGAAGCCAAATGATGGATTACAAAACTCTTGACACAAAAAGGCTTTTGGTCTCAGAAAAAGATGACTAATTTTTTTCCACAACCCACATACAGTGTTAACATACAACAACCCACATACAGTGTTAACATACAGTGTTAACATACAACAACCCACATACAGTGTTAACATACAACAACCCACATACAGTGTTAACATACAGTGTTAACATACAACAACCCACATACAGTGTTAACATACAACAACCCACATACAGTGTTAACATACAACAACCCACATACAGTGTTAACATACAACAACCCACATACAGTGTTAACATACAGTGTTAACATACAACAAAACAACCCACATACAGTGTTAACATACAACAACCCACATACAGTGTTAACATACAACAAAATATATGGCATACAGTGTTAACATACAACAAAATATATGGCATACAGTGTTAACATACAACAAAATATATGGCATACAGTCAAGTATAGTGTTACAGCTGTGAATTTTATTAAGCTGTTTATTTCAAATAGTTTACATTTATAATGATATTTATTACCATTCATACAAATAAACAGGAGATAAGACAGGGCCACCAGCTTACATGTCCTAATTTTACCCATGTATTTACCTACATACCTACATAATGTACTTACTGGTCAATCAAAATACCTGTATATAAAGGACACTGAAGGGAACCTGAAAATGTGATACCTGTATATAAAGGACACTGAAGGGAACCTGAAAATGTGGTCTTTATGAGCAGTTGTCCTTTATATACAGGTTAAAATTAAATGCACTATTCATTAAATGGGAAAATCAAACTGTCCTTTACAGACAATGGTTTGTAATATACAGGTGTCCTTTAAAGCAGTTAATACTGTATTTGTACATTGTACTGCTGTCCATGTTTATCACTTTTAATCAAATGTTCTCCATTTTTTGCTTGTGTGTGAAAATGCGATTGTACCATCTTCCTGATTTTTTTTCTTAACTTTCAAGAGATCATGATTACTTGGCAGACCAGTCAAAAAGAAGTATGACATAACAGTATCGTATGTAAGCTGATGAGAGTAAAACAAATAGAAAGTAAAGAGACAATAAATAATTAATTTTTGATAGGGAAGGAATTTAATCTTATAAATTATCATGATCCGAATTCAACTTTCCATTTACAAATGGCATGATAATGAATTTGAAATGTACTGGTAATATAAGCATGACATACCGGTATATACATTGAATTATATAATGTCTTCATTTCATTTAGAAAGTTCATGTGATTGGTCAAAAGGCTGACACGTGACTTCGAAATAGAAAATTCATCAGTCAATGAAGCACACAATCATTCAACCATGCCCACCTCCGGGAACTATTTTCTAGCATCATCAAAACTACTTACTACCACAAGAACAACAATTAAAAATGTGGAATATAAAAAAAAAACAGATATTGTCAGATGAGACAAAAACAATGAGTGCCATTTTACCCTATTAATAACATAAGTCATAAGATTTGAAGTGATATTGCACTAGTGCAAATATCGTGGAATATTGTTCACTAAATTTGGTTACATGTTTACATGAAATACATTTTGGTATCATACTGCTTTACAATAAATTTAATTACTTGTATCAACTGACTCAGCAAAAATCGTGAAAAAGACTTTTTAAATGCTGGGTACTGTAAATATTACAATAGCAACATTACTATATGGCTGTTAATTGCTACATCACATGTACATTGTCATTTTCATTTGGAAAATATATTAATCATGTCCAATGCAGCTAACACACAAACATTAATTCATTGTAACATAATACATTATCATAAGGTACCAAAAATATTCATGATGAATTAAAAGAAACAAATATTTCACAAAATATTGTCACATTTAATAAGGCCATACCAAATTAATTTTATGGTTAATCAAATTGTACTGTCCTAAAATTTATTTGGAAAGAACATCAAATTCCCTAAACTATATTTTTTTAGCTGCTCATCAATTATTTGTAAATTCACAATATACATAAAAATTAATTAATTAAGACATCACTCTCAAGTTTTGTAGACAAAAAAAAGTATTTTGCCAAATTTGGTATGAACTGTATATTTTTATTTTTTCATTTTCAAACAAATACAAAATATATCACCATAGCCTTATATAATATGACAGGTTCAATCATTGATGTCACATTTTTTCATTATCATACATGTATGTATTCATGAATTTTACAAATACTGATCAATGCATAGCCAAAAAATATGGTTTGGGAATATGATTTTCTTACCAACTAAATTCCAGGACAGAATATGATGAACTTTTCTAAATAACTTTTTAATAAGAGTTTTAATACAAAAAAATAATGAGCAAAGTTCTGTTTCCAAATTGGACGAATACATGTTGCTTCAGATATTTTGTATTTAGAATCCTAGTACTATTCATTGAGTTGCTTCACGGCATATATATATCAAGATATTCCAATTCCTTATCTATAAGGTTTGTTTCCATGGAAATGAGAAAGGTGTTCCAAATAGACAATAATCTTAATCAAAGCTGTAAGATAGAAACATAAACATTGAAATGTGATTCTGGTCTTTATCATCAATATCAAACCCCTAGAGAAAATTGTTGTATCTGTTATCATGATTATAGGTGTCTGATAATAATTCCCTATAATAATCTATCATGCCTTCTCTTATCCCCAAGGGTTATTCAAATTGGTACATGAACCTAACTTTTCAACATTATTGGGCATCCTTCACTGAAATTTCTACAATTTGTTTTTGTACATTTTAATTTGTAGATTTACTATACTGATATGAAAATTATTAATATACATTTGGTAGCCCTACATTGCAGATTAAAATTTGTTAATTAAATTAGACTGCTTCATACAATTTTTGTGTGAAGAAAACACAACCTGTAAAAAATATGGGTGCTTGTGTTTTCTTTACACAAAAATTTCAAAATATACAACCACTGGAAACACTCGTAAATGTATAGGATATATTAGGATAAAGTTTATTTCTTTTAAAAGCATACAGAAACAAATTTGTTGCAAACGTTCATTTTATACATTCATAAAATTTTAGTCACTGTTCAAGATAAATTGGCAGAAAGTTGAATAGTATTTCATATAAAAAATAAAGAAATTTACATAATTTTAAAACTGTTCTTTTATCCTCTTCAAGCATATAAAAACAATCTGATATAACAAAATTAAATTACAGAAAACAATCTTTCCCTCTCCTTCATTTTAATAAAAGACAGAAATATGATATTGTCCATGATTTTCTTTAATCTGTTGATCAAGTTGGAGCAGTCATGAAGCACCTGTGTGTGGGGGTTTTTTTTTGGGGGGGGGGGGGGGGGGTTCCATTTCTTGTTAATTAAGAAATGGGGTCATAATTATATATCCAAAATGTACATTGAATATACCAAGACAAAATACAACCCAAATTATTGAGAATATTTTACTAGCATAATAATAGCATTTTTTTAATAACTCAACATTATCTACTGTCATCCACTAAAAATAATATTATGAATGTGTTTTTATATATAATAAATCATAAATGAAAGAAGAAAATGTTGTTTTGTTATTTTTTTTTAAGCTTTTGGGTAAAAATGAAAAAAATAGTGTTGAATTATTTATTTTAAATTTCAATTATTTCAATCTTGGATTGTAGTTTACAATTTAGTTTTCTAGCATACACCCTACATCACATTTGTTTCTATTCCATTAGCGCTATTATTCCTTCCAGGTTCTAACTCACCTGTGCAACATAAACAAAGCCATGCTTTTCAGCAATATTTTTTGCTGCTATTTCACCCCCTGTCAAGTGCACTGCCCATTGATCGTTATAATGTCGTATTCCACAAGAAACTTTCAACAGAATTATTCCAAATATTAATGTGGCGCCATGCATTTTCGAGGCAAATAAAACTTCCCGGTTGCCAATTGTCAAAACTCGAAATCAATCCAGATTTCTGAAAGAATCACTGGAATGGTCAGAGAACGGGTCACTAGAAATTTAAAATTATTAATAAAAGCCGGCACTGAAGTAACGGACCCATTCCTGTTTAAATGAAAAATTCAACCGTATTCCATGTTTTCAGTATCGGTTGTTTATCATATCAATATTTGTTTTCCTTCGAGGGAATATGTGTTTTGCAGTGGTGATCATTCAAGATAATGCATATTGACGTTTGTTTGGCCTGCAGGTGGCGCATTAACGGACAGGAAATGACGATATTTTAGGGATCATATATTGTAAAAAAAATATTTGTACTGGAATTTCAAAAATACAAAGAGGTATGACATGTATTTACCAGACTATCACTGTGGAATTATACCTATTTTTTCAACGTTAACAAACTGATATGTGTATTTTAGATGTATACACATTTAAATAACTGTAATATATTTCTTAATTTGAGACGCCCCCTTCACAAAGATCTAATTGAATACCACGCATATATTTATATTGATGTAACGCAAGCACGCAAAGACAGAGCCTCGGAGTGTCCGTTATATTTGTAGTTATTACTAATAAAACTTTGCATTGCACCTTCAAGCGAACAGTTTTTTGAGACAGGTTTCCAATAATATATTAAAGCATGTTTTTATTGATCCTTTTGCAAAGCAACATAGAATATATGATGTTTTCACAGCTGCTAAATCCTTCATTCATTAACAGTTTATGTGTGGCTTTGAACAGAGCAAAATCGTATTGTTGCACAAAAGACATAAACGGTGTGAAAAAAAAATGGAAAACATCTTGCCAGGAGAGTGTCCAAAATGCACACAACACATGGCATCATTGGCTCAGATGCACATCAAAACCCAAAGAAAAAATCTGGTCATTTGTCAAAGGCAACAGACAGGAATAATCCAGAGTATGCTATCGACGTAATACTGGTGACACCATTCTCCGTGAGTTTTCGGCTGAGGCCAAGGTAGATACACTTTCATTAATTCGTATCAGTCTTTACTAAAAAGGCCACAAACAGTATCCAAGACAGGCGCGTAGCTCCCTATACGCCAACACGCAGTTGCGTGCACATCGGCGTGCTGAAAAAAAAATAAAGAGCAAAAAAAAATATGGAAGACAGACTACCAGAGCCAATCACCCTGCAGACACGCCAAAACAGTATTGGAAAGTTTCTTTGTACTATGCGTCTATAGACCACATGATAATGGAATTGGAGTCGCGTCTGATAAAATAAGAAATCGCTTCTATGCACAGTATCTGCTTCCTCGTGTTATAGGAAATATTACGAACGAACAAATCGCGACATTGTATGAGACATACGAGACTGACCTGACATGTAATTTAGACGAATTCAAGAGGGGGATCGCTCGATGGCGAACACGCTGGAGTATAACACCTCGCGATCAGATGCCAACTTCACTTTGTGAGACACTTGATGCGGTAAACCCGGTGCTATATCCTTCTATAGATACCATCTTGTGTATCATGTTGACAATGCCGGTAACAAGTGCTACCGCAGAGCGATCGTTCAGTGTACTACGTCGGTTGAAAACATATGTACGTTCAACAATGAATAACGATAGGTTGTCATCGCTAGCATTAATGCATATCCATCGCGATTTCAGTGTGGATTTAGACAAAGTTATGGAGAAGTTCGTGTCTGCTCTGCTAAGACACGAAGAACAGATTTTGGGCAATTCTATTAAGTAAATTATGTCTAACAAAATCATGAAATCAATGTGTTGCTTATGTATTCAATTTACCCATGAAAACACCTCAGAACGCACCATTTTGCATCAAGTCAGCCAAAAAAATTCGGGGGGGGGGGGGGGGGCAAACACCACCAGACCCCCCCCCTTTTCCAGGTATGGTTGATTGCACTGCAAAAAAGGCTAGCTACGCCCCTGCAAGACAACGGCACCAGTCCCTACTTACGTATTGACACCATCAGGGTGTCTGTTCCTAGTGTAAACAATATATAAACTATTCAAGCAAAAAATTAAAATCACACAAGACTACCGTACCAGACACGTTTTCTTATTGAATCATCAACAGAAATTGTCCCCGTTGCTTACATTGATCTACCATACAGCCAGGCTTTGACCAAGAGCGAGTCCATAAAGACTTAACGTTATATAAAGGGAAACAAGGGCGCAGTTACGAACTACTGTCCTGTATCATTGACATCGATATGTTCAACGAGAATTGAGCACACTCTCCATTCAAACATCATGGACCACTTTGTGAAATATCAAATCGGTTTGTGTTGTGCATGGTTATGTATTCAATGTTTTTTGCATAAGTCGATTTGAAAAAAACACACACTAGAGCTTGAGTTATAATTGTTCAAAGAATATCGACTTTAAATTAAACGTTGAGTTGGGTTTAACGAGAGACATACTAACAAGAGACCAGCAGCTTCTCAGAATCTCGGTATCTCGAAATCTCGAAATCTTGCGGCCATTTATTTCAATTGTAAACAAAACTAATCCAACCTTAATATCTAATTGTATCATTGAAGATAATTGCAGGTGCGCATTTACATCGGCTGTGCCTGGTGTGACATCCCTTTGAATACAGCAGATAAATTTGCAATTTGTTCAATAAAATAGTTGAACTGGAAATTGGTCATTGAAGATCGTGCATTATACTAAAATATTTCCTTTTTATACCCTATTCCTTTATTTTTCCTCTTTCAATATATTTTATTCATCGTTTAAAAAAAAAAAAAAAAAAAAAAAAGAAGTTCGCTTCAGGCATCAAGTGTCTTTGTAATTGCAACATTTATTAGAACATAGGATGTTGTTAATTTAAACAATATTTATTTTGTAAAACTGTCACAAATAATTAACTTATTACACTCAATACGAGCTTAAATTAATGTGATTCGGAAACAAGTAACAGGTTAAAACCGTTTCACTGTTTATTTCTATAAACCAACATATAACAATACTAAGTACATGTATATGATTTCAGATGGATTTCTCATATAAGATCTGTCTTTGACAGAACAAGACTCGGATATATATTTACAAACCAAATTCAGGTAAATTGTGTAACCTGAAGCACTTATTATTTGAGCGTCGTCGAGCTCAATTTATTCAGGTATGGTTTCCTATATTGAAAACTCGTCTAGAGGTCAATTCTATGCGACATTCAAAACAGAATTTTGCTATGAAAACTATTTGTCTAGATTATCTTAGTTTGGTAGAAAACATATATCAAAACTCAGAACATCTAACTGTAAGATGCCGATAGAAACGGGAAGATGGCAGGACATGATTTCTAGAGAGGACAGAGTTTGTCATTTGTGTAGAGACGTAGTTGGTGATGAATATCACTACCTCTTCCTCTGCAAAAATGAAGCTGTTTTTGAATTAAGACAAAAATATAGACCATGGTATTATCATCTAAATCCTAATATAAACAAAATGGGTGGCATGTTGTGACTGTGTAATGTAAAACTGTTAAGTAATATAGCTGTTTTTGTGAACAAACTGAATAAGTTATTGTAATTTCAATGTTCGTATTATGTTCTTTTGCCTGTCTACTTACTCATTCTGTTATTTATATTTGTATATATGTTGAGGCATGACCTCGTGTAGCACATGTTTGTGTCTGAGTTTACCAAGAAAATCTTGAAATCTTGAACAATTATTAGCATTGCTTGTAAAAGGAGGCTTTGAAAAGAAAGAAAAAGGTGGAAACTGTCACAGTTCAAATGAAATTGCATTGTTTGTTGCTTATCAGAATGGCATGAAATGTGCTCTATGTCATTAAAATGAGTCATCTTTAATAAATTAAAGCATTTGAATTTCCTGGTGAAGTCTGATACTTGAGTCAAAAATATATCTGTTCTTTACGTGAACGGTAGTTAAAATATTTACACGTTTATACTAAATTTTGGCTTAGTATGGCTTAAAAGCTGATTTTAATGCATTCCACGAAAAAATGGTTTGATTTCGAAATCTCTGAAGGGCCCCATAGCCTTAGGTATAGACATTTATTTAGATTTGTTCATATTTTTATTTTATTTTCAACTATTTTTAGTTTATTTAGAAAAATAATTATGTAAAATCCACTTAGACTTGTGAATTAAGATGGTCACTTCTTTGTATAAAGTATATGTTATCTGGACAGGAAATAAAGCATTTATGAAAGTTTATCAGTGGTGTTATTGGACCTCAAATCCTAAATTTTGAGAGAAGTCTCAGCCTGTCCCCTGGGCACCAAAGAAGTTTTGCCGGTTCCGCTTTGCAAAATTTCTCTTGGAAGCCCTGCTTGGAGCAAACCTAGATAAAGGTAAAAACGTAGATATCAAATTTAATGCACACGACGCGTTTCTGGAAAAACCGCCCAAAATCGAAAGATTGGAAAGCCAAATAACTAAAAGTGTTTGAGAGCAATACAATCAAAAGGCCTGCACAGAATAGTCAAAATCGGCTAAGATCACCAATGCCTTTAGGGAGGAGAATCTTAATTTTTATTAACAAATAAAATTACATAATTTTGGAACTGTGAATTTCAATAATAAATATATCTTATGAACCATATCACTGCCGAAACACTGACTACTTGGTGAATGATATTCTCGGGGACTAATAGTCCACCAGCAAGAGGTATCGACTCATTGATAGTAATAAAATCATCGTAGATATGAAAGTTATTCCACACGACACGTTCCTGGAACAACCTTTATCGGGTACGCTCAAAATTCGAAAGGTTGGAAAGCCAAGGGGTTGATATTTGACTTAATATTTACTCCCCTGTTTCAAGCAGATTATTGGCCAGCCGAACGAGAAGAAGAAAATAAGACCGTTCAAGCATGTTGTTGTTTATAGTCGCGTCGGTTCTTAACAAAATAAGTTTAGTCCACAACGCATGACAGGTGCTTGTTTACAGACGAAACTTCCTGTAGCAAAAGAATACGCCTTGACTTAGTAAGTTAACTAAACTTGAAGAAGTTTAAAAGGATGCATTATTAAAATGTAATATACATGTACATGAGAACTAATCCCAAACCGGAAAGAATTCACATAGCAAATTACGATACTGATAGAACGGTAAATATCGTGTGAACTAGCGACACGACCCACACCACAGGCACAGGGGGGGCTTGTTACGATTTTTATTTTTTTTCCGAGTACTCTAAAAACCACAAGGGAGGAATCTAAAATGTCAAATTTTCATACAACACTTTTTCAAAATAGTTTTGTATTGGTGTCTTGACCTCATTCGCCATAATATTGGTACTAAATTGAAGCTTGTTATGCTTTGTGTACTTAGTGCTATATAGTTTTAATAGTTTTAATATTACCCTATCCTGATCTGCTATTATGCTCTTAGATTCAGTTCTGATTAATTTTATATGAAACTGTATTTATGTATGAATGAGTTTGCTTTTATGTATGTCTATGTATGCATGAGCTTATGTGTTATGCTTTTAGATTCAGTTCTGATAAATTTTATATGTAACTATTTATGTATGCATGAGTTTGCTTTTACAAATGTATGTATGTCTATGTATACATGAGCTTATGCTTTTATGCTTTTAGATTCAGTTCTGAATAATTTTATATGTAACTGTGTTTTATGTATGCATAAGTTTGCTTTTATGTATGACTATGTATACATGAGCTTATGTTTTATACTAATGTCTATGCATGCATGTTTTTTTTAGTTGTTTTGCTTTGTGATGTCATGTAATATGTGCTTGTAAAGTTATTTTATACTTGTATGTGCTTTTTATGTAATAGTCGATTCAAAAGCTCACTAGAGCTTATGTTATGTGTTATAGATATTTCGACTTTAAATAAAACTTATTTGATTTGATTTGATTTGAAGCTTAATAAATATATTTTTGATATTTCGATTCCTTTTTGTCATCATCTTTACCTATCTGCAACTTTAAAGCAATACTTCACAGAATTTGCACTGGCCTAATCCTCCCTCAATCATGTTTACATGTCAATACGGGTGAATTCATACGTGCGATTTGATTGGTCGGCTATTTTTAGGTAATTTGTTTACCCCAGTTTACTATCGTAAGAGTCGCACATGAGTTGAAAGTCTGAAATTCTCATTTTTTCCTCTCATATAGTTAATACATGTATAAATGATTGTTTATTTTAGATAGATTTTGATCTGATGAAAGTAATAAATACAATATATATCGTTTTAAATCCCGTTCTATGCAAACAATTTGAAATCTGGTACCGGTATTGCAAGCCAAAAAATAAAGGGGGGGGGGGGGATTTTCGAACTTCCTGTTTATTTTTCTGGACATATCATTGACTCCTTGTGATCGTATTCATTTCACAGTCACAACAGTGTTCTAGCTAAGTAAAAAATGCAAAATCACTGACCAATCAACACATTCTTTGCAATCCTTACCTAAAAATAACCGACCAATCAAATCACCAGACTTCCCGAAAACCGTCGGTCTTGACCGACAGAAATGCAGTAGGGCCGACGATTTCAAAATATATATCGGACCAAATGTCTGGTAAAACATAGATATTTGAAAGGACCGGCGATTGAAATTTATTCCCTCCCAGTTTTCACTGCCAATGGCATTAAATTCCGTTTTCAGTTTTATTAAAATGTCAGACAGAGACTTGAAATTTGTTTATTTATTCTGTCAGACCGACACGTTCCTCTTTGTAATCGAAACTCCTATGCAAATGTACGTAAATGTAAACATCCTTTTAGTAGGAACCAGCACCTGCAAAACGTGGAACATTAAAACTGAAATATATTACTGAGCACAGAAATAAGTTGACTTCCACACTCCCCAAGTATCAAAGATTGTTTGTGTATGATTAAATATGTTTTGCGATGCTTATATATTGAAGATGACAGCAGATTCATATTCTTAACTGAAATTAAAAATGTAGGTAAACCGGAAACTGACATTGATGTATAATATTCAGAACGTGATCGGACCATTAGATACGGATTGTTGGCTATATCTGCCTTATCTTTTTAGATAAAAATATGTATACAGAAAAATATTTAATTGAGTTGTTTAATGATCATGACTATAGGTAATCTTGCATTCAGTTCTGTATAAAAAAAACAAAATTTGACAGGTTATATACAATATTACAAAAAAATGGTGGGACAGACACAAAGCCCATGGGTAAGACAGAACCCCAGTTCCTGACTGACCCAATGTCAGACAGAAAAAAAAAGTTTTCGCCAACTCTGTAATACCGAATGTTTGGTATAATAGTTACCTCAGATTTTGTCCGAAAGGCATTGATCAGTGTTTAATTTTATTTTTAAATTACATAATTTTCAATGTTTTCACCCCTTTTATACATTTCCGGTTTCAATCAAACCCATTTGTGAAGACGATCATGACACGATTGGTTATTTGTATATATATTAGCCAATGACATGACGTCTTTCATACAACCATTTACCTATAGTACAAGGTTATCAAAACAACAAAACTCGAGACACACACTATAAAAGACATAACATATACAATTTTGAACAACACTGAAAACTGAAAATTGAATTACTTAATCAGGTAATTGCTAATACTAGGGTAAATCACTCTAAAAAGGCCAAACTAAACATTATGCATGTGACTGAATTTTTGGGGACTTTTTTTTTCAGACCGGCAAAATATTTTTCGGACTGACAAGATTTTCATGTCTGTCAGTCCGAATGACTGACAACTTCTCAGCAAGTTTCGGGAAGTCTGAATCACACGTATGAATTCAGCCCGTATTGACATGTAAACATGATTGAGGGAGGATTAGGCCAGTGCAAATTCTGTGAAGTATTGCTTTAAAGTTGCAGATAGGTAAAGATGATGACAAAAAGGAATCGAAATATCAAAAATATATTTATTAAGCTTCAATTTAGTACCAATATTATGGCGAATGAGGTCAAGACACCAATACAAAACTATTTTGAAAAAGTGTTGTATGAAAATTTGACATTTTAGATTCCTCCCTTGTGGTTTTTAGAGTACTCGGGAAAAAAATAAAAATCGTAACACACGGGGAAGAATCGGGATCATATATAAGACAGTGACGGGGAAGAATCGGGATCATATATAAGACAGTGACGGGGAAGAATCGGGATCATATATAAGACAGTGACGGGGAAGAATCGGGATCATATATAAGACAGTGACGGGGAAGAATCGGGATCATATATAAGACAGTGACGGGGAAGAATCAGGATCATGAGACAGTGACGGGGAAGAATCAGGATCATATATACAAGACAGTGACGGGGAAGAATCAGGATCATATATAAGACAGTGACAGGGAAGAATCAGGATCATATATAAGACAGTGACGGGGAAGAATCAGGATCATGAGACAGTGACGGGGAAGAATCGGGATCATATATAAGACACGGTTGTACATCATATCATACCTGTTAACCTCTGGGAACTGCTAGGGGGGAGATCTCCCCCCTACCAACTCTTCTAAGGGGGAGATTTTGTGCATCACCTTTAAATACACAAAATTGTACCTTGTAGTTGCATACATGTGATAGAGTTGCTATGCTACAACTGGAGATTTGTAAATTTTTGGCTGGAGATTTGGTCTCATAACTGGAGATTTTTTATCGACGTATTTGATGCATGTTTTTATTGTTAATTGATGTTTTCTTTTTGTTTGTTTCAGTATTGAACCAACTGCATTCCATTTCAATATATATTGTTTACATTTCTGTCAATAACCGGATATCATTTAAACACCTTTACCATTCGTATCTCTCGGCGTTTTTCATCAGCGCGGGAGTTCCAAATGGTGAATTTCCAGAAATATTGATCGCAAAATGTAGGTCAAGATTTTATTGTACTTGATTTTTTGTCGGGGGTATATCGTGCGGGAGATTAATGTCTCCCGTGCATGAGACCCAGTCCATGCGGGAGATAAGGCTCTTACGCGGGAGACTCCCGCGAAAAGGGGGAGGGTTAACAGGTATGTCATATGAATAACAACTATATGTTATTCTTTCCCGTAAATTTGTTGGACAGGGAAGAATCAGGATATAGCCCAATCTTTTAGGACAAGAAATAAAATAGTTTTTGCATTTAAAAAAAAACCACATACTAAATTATTGAAATATGACATTTACTGGGACACAGTCACTTTATCAGCTCAATATCAACGGACATAAAATACTGAATTTCAAGCCACTGCATATAAATTATGTAAATATTTCCAACTTGCAAAGGGGATGGGGAGCGGATAAAAGTTGTAACCCTGGTCCTAAAGTAATAAATCCTGATTGCAAAGTTATTCTGTCATATTTTTTATGTCCCCGTGACTAAGAGTCAGGGGACATATTAATTTACCCCTGTTCGTCTGTCCGGATATAGATACATGGTTTGTCCGGCTATCTCCTCCTACAGTTTTGGAGCTACAGCTTTAATATTTTGTATGATGTTTATACACATAATGGAGGTGTGCATGTCCACAGGATTTTGATTTTCCTCCAAATATTCTCAAAATTACAGGTAGTTGGACTTTTTTTCATACTAGCTGGTTTGTCCGGCTAACTCCTCTTACAGTTTTAGAGCTACAGCTTTAATATTTTGCAGGATGTTTATACACACAATGGAGGTGTGCATGTACACAGGATTTTGATTTACATCAAATATTCTCAAAATGACAGGTAGTTGGACTTAGTCATTTTGTTCGTCTGTCCGGATATACAAATGTAGATACATGGTTTGTCCGGCTATCTCCTCCTACAGTTTTGGAACTATAGCTTTAATATTGTGTATGATGTTTATACACATAATGGAGGTGTGCATGTCCACAGGATTTAGGATTTTGATTTTTGTCAAATATTTGATAATGACAGGTAGTTGGACTTAGTCATTTTTTTATGCCCCTGAAACGAAAAGTCGGGGGAGGGGGAGGGGGAGGGGGGGAGGGTGTTTTGTCAAATATTCACAAAATGACAGGTAGTTGGACTTCATTTACTTCTTACTAGCTACATAATGGAAACATGGTTTGTATGGAGAATTATACCCATTTCACCACAGGTAATACCTTTATAATTACATATCAGGAATGAAAAATTAAAGGTACTATCTGTATACATCATACATGTACATAGTGTTAAAGAACTTTTGACTTGTTTATAATTTCCTATAGTCAGGCTGGGGGCATCATTTGTGTCTTACAGACACACTTCATTTAAAAAAAATCACTCCCAACAAAACAACTTTGTCCATAACTATCAAGTGCGGAGGCATACTTCTTTTCTAGTTTTAATAAGAATTATAACACATGTTAAAGAATTATATGATAATTATGTGATACAGTTAGTCAGAGACTTGCGGCAGGTCAGTGGTTTTCTCCTGGTACTTGAGTATCCTCCACCAATAAAACTACACAGCACAATATAACTGAAGTATTGTTAAAAGTGGCGTAACTCGCCATAGCCCTAACTCTGAAATATATTAATTATTTAATAGATTTTTGTTCTTTAAAAAAATAATGCTTTTCATGACAAAATCGAGGATTTTATTTTTCAAAATAGATAAAAGTTGTAACATGGGGCAAAATTTTCGAGAATTAGAAAACATGGTTTAAAATCTTTATTTTTGATGTTGATTTTAATGAAATTTAAAAGTTTGTTAGTATATTTTTACTCATTAAATGATATGATATCAAAGATTTTGGTATTTCAGCTTGCTTAAGAGTGATTTAAGGACTGTAATCTTTACAAATCTGATACTAAAATAGATAACTCTAGTAGTTGAAATGAGCACAGGTGTAAAATCAAGAAACGACTATTGAAAATGATAATATAATACTTATTATGTATGGCATGTAACAACAATATTCAGGGATCATTCTGGGCTTTGCCAATGTTACCAATTGCCTTTTTTAAGTTGTTCAGATCATCTCATTTTCATTGCATTACAATTTTCATTTGCATTTACATTGTCATAATCACTGAACTACAACAGGTAACATTTACAGGCAACAAGACCACCTGTTGTGATTATAATCTCTCAATGACCAATGACCTTAATTAATTGCCCAGGAGTTGTGGATTGTAATTATGTTGGAATCAGATTTACTGTTTTAGCAAAAAATATATAGTTTACCACGAATTTGACATTGAATCTAAATAAGTTCTATCTATATAAAACTGTTAATTATAATCTAAAGCATTTTTGTGAATTTAACATGCATTGTAATCTAAATCCTATAAAATGGAAATAAAATCTTTTACCTTCTAAAAAAGAAAGAAAATTATACGACCAATTTCTAATTACAGAATAAACACATTGAGTTGTTTCCCTTAGATATATCTCTGAAAACAGACTTTCTTAATTTTAGGGTAGTGTTCTTTCAATTTCAATTTATTTAACCCAAAAATATCAAATGGAGAGATTTTCATAAATGTTAATAAATAAATTATTGATGATTCTGAAAATATTAAAAATAAATATTAAACAGGAACAGTTTCAAATTATTTATTCACTGATCATGGAAAATTCTGTGAATATAAAATTTATAGCTGTTAAAAAAATAACCCCATTGGCAAATATTTCAAGCATTTAAATAACAATGATACAAAATAACATAAATCTGTAAATTAAACTGGTTCTGTATTCAATATTAAGTACATCTATTTTAAAAGCTTTATCAAACGTAAAACTCACAACCAAGATACCCGAAAAATCAGGTTAAACAGAAAAGAAACAAATGATTTACTGTTTTTGTTTGTTTTTGTTTTTTTACATTAGAGAAGCTATGGTCAGTTCTGGCTAATACCACAATGTAGTGTACCATTATTGTTACACTTCTTCAAATATACAAATGTACACACTCCACAATTTGTGGCTGGATCAATATGGTAGTTAAATTTATAGCTTCTTGTACATTCAGCGACAGCATCTATCACCACTGAAGTCTCTCTGAGGTTGATTTCCACCCATGGCAAGATGTACTTGATAAACTTTACATGATAAATGTAGTGGTATAATACACCCATAAAAACTTAAACTTCAAATTTGTATGTAATTTGTTCTCTTCATGATATACAAGGTATCTTAAAAATTGCAATCATTCAAATTTGTAAAATTTGTAGAATAGTACTATAGGGAAAGTGAGCAGACAGACAGACAAACAGATCTCCATTTACATGATAGGTATGTCCCTGTGGTGGTATACAAAAAATATAGAAAACTGGCCCCTTTAAATTACAGAAAATGTTTACCATTCTGATATTTGTCATTGTTTTGGTGTTGTAATTATGTATTCTGATTGTTCTTTGTTTAATTTTTAGAGCTTTCACTTTTAACTCAATAATAGCAGAGAATATACATGTACATGTATTAATTAATAGATAGGAAATTTGATGTCTCAAAAATATTTTTAGGAGGTAAATTATGAGTTTCTCAGTCGAAAAATGTTTAGCATATGTATGGCATTTTTGGCTTTCAGTATACATGTTCTTTTCTTACTGAAAATAATCAATTTTATTATTTTTTGCAATTACTTTTTTTTGTTTTTTTTTTAGCTAAAATGTTGAGGGGAGGGGGCAACACACATGTACATGTTCAATGTACCGTGGCAGATACTTGCAACTTATCCAGATGAGTCCTGAACTTGTCATTTGTTACTGGGGCCCACCAATTTTTACAAAAATAAAAAAAAAATGCATGAGTGGGACTCCTGGGAGGGACTCATAAAGATTTTATCCTACAAGGATCTCTGCAGTTGTTCTATTGGCAATGACAGCATTTGTGCTACATGTAAATTTTCATTAATCTTTCATAGCATGTTACACTACAAAAAAAATAATACATTCAGTTTGTTATGTCATTAAACTCATTTCGAAAAATGTCCCATGATAAAATCTCAGGTAAAATAAGCAAAATAGGTCAACTATTCATGTGAAAAGACCCCCATAGCATCAATGGAACTTAAGGAATTTAATTCAACATTTTATTTTGACATCGGTTTATATTAATAATTTTATTTTGCTGCTATTCATTTCAATACATAGTTATTTAATAAGTAACACAAACTTTTTTGTCAATTTGTGTTCGTAGATTTACTGTATTATATTACAATATATTAAAATTTTCAATAGATCACATATCATCATTCAAAAATAGAGTTGAATGAGCTGGTCATTGTTGCCGACTTACTGCTTGAAAGACCTCGGATTGCAAATATACATAACTTGAAAGTTCACCTTGAGAAAATTGAAATCGGCACTTAAGTCGTAAAATTTCGTTTTTAATCTGCCCTCTGTCTCATGTCTGTTTTACATGATGGTAAAATATATTTTGGAATGGAATGAAATAGTATTTGAAATGTAAGTTTACATTACTAAAACTTGTCTTTAAAATAATTTAAATCGAAATTTTGGACCAAAAAAGACAAATTTTCACATTTTAAAAGAAAGATGACTGCGTTAAATCATTGTTATATACATGTTACTATATACAAGTATTTTACGTTTAGAAAAAGACAACAATTAAAGATATCTATGTTTATTTTAACCAATTAATAAACATAAGCACTGGGTACAAATACACTCACTAAGTAAAAAATACTTCTTTTAGCATTATAAGTTTATAAATGTCTCAACCATCCATGTTTAATATCTTTAGTAATCACTAGAAATACATTTGTATATGTATATGCATGTGGTAATGGTACAAAAAAGTGGCAAATTTTTTAAGAAGTCGCTAGTTACGACAAGATTGATTTCAAGAAGCCAAATTTTACTGATTAATTTATTGTTGTTTAACACCTACTGTCCTAGGTGTATACATGTATATTACGATTGGGGGTCTGAACTCTTTAATGGTCATGATCACCTTATACAAACATGTATTAAAAAGTAATATGTACATGGTACATGTAATAAGGAATTTATTGACAAAATTGAAGATCGTTGGTGTATACAGTATACATTTATATTGAAATTGGGGGTCTGTTCTATCTGAACTCATTAATGGTAATCATGATCCCCTTATACAAACATGTATTAAAAGATAATATCTACATGTAATAAGGAATTTATATATTGATAAAGTTTGAAGATCGCAGGTAATTTAACACTCCTAGATAATAAAAATGGTTTTAAACCTAACACCTAATCCTTGTTGTTTTAAATAATAAAATATAGTGAAATATTGTTAAAAAAAAGATTACTTTGTGACAAGACAAGTATAATTGTATAGATTTTGTTGAACCATACTGCCAATAACAATATGGACCTTCACAGCATATTGTTGATAGTATTTCACATGATTGCCTCTATATGTGAACTTTGTCATTCATACATAATTATGTAGGTATTTTACTATTGTTGTTGTTTGGTTTTTTTACCATGAGATGAAATTTGACAACATTTTTGCATATTTAATCATGATTTCGTGCACTGCACTAAATGTAAAATTTAGTACACACACAGAGTGCAGGGATTGTGTAGCAGTTTTAATTTTATGAGTTCAGAATATATTTCTGAAAATTTTGATTAGTCCAACTTATGTAAAAAAAAATCTAAAATTTGAATACTTTGATGAGTACCTACTGAAAATGGTGCAAGGATATCTCTGTAATGTATGTGAACAATATTTAATGCTATGATTGCAGGAATGTATTTTCTACAGATGGTCATCCAAAAAGATTTTTCGTTTGGTTTTGAGGGCCCAGGTGGCTCAGTGAGTTAGGTAGTTTGATGACCTAACAACTCATACAAGCCTATCACCAATACAGTGTGGGTTCGTGCCTGGCATTGTAAATTACAAAAAAGGGTGCACTCGACTCGCAGCCGCAAGTGATAAAGTTTACCAGTTGCTTGCCCATGGTCGATGGTTCTCTCTGGGTACTCTGGCTTCTTCCACCACTAAAACTGGGCGCCATGATAAAGCTGAAATAATGCTGAAAGTGGCATTAAACACAATAAATCAATCAATCAATCAATCGTTTGGTTTTGGTCCAACACTTATACGGGTATATGGTCGCCATAGGAAAAAAATAGAAAAGTCTTCTCAAAAATGGCACAGAGCAGATTGAACTGAAACTCTGTATATGTAATGACGTATGGTACTATAAAAAGATTCCATCTGACATCCAATATGGCTATAACCTCAATATATACATGTACATTGTAGTTAAACATTAAAAAACCCTATCTGAAAATGTATTGGTATAAAAAAAAAAATTCTTCAGAAACTACAAACTTGTCTTGGTTTTTCTTGTGTTCAGTGATTTAATTAGGCAAGAGATAGTTGTTCTTTTTGTTGATATTGATTGAATTGTTGACCATCCTGTGCACTGTTTAAGTGTACTTAAAAGATTAAAAAAGTTTATGGTTTTTGTGTGTATCAAGATGTACAAGATGGCTTCATGCCATCTGACAGGGATAATTCCAATGGGAAGATTGTTAGGCCACCCTTAAAATATTGATTGTTTGGCTTTGCCGATCCAGACTATCAGCAGGTGGGTAGGTAGGTAGGGATTTTTTTTTTTTTTTTTTTTTTTACATTTGAAAGCTTTATATTTTCAGTCTTCTAAAAGGTCTTTCAGAACGTCCTCCCATGTTTCGTCCATAGAATAACTGAAGATCTTATTTTTTATAAAATGTTCACCCCCCTTAACTGATCATGAGGCATTGCAGCATAGGGGGATGCTTTCCACTGCCGGCCTCTTCGACATTATTTTCGTTTCAGCAGACCATTTTCTATTCTATGTCGTTTAAGCATTTGCTTTCAATACAGTGTACATCAAGCGCTTTTTACGATCGAGATTTGAAATAAATAAGCCTGGAACAACTCTGCGGACAGATAATAATAAAAATTGTCTGAAACGCAAATAAAATAATTTGGGCGACAAGTTTTTCAGTGGGTCGGGCGGCAATGCCAAACAAATAAAATTTTATTTTAGGCCTTATTGAGGGAAAATGTTTTAAATGTTCTCTTATCTCTAACCAATGAAATGGAAGCAATTGATTGCAAACTAATGGAAATGTACCTTCTGGACTTTTTTGTGTTTGTGCAGCTGGTGATTTCAATTTCCATGTATGCCACTGCAGAATGTATCGAGGTAAATATTATACATGTACCGGTATATGCATGTGAACTAGAGGAGCAATTCAGGCTCAGGTGAGCCTCTGGTTTGTATTGACTTGGGGTCAATTACATTCAAATATAATCAATTACATTACAGTTCCTTTGCAATTTTCATGATTACATTACATTACGATTACATCAATTTTCAAATGTAATCGATTAAATTACAATTACTTTGTAAATGTAATCGATTACATTACTGATTACATGCGATTACATGAAAAAATGTAATCGATTACAACTGATTACGATTACCCCATGTCTATAATGATTGAGGACTAATACTGTCTGTAGATCTAATTTTCGAGTTTATTGAAATACTGACATGTCGAATTTAACTGAATGTTAAATTCTGACATGTTTAACTTTACTGAATGTTTAATGCTGACATGACATTTAGCTTACCTGAATGTTTAATACTGACATGATTAACTTAACAGAATGTTTAATACTGACATGTCTAACTTAAGTGTATGTTTAATACTGACATGTTTAACTTAACTGAATGTTTAATACTGACATGTCTAACTTAAGTGTATGTTTAATACTGACATGTTTAACTTAACTGAATGTTTAATACTGACATGTTTAACTTAGCTGTATGTTTATTACTGACATTTAGCTTACCTGAATGTTTAATACTGACATGTTTAACTTAACTGAATGTTTAATACTGACATGTTTAACTTAGCTGTATGTTTATTACTGACATTTAGCTTACCTGAATGTTTAATACTGACATGATTAACTTAACTGTATGTTTAATACTGACATGTCTAACTTAAGTGTATGTTTAATACTGACATGTCTAACTTAACAGAATGTTTAATACTGACATGTCTAACTTAAGTGTATGTTTAATACTGACATGTCTAACTTAACTGTATGTTTAATACTGACATTTAGCTTACCTGAATGTTTAATACTGAAATGTTTAACTTAACTGAATGTTTAATACTGACATGTTTAACTTAACTGTATGTTTATTACTGACATTTAGCTTACCTGAATGTTTAATACTGACATGATTAACTTAACAGAATGTTTAATACTGACATGTCTCACTTAAGTGTATGTTTAATACTGACATGTCTAACTTAACAGAATGTTTAATACTGCCATGTCTAACTTAAGTGTATGTTTATTACTGACATTTAGCTTACCTGAATGTTTAATACTGACATGTTTAACTTAACTGTATGTTTAATACTGACATGTTTAACTTAACTGTATGTATCATGCTGACATGTTTAACTTAACTGTATGTTTCATGCTGACATATTTAGCTTAACTGTATGTTTAATACTGATATGTTTAACTTAACTGTATGTTTAATACTGACATGTTTTAACTTAAGTGTATGTTTAATACTGACATGTTTAACTTAACTGTATGTTTAATACTGGCATGTTTAACTTAACTGTATGTTTCATGCTGACATGTTTAACTTAAGTGTATGTTTAATACTGACATGTTTAACTTAACTGTATGTGTCATGCTGACATGTTTAACTTAACTGTATGTTTAATACTGACATGCTTAACTTAACTGAATGTTTAATACTGACATGTTTAACTTAGCTGTATGTTTAATACTGACATGTTTAACTTAACCGTGTTTCATGCTGACATGTTTAACTTAACTGTATGTTTAATACTGATATGTTTAACTTCACTGTATGTTTAATACTGACATGTTTAACTTAACTGTATGTTTAATACTGATATGTTTAACTTAACTGTATACTGACATGTTTAACTTAACCGAATGTTTTAAATATACTGCTCTAATGAACTTGATCTGCTTTCAGCAGTCAAGACACACAATTCCAATTTCCAGGGAACCCTTTACAAATTACTTTTGTAGAATTTCCAATGGAATACAAAAGCATGTTTACCTGTTATAAGAATTCTATTAATGAATTCTGTGATTATATATATGGTATCTGATTTCTATTTTCATCAGTATTGTAGATTTAATATTGATTTTACAGCTTTAAAGGTTTATTTATTGACATGTTTTGATACCACAATTATGCTTAAAAGATGAAAACAACAAACTTTAGGGAGAATTAATTGTAAAAAAAACTTGAATAGATCATAAATTAAAATTGTTTGATCATTATTTACTGACAATATCATTCATCCTTGTTGTGGTCAGTGATTTACTTTTCATAATTTCATCTTCTTCTCTTCATATCCGAGGGCATCCACTAGACACTTTTTAACACACCTGGCTGTGATTCTTCTTCAATTGATATCTCTAGATCTGACAGTCAAGTCCTCCATAGGTCATAAAGAAAGCCAAAGATTGCTTCTGCATTTTTAGCTGTTAAAAAGTTGAAAATTAAACTATTGTATATTAACCATGATAGTTGGCTTGCTTATATTCTTTGGTTTATTTTCTAGAAAATTTGTAATACTAATAGGTATTTTAGTCATGATGTCATAGAGTCACATGACCTTACCTGTTTGGTTGGCAAAAGAACCAATTTTGTAATTGGTTGTTCTCTTATGGATGGTCAACTTTAACTTGTTACAATTTCAATATCTCACAGAATAGTAAAATTCTTTCTGAAGTGAAAAATATTGAAATAGATCTTCATCAGTAATCAGCATAATATGAATTATATAAATAATTTCGTTAAAATTTTAAAATTACATCTTTTTTTATTAAAGCATTCTAATTATGTGCATTTTAATTTTTCGAAGTTTTCAGAATAAAAAATATATATATATATATATATAATATTGTTGAACATAAAAAATATGAATGTTTTAAATTTTACGGAACACTTTATTTTTACAGACTGGAAATTGATTGAGAGGTAAAAAAAAGTTGTTGAAATTTAAGAACTATAGCCTTCAATTGTTTTATTGCCCACCAATAAATAATTATTGATTGGTTGGAGTGGTTGTCGTTATGACCAGTTGCCAGGCAATTTTTTCTGGTCATATCCTCTTTTTTTTGTACCAGTGGCTATACAGGCAATCTATACTCAAAATGTTCATGTTTTTTACCTATATGATTTACATTTTGTATTGTTTGTAAGCTTGTTATTGTTTTGAATATAACATTAAAAAATGTAACTGAAAAAAAATATTGCTCATGTTTTTGTTTTGATAAAAAATGTAAAAATTTTGAAAAAAATATTGCTCACTTGATGTTAAATAACAACCAACAAAAAAGCTAAGTAACTTTATAAGACATGAATATATAATACCATTAATCATTTCTTTAAATATAAAATATACAATGTATTAAAGTCATAATAATTAGTAAACATAACACTATTACACAAAAATAATCATAAGTCATACAAGAGGTCGTATATTGTATTGTTGAATTCATTCAACCCCAGGGCCTTTTACTACGAATATTAATCCCATATACAAATAAAACAAATAATTTTACAATCATGGATTAAAAGTCTGGGGGACAATTCAGCTTCAGTAATGAAGCATTAAACAGGTACCTTACAGGTGTATCTGCAGTACAGGTATTGCATCATATACCTAGTTATAGTCAGGTGGTATTATTATGGTCAGTCATTACCTGTCTGATGACCCCGGGGCTCCCAGGACATTATCACTCAATGTGCCATTAAAACATTCCTTCCTTAATGTTTTGTGTTTTTTTCTTTCTTGTGGAATGTTATTATTATTATAAGGAAATTTATGTTATTCTATTTTTAATTTCTGAATGGGTAAGATTAATCTTTCATTTTCTTTTTTTTTAAAGAAAAAATACAGTATATGAATGCATATTTGTAATGGTATATATAATAAATGTACATATGTGCAAATTCAATTATACACATGTGTATGTGATAATAAGGGTTCTGATAAAAAAATAACAAATAAGTCACATATAAGATCATATGAAAATTATATCCTTGTATATTTGTATAGGTATCTTTGACAATAAAACTGCATGCATGTGCATGTACTGTAAGATCTTGCATATATTAACATGTGATTTCTCACAGTATATACAAATTCTCACTTTTTTGTGTGGTTAAGAATTGAAAATAAGTCAGTTAAGTGAGTTTATCTTTTAGAAATGAGCAAACTTTCAAATATTTCAATACCGTGATTTGAAAACCATTCAATCATTTAAAAAGATTTCAAAGTATATTTCTATATTATATTCAGTTCAAGTAATTAGTATACATGGAGTGTATGGTTTATTTTATACCTGAATATTGTAGCATGCAATACCTGTTTATTAAAAACATAAAGGAATACATGTATAATGAAAACACAAAGGAAATACATGTATAATGAAAACACAAAGGAAATACCTATATATTTTTAAAAAAGCTAGACCTTAAAAATATCACTTTATAAAATGGGAGAAAATTGCTTCCACTATTGAATTTATCACAGTCTTATAAGAATGATAATACTATCAGTACTACAAATGTAAGTAACATAGTTTTCATGATTTGGTTATAAAATTCTACTAAAGTGCTGATTCATCATACATGTTCTTTATTAGTCATTTGGAAAGTTAAAAGTGTGAAAAGGTAAAGATGATTGAACTTATACAAAGTTTATGTGAACAGATAAGAATAATTGTTTTACCCTATCACTACATGTAATATTATTGCTTTGAATAATTCAATATTAAAGTAGTGTAGTTCTAATTTTGTCTTAAAGTATTTAATGAATATATTATTTACATTCTGCTTTAAATATATAAGTTTTAACAGTGCCAGAAATAAGTTTGAAAGTAAAAAAAAAGAAAAGGAAAATTTATAACCTACATTTTTCCACATAAACAATTTTCTTTAGTCATTTGATACATTTTGTAGATATATCTAAACACCATAACTCTCTCTCTCTCTCTCTCTCTTCCCAAGGTTTGATTTATCCGAACATGTTGGAGTTTAACCAATACATTTTATGTATGTGTACATGTAGCTGGTAGTAGATGTACATGACTGCTAAGATACATGGTGTTTCAATTCAGCAATATTAAACAATAGTCTTACGTACACTAACTTTATGAGAAGATCTATGATCTATTGACAGTTGAAACAGAACTTCCACAGATACAATGTAGATACTTTAGGTTTAAAATATTGTGTTTGGACAGTTTCAAATTGCAGTAGGGACTGTCGTGGTTGTGATCGTATGGTAGTTGGATATACAACTACCTATGTAAAGGTATGCAATCAGTACCTATCACCACTAACGTTGTGAATTTGAATCCTGCAAGGTGTACTTGATATAACGTTATATGATAAAGTTGTCCATGACTTTGTTTCTAAAGGTGTCCTTTTAATACAGTTTTGACTGTATATAGATTTCCTATCAATATTAATTAAAAGATTTAATTCAGCTAATATCTTAATTTATTGCAGTTATACTGTATTTAATTTCCTATAAAAATAAGTTATGTCTAGAAAACCTGTTAAAATATTGCTTTTTTTATATGAAACTATGAATTACCAAAGTTTTGGTGACAGATGTTTTTGATATCAAATATTTTTTCTGCAAAACCCAGATCTGTATTTTTACAGTTTGATTAATAAGATTTGTATATAATTTACATGTACATAACATTTAGTAGAATTTTACTAAATCAAAGCATCTGAATTCTGACCTGATAAGAGGGGGGACTAGTGTATTAAAAATTTAGAGCTGACCCTCATCATCTGGAATTTGTATACATGTATATGCCATTTTTCTTGAGTAAATTAAAGTAGAAAATTTGTCTCTTGTAGAAATGTGTTGCTTAATTTATCACAGATAACTTGCATACTCGTTTACTTTGAAAAAGAATGGCCAATCCCCTGGCACAACTTCATTTTACCTCCCAAAGTCATGACCTGGATTTCCAACACCATCTATACATGTATGTGGTAGTATTATTTGTTCAATGATTTCAAACTGCATCGGTGGTGTGATAGTTAGCTTTCTTGCCTCATGTGTGGTAGATCATGGGTATTAGTATTATTTGTTCAATGATTTCAAACTGCATCGGTGGTGTGATAGTTAGCTTTCTTGCCTCATGTGTGGTAGATCATGGGTATTTTCTGTTTTTCCGCTAAGAATACTTTAGTAGTAAGAGCAAATACTGGTTGGCTCGAAATCAGGATAATTGTGTCATAGTGGGACTATTGTTCAGTGAGCTACAGGTAGCACTATAAAAATCCAACTAAGCATGCTGGTCTAGTACAATGCGGACATCATTATCATTTCACCGAGTATAGCTTGTTCCTGCCTTCATCATTATCATTTCACCGAGTATAGCTTGTTCCTGCCTTCATCATTATCATTTCACCGAGTATAGCTTGTTCCTGCCTTCATCATTATCATTTCACCGAGTATAGCTTGTTCCTGCCTTCATCATTATCATTTCACCGAGTATAGCTTGTTCCTGCCTTCATCATTATCATTTCTCTGAGTATAGCTTGTTCCTGCCTTCATCATTATCATTTCACCGAGTATAGCTTGTTCCTGCCTTCATCATTATCATTTCACCGAGTATAGCTTGTTCCTGCCTTCATCATTATCATTTCACTGAGTATAGCTTGTTCCTGCCTTCATCATTATCATTTCACCGAGTATAGCTTGTTCCTGCCTTCATCATTATCATTTCACCGAGTATAGCTTGTTCCTGCCTTCATCATTATCATTTCACTGAGTATAGCTTGTTCCTGCCTTCATCATTATCATTTCACTGAGTATAGCTTGTTCCTGCCTTCATCATTATCATTTCACTGAGTATAGCTTGTTCCTGCCTTCATCATTATCATTTCACTGAGTATAGCTTGTTCCTGCCTTCATCATTATCATTTCACCGAGTATAGCTTGTTCCTGCCTTCATCATTATCATTTCACCGAGTATAGCTTGTTCCCGCCTTCATCATTATCATTTCACCGAGTATAGCTTGTTCCTGCCTTCATCATTATCATTTCTCTGAGTATAGCTTGTTCCTGCCTTCATCATTATCATTTCACCGAGTATAGCTTGTTCCTGCCTTCATCATTATCATTTCACTGAGTATAGCTTGTTCCTGCCTTCATCATTATCATTTCACCGAGTATAGCTTGTTCCTGCCTTCATCATTATCATTTCACCGAGTATAGCTTGTTCCTGCCTTCATCATTATCATTTCACTGAGTATAGCTTGTTCCTGCCTTCATCATTATCATTTCACTGAGTATAGCTTGTTCCTGCCTTCATCATTATCATTTCACTGAGTATAGCTTGTTCCTGCCTTCATCATTATCATTTCACTGAGTATAGCTTGTTCCTGCCTTCCTCATTATCATTTCACTGAGTATAGCTTGTTCCTGCCTTCATCATTATCATTTCACCGAGTATAGCTTGTTCCTGCCTTCATCATTATCATTTCACTGAGTTATAGCTTGTTCCTGCCTTCATCATTATCATTTCACTGAGTATAGCTTGTTCCTGCCTTCATCATTATCATTTCACTGAGTATAGCTTGTTCCTGCCTTCATCATTATCATTTCACTGAGTATAGCTTGTTCCTGCCTTCATCATTATCATTTCACTGAGTATAGCTTGTTCCTGCCTTCATCATTATCATTTCACTGAGTATAGCTTGTTCCTGCCTTCATCATTATCATTTCACCGAGTATAGCTTGTTCCTGCCTTCATCATTATCATTTCACCGAGTATAGCTTGTTCCTGCCTACATCATTATCATTTCACTGAGTATAGCTTGTTCCTGCCTTCATCATTATCATTTCACCGAGTATAGCTTGTTCCTGCCTTGATATTGCTGAAGAATTGCTCATTTAGCATTAAACAACAATCACTCCCAGTCCTCGCACAATGGTTTGAGGTGAAAAGTGGTTGTTAATTTTGTTGATATTCTTTTCTTTCTTTTCTTTCTTTTCATAATTCAACATATACAGGTTAATATGTATATCATACATGTATAAATGTTCACAGTCAAACCTGTCTAATGTGACCTTCCAAGGGAACATTGAAATAGGGTCACATAAGGCAGGTGGTCACTTAATACAGGTTTAATTGATATAAAATGCACATGCACTGTGAAGGGAAATGAAAATTATGGTCACACAATACAAGTTATTGCTTAACCCTTTGACTGCTCTAGGGACATATATGTCCCTTGTTGGTAGACCGCACTAGGGACATATATGTCCCTTGAAAAAGAAATTTACTTTTATTTTTATTTTCTTTACGAATAAGTTACTCAAATACATTATAATTAGATTGCACAATTTGAAGTCATATACATATATTCACATATATAATAACCACTTTAAGATTAAAAAGAAACGGTAAGTAACGTCACATTGCTGCTAAAATGACGTCACCTTGCTGAAAGGGTCATAACGTCAGGAATAATACCACACACGAAGTTACGATTATACACGAAACGTCGCAGTCAAAGGGTTAATAGAGGTGGTCACTAAAGCAGGTTTAACTATATGTACAAATACAGGTAAGCCATCATGCAAATGCCAATACTCATACAGGTACAAGAAAACATTGGTGGAGTACATGTGTTAATTATAAAACAAGGTTGTCATGCATGCTATAAAACATTATTACAGACAAATACCGTAGATATTTCCAATTATGACTTCCTGTATGTGTGTGTAGGAAGTAAATAAAACAGAGAGACAAACACATGTCGCAACATTTTATTTAATGCTTCATGTTTGGACAAATAAATGATCTAAGAATATGAATATGAAGTGAACCAATGAATGAGGGTATGCATGGCAGATGAAAGTAGTGTATAAAATGTGTGTGTGTACACAGAAAATCACCTTTTTTTCCTCTGCCAATTAAATTTACCACTGCAATGTAGTTGAAGAATTGTTGAAAGAGGCACTAAAAACCCATAAACCCTACTCTAATTATTGGTACATAGGCCAATGATTATTTGTGTTAAAACTTGAATATACATGTATTGGTGAAATACTTCTGACTTTACATTGTACAACAGTCTGCAAGTCAATTTTGAAATCTCCCTGTCAGGCAGCTTGACCACTTATAATCAATATACCATTCCTTAATGTATAATGTAATTTATAATTTCAGGTGTGAGAATTTTATAATGATGAGCAGGAAATGACAATATCACCATGTCTAAAAGTAGAGTGCGGAACTTGTTGAAAAAGTTTGGGAAAAGTACCGCAGACGTAAGTTGATAAGTTAGAACATTAATTTATCATTATACATTTTTTGTATAATGTAAGTTTAGGTAATTGTAAATCTGTCTTACAGAATGATAGAGATATAGAGGAGGTATACATATAATATGAAGCAATTATACAAGTACAATCAATCATGGGTTTGAGCCCCATGCAAAGACTATATAATTGGTATTTGTTGCTTCTCCACTAAGCACACAGCATTAAGGACAAAGAGTAAAGACTGATTGGCTCAGAATCATGGTAATATGTCATACCCATGGTGTGTTGTTTCAGTCATCTCATCAAATAGAACTTTTGTTCATCATGATATAGTTGACAAATTGCTCATTTGATTTGTCATTAAACTCACTGAAGGAATTCGAATTATAAAGATTTTACAAAATATATAATTTATATGTACCGGTAGTTCAACTTTTGATAAAAAAAAAAAAATTCTGGATAAGGGTTATAAAAAGTTAAAACAGTAATGTTGCCATGTAGACACACACACCAACATATATTAAATGACTATAAAAAAACACATGATTTTAACACATAATTTTATTGCAAACAGTTTAAAATACATTTTGTATGCATGATCATGAGTATAAAACACTATCAAAGTGTTTCTTATTTCATGCCTATTAGAAAGATATAACAAAGAATGTACATTTTATACTGTAACTTATATCACTTAGTAATATACAAAGAATGTACATTTTATACCAGAGAAATTAAATAATCAAGTTTCTTGGCCTTGCAGTATTATATCATTTTCCTCAAATAATTATGAACGAAATATTAAATGTTATGTTTTTGTAATATTATTGTCTTCTTGATGATTTATATGTAACAGAAAAGACTTCGTCAGTTTATACCTTGTGTCTGATTAATTGTCTGTATAATTGCTTGACAATGAATATGTTTAAAGTAAAGTAGTCATACCTTAAATCACACAAATATTGCTTTCTCTCAGTAGGAAATTTTAATAGCAAAGTTGACACAGGGATTGCTCTGGCTGAAATCAGTCTTTCGAAAATTAATCACCAAATATCAAATTCATTTGCCAATTATTTGAAAATAGAGCTAAAATTTCATTCAAATTTAATATTAAAGTGAACTCTGAATACCTACATTTTAAATCCTAAATTTGAACTATAGTAGTATGTCTTGCAAAATGTTCACACAAAAACATTGTCAGAAATGAAAGTCTGTCTCCAGACTTGGAAATTTTGTTTGCAATTGGCAACATGGTGAATCCTAGCACTATCCATGAAACAGTAACCTTTTACATATGTATGAATACTTTCAGCTATCAGAATGGGGCAAAGGAGATGATAAGATTTTAAAGGCTGTAGAAAATGGAGATATTACCAAAGTTGAATCTATTCTCCAGAAGAAAATCATTAACCCAACTAAGCTTGGTATACATGGCTTCTCAATGTAAGTTTATATTCTAGACTTTTAGCCAATCATTTTCTTTAGTGATACATGTTGAAGAGTTGGTATATAGTGGAAATAAAAATTGGGGGAAAAATAGTACTGTTACAATGTTTGAATATTATAAGTGTGCTAGTGACCTAATAATATTATAAGTTACACAATGTGCTAGTGACCTAATAATATTATAAGTTACACAGTGTGCTAGTGACCTAATAATATAAGTTACAGTGTGCTAGTGACCTAATAATATTATAAGTTACACAGTGTGCTAGTGACCTAATAATATTATAAGTTACACAGTGTGCTAGTGACCTAATAATATTATAAGTTACACAGTGTGCTAGTGACCTAATAATATAAGTTACAGTGTGCTAGTGACCTAATAATATTATAAGTTACAGTGTGCTAGTGACCTAATAATATAAGTTACAGTGTGCTAGTGACCTAATAATATTATAAGTTACACAGTGTGCTAGTGACCTAATAATATTATAAGTTACACAGTGTGCTAGTGACCTAATAATATTATAAGTTACACAGTGTGCTAATGACCTAATAATATAAGTTACAGTGTGCTAGTGACCTAATAATATTATAAGTTACACAGTGTGCTAGTGACCTAATAATATTATAAGTTACACAATGTGCTGGTGACCTAATAATATTATAAGTTACACAGTGTGCTAGTGACCTAATAATATTATAAGTTACAGTGTGCTAGTGACCTAATAATATAAGTTACAGTGTGCTAGTGACCTAATAATATTATAAGTTACACAGTGTGCTAGTGACCTAATAATATTATAAGTTACACAGTGTGCTAGTGACCTAATAATATTATAAGTTACACAGTGTGCTAGTGACCTAATAATATTATAAGTTACACAGTGTGCTAGTGACCTAATAATATAAGTTACAGTGTGCTAGTGACCTAATAATATTATAAGTTACACAGTGTGCTAGTGACCTAATAATATTATAAGTTACACAGTGTGCTAGTGACCTAATAATATAAGTTACAGTGTGCTAGTGACCTAATAATATAAGTTACACAGTGTGCTAGTGACCTAATAATATTATAAGTTACACAACGTGCTAGTGACCTAATAATATAAGTTACAGTGTGCTAGTGACCTAATAATATTATAAGTTACACAGTGTGCTAGTGACCTAATAATATTATAAATTACACAGTGTGCTAGTGACCTAATAATATTATAAGTTACAGTGTGCTAGTGACCTAATAATATTACAATGTACACTGTGCTAGTGACCCAATAGTATTATAAGTTACAGTGTGCTAGTGACTTAATAATATTATAAGTTACACAGTGTGCTAGTGACCTAATAATATTATAAGTTACAGTGTGCTAGTGACCTAATAATACATGTATTATAAGTTACACAATGTGCTAGTGACCTAATATGATATTTACTGGCACCATAATTTTTTTTATATATTATGTATTAGGTCACTAGTGAACTGTGTAATTAATATACTTTATAGAATACCCAATAATGAGGGATTTAGAAGTAATTGTACTTAAAGTCATAGATATGATACAAGTGTTGTTGAAGTGATACATTTGAGTCACTTACAAGATTCATGATATTTGAATTGTTGACTTGTGGACTATTTATACAGTAGTTGAGTTGCTGTACCAATATTTTGGGATTAACTTAATAGTCAGTTTAAAAATGAATATCAATAACAAATTTTATATCTTAGAGTCAGGATGAAGCGTTTGCTTGTCGCCATCTTTGTTTACAAATGGGACGTAACTCTACTACTAACCAATACCATTTTTTTAAAATACAAGAGGCCTACTTACCTTAAATTGAAAATCCCTGGTTATCACATGTTTACTATAAACCAATGATATTCATAGAAGTACAAATGTATGTAGAAGGTAATATATTGAATAAATATACTGGAAAGTGTTACCAGGTGCTTTGAAAGGTTAATTTATGTTCTTTTTCCTTTAAGAAATTTATCATGACAGTCATAAAGACTTTTGAAAGATGACTGAATGAAGTGCTAGTAATTCAAATAAGCTCTAGAAAAGGATATTAAAGGAAAACGCCAGTCAGTTGAACAATTGTTATAATTCAATACATTGTAACTTTTTATTCGTAAATGACTAATTATTAAACAAAAAACACCTTTATTAACATTAATATACCCAATTAGAAATATGAATATTTGGAATTTCCTGTCGTAATGTAAGCGGCCATGACACCTCTTCATGTGACGTCACTGGGACGTATCATGTTAGTTGAATAAATAACATGTATCTGACTTCCCAACATCGTGCCCATTTGGTTTTGTTTTAATATCAGATCAACTGCAATACAATGTTTACAATTGTATATCGTTCTAATTTTGTTCTTAATATTCCCATCCCATGTTACATTTTCATAAACAAAGGAGTATTTGTATCGGGGGGGGGGTTCTACATATAATTTCATGTTTTACGTGATTGGCCGTAGGTTAAATAACTGTCACTTTTAACTCGTTTTATGCTTACACATGTTTTTTAGCTCACCTATTGTCATCACTTTTCGTCCGTCGTCTGTCGTCCGTCCGTCAACATTTCACATTTTAATCTTCTCCTCAGAAACCACTGGGCCAATTGCAACCAAACTTTGGTGGAATGGTCCTTGGATGGCCCCCTTCCAAATTGTGTCCGATGATCCCAACTTCCAACCAAGATGGCCGCCAAGCTAAAAATAGAAAAAAGGGGGGATGAAATTTTAATTGTCCATTGCTGCTTTAGTGTAAGTCAAAATGAGCTCAAATTTTAACTGCAGCTACATGGCAAGGAGTAGTTTAACATATATTCCGGGTTTTTTTGTGAAATTTTTCTTTCAGCCGATATATACCGATTATGCAAATTAGGCATATTTTGATAAAAGATCACATTTAAATCTTCTCCTCTGAAACTGCTGAACCAAATTAAACCAAACCTAGCAGGGATGGTCCCTGGGTGGGTCCCTTTCAAAATTGTGTCCGACAGCCCCGCCCTCCATTCAAGATGGCTACTGTTACTAAAAATAGAAATTTCTTCAATTGTCCATTGCTGCTTTAGTATAAGTCAAAATGAGCTCAAATTTTAACTGCAGCTACATGGCAAGGAGTAGTTTAACATATATTCCGTGTTTTTCTGTGAAATTTTCTTTCAGCCGATTTATACCGATTATGCAAATTAGGCATATTTTGATAAAAGATCACATTTAAATCTTCTCCTCTGAAACCGCTGAACCAAATTAAACCAAACCTGGCAGGGATGGTCCCTGGGTGGGTCCCTTTCAAAATTGTGTCCGACAGCCCCGCCCTCCATTCAAGATGGCTGCTGTTACTAAAAATAGAAATTTCTTCAATTGTCCATTGCTGCTTTAGTATAAGTCAAAATGAGCTCAAATTTTAACTGCAGCTACATGGCAAGGAGTAGTTTAACATATATTCCATGTTTTTCTTTGAAATTTTCTTTCAACCGATTTATACCGATTATGCAAATTAGGCATATTTTGATAAAAGATCACATTTAAATCTTCTCCTCTGAAACCGCTGAACCAAATTAAACCAAACCTGGCAGGGTGGGTCCCTTTCAACCTTGTGTCTGTCAGTGCCGTCCTGTATCCAAGATGGCCACCATTACTAAAAATAGAAATTTCTTCAAATGGCCAAAACTGCTCTATTTTAAGCAAAATGTGCCCAAATTTGAACTGTATAAGCATAATGATGAGCTTTTTAACATATATTACAGGATTTTTTATGAACTTTGAACATTTGCCAATTTTGACTGATTATGCAAATTAGAAAAAAGGGGGGATGAAATTAAAAAAAAATCTTCTCCTCTGAAACTACTGAGCCAATCTCAATAAGAACTTTGCTGAAATGATTCTTGGGTGGTCCTCTTCCAATTTGTGTCCGGCATTTCAGAATTCCGACCAAGATGGCCACCACAGCCGAACTTAATTTAACATAGGACCCTATGGGAAATTCCCATCAAAATCTTCTTGACTGAAACCATTTGCTCAATAAGAACAAAATTTTGATGAAATAGTCATTGGATGGTTCTCTTCCAAATATGTGTCCGGTGATCCCGACTTCCAACCAAGATGGCCACCAAGCTAAAAATAGAAAAAAGGGGGGATGAAATTTTAAAAGGATCTTCTCCTCTGAAACTACTGAGCCAATCTCAACCAAACTTTGGTGGAATGATCCTTGGATGACACCCTTCCAAAATTGTGTCCGGTGATCCCGACTTCCAACCAAGATGGCCACCAAGCTAAAAATAGAAAAAAGGGGGGATGAAATTTTAAAAGAATCTTCTTCTCTGAAACTACTGAGCCAATCTCAACCAAACTTTGCTGAAATGATCCTTTGATGGTCCCCTTCCAAAATTATGTCTGGCATTTCATACCTCCGACCAAGATGGCTGCCACAGCTGAACTTAATTTAACATAGAACCCTATGGGAAATTCCCATAAAAATCTTCTTGTCTGAAACCATTTGCTCAATAAGAACTAAATGTTGATGAAATAGTCATTGGATGGTTCTCTTCCAAAAATATGTCAGGCGTTTCGGCACTTCAACCAAGATGGCCCCCACAGCCGAACTTAGCTTAACATAGGGCCCTATGGGAAATTCACATAAAAATCTTTTCCTCAGAAACCACTGGGCCAATTGCAACCAAACTTTGGTGGAATAGTCTTTGGATGGCCCCCTTCCAAAATTGTGTCCGGTGGTCCAGACTTCCAACCAAGATGGCCGCCAAGCTAAAAATAGAAAAAAGGGGGGGATGAAATTAAAAAAAAATCTTCTCCTCTGTAACTACTGAGCCAATCTCAACCAAACTTTGCTGAAATGATCCTTGGGTGGTCCCCTTCCAAAGTTATGTCTGGCATGTCAGACCTCCGACCAAGATGGCCGCCACAGCCAAACTTAATTTAACATAGGACCCTATGGGAAATTCCCATAAAAATCTTCTTGTTTGAAACCATTTGCTCAATAAGAACTAAATGTTGATGAAATAGTCATTGGATGGTTCTCTTCCTAAAATATGTCAGGCGGTTCGGCCCTTCGACCAAGATGACCCCCACAGCCGAACTTAGTTTAACATAGGAACCTATGGGAAATTCACATAAAAATCTTCTTGTCTGGAACCAGTTGCTCAATTGGAACCAAACTTTGATAAAATAGTCATTGAATGGTCCATTTCCAAAATTGTGTCTGGTGGTCCTGCCCTCTGACCAAGATGGCTGCACAGCTGTACTTAGTTTAACATAGGACCCTATGGGAAATTCACATAAAAACCATCTTGTCCGGAACCAGTACCTCAATTAGAACCAAACTTTGATGGAATAGTCATTGGATGGTCCTCTTCCAAAATTGTGTCCGGCAGTCGCGCTCTCCCACCAAGATGGCCGCCACAGTGCAGTTGCGTTGTTATTGAAAGCAGCTTTGATCCAGGTGAGCGATTACAGGCTCCTGGGAGCCTCTGGTTTCTTTTTTGACCTCAATGCTGTCGTACTTTCCCATTTTTTTCGAGGTCACTGATCGATCGATCGATGTGTTGACAAGGGTAGTCCTAATCGGTAATTACACACAAAAATTCTTCTCACACTTTCCCTTTTCGTTACTTAGTGCAATAAAATGCTGAACATGAAGTCATAATAATTGTGTAAATATCAAAAGATAAATATACAATGTTATTTTACGATTTACATAATTTTTAATGATAAAATTGCAAGTGATCAATGCTGATATAATATATGATACCGATTGTGTGACGTCACGGGCAGGTATAATCTGAGAATGGATTGTGCCTTTTGTCTCCTCCACATTGAAGAGTTTTGAAAATGGTGATCCCCATTATTTGGTGCTACAGGCAACTTCAATAACCAAATTCTACCTTACGGTATACTAATTTTAACATTCATTAACACAAATGTCTTTTATTTACTGTCAGTTAAATTTTCACGCTAACTTGTTAAGACCATGGCCTTTTACTTTAACTTGGGATAGCTATATATAGGCTCAATTTGTAACAGAAAAGTGGCATATTCCAACTTTAAAAATGGGAAATTTACAAAAGGAAACCAAAAACAGTTGTCGTCATTTATTAATATTTTATAGATTTCATGTAGCCAGTAGATATGGACATTTACCCATAGTAGAGAAACTATTAGCTTATGGTGCTGATGTAAACTGTGAAACTATACAAGGTTGGTAAAAAAAATCTCTAAAATTTCATCATCATATACCTCGGCAGATTAAATAAGTTTGTATTTGATATTTGTTGAGGCTATGCAGTGCTACTTTTCTAGCCTTCTACAAAGTAATTTTAATGTCCTGCAACGTATATATGTTATTATTGTATGCAGTCAGAGACATAGCGTGATAAATCACGGTGTTAGACCTATCACTCTTCTTACTGATATTGATATATCTTTTGCTCTGTTTGATTTATTTAAATACTTTCTGATGCATTTTGGGGGATATCAAGTTTCACTCTCTATTAAAAAGAAATTTTGAAGATGTATCAAACAGAACAAAAGATATATCTATATATATAGATATTATCAAGATGAGTGATACATCTCACAGTGATTTATAACCCCCCCCATGTCTCTGACTGTACTCTAGCTGATCCTCCTTTGGAAGAGAAGGACTTGTAAAGAACCAAAAAGCAGGAATTTAAATAAATTTTCAAACCTTTTTTAAAACCATATGAGCGATAAAGCCTCATGTGAGCTTCTAGTTTTATAATTTATGGTTAGGCGGGGGTTATGGTGTTTAATGCCACTTTCAAAAATATTGCAGTTATATCATGGTGGTATTTTATGGTAATGTAGTATCTGTATTAAGCGTTTGCAACAACCATTTCATATCTTATTATAGTAATGTATATAGACCATCACATTTAAATCTATACTGATGATAAAAATAAGGTTCATAAAGTGCTAGTTTTGTGATAATTACCGAAGCCAAGTGTAAAAGTAATCATATTTTTAATGTATATCAATTCAATAGTCAGTTCTTAAATAAAAAATAATTACATTCCAAATCTTTATGTTCTTTTTTTCATTTCATTTTCATTACATCTGAAATACATTTGTAGATTGAAATTATTTCTTCTTTTTATCACCACTAAAGTTGTGAGTTTGAATCCCGTGTATTGTGAGGTGTACTCTATACAAGTTTGTCAGTTACTTGCATCAGGTCGTTGGTTTTCTCCGGGTACTTTGGTTTCCTCTGCCAATAAAACTGACCGCCACGATATAGCTGAAATATTGTTGAAAGTGGCGGTAAACATCATAACCCTAACCCTTTCTTCTTTTAGGTGACACATTATTAGAATAACATCATTCAACAGTAATAAAAACCTAGATATCAAATTAGGTCTGGAAGACACGTTAAAATACTGAAGCTTACATTTAAAGTCTTAATGTTTGAATTCAATTACTGATGTTACTTTTTAATATTTGATGTATTAAAGATACCGAATTAAAAAGTAATTTTAGGCTTTCTTTGGTATTTAGCATGAAATTGTTACAGTAATCTTAATCTAGATCAAATATTGGATAATTAGAGAGAAAAGTGTTGTTCGTCAGATTTAAATAGATATGAGATAAGAACCATTTCAACAAAAGTACAAAAGTACAATGTTTACATAAATTTGTTTTCTTGGATCAATTTACGATTAAAAAAGATCATGTTTGCATTCATTTGATAATTTAATCCGAAAAAAAATTGAGAATCGTAAAATGTAAATGTATTTTTGTTGGTGTCAATTTTCATGGATTTGCAAAAACTGAGATGGTCGTTGACAATATTCATGGTTTTGATACGACTTGAAAATGACTTCTCTTGTTATTTATACCTTTTTCGTTGTGTAATAAATTTCATGATTTGATTGAACCAATGAAAATTATGAAGATTAGAATATTAATGAATTCATAATAATTAGATTTAATGAATATATATATTTAAATAGCCAAAACATGATTATAGGAAAAATATCAGTTCTTACTTAAGTAAAAAATGTAGAATTGATAAAAAAAAAACCGATGTATTTTAACAGGTTCTACAGCCTTACAATTAGCATGTGGTTCTGGTCGTCATACAGTGGTAGACTTATTAATTAAGGTAGGTATTTTTAACAGGTTCTACAGCCTCACAGTTAGTAAGTGGCTCTAGTCACCTGTGAAGTGTTGGATATGTAAATTAATGTCTATGTTGTTAATTCTACAGCCTTGATAAGCTGGCTGTTCTGGTTGCCACAAGGAGTAAAAGGTCTACAGCCTTATATTCACATGTTATAAGTAGTACTGGTCACTATCCAGTGGTAGAAGTTTTTCTGCTGAATAAAATTTGAATTGGACCGATTTTCCTCTCTGTTCAGTCCTACAAAATGAAAATTCCTTGCTACATGACTTGGATTGATGCCAGATGGTCCACTTTCAAGATTATTTCTGATAGTTGCTCTAAAGAGTTTAAAAGAAACTTTGGAACTTTGCCAATTTTTTAGTGAAAATGCAAATTAGACTAAAAGACATTTGCAAATTTTCTTAGAAACAATTTAGTTAATCTTATCCAAATATTTAAACCTGTTGCTTGTATTCATTTGCAATGTTTGTTTCATTGCTATGTTATTTTTGATTTTCAGTTGATTAAATTATTCTCTCTTTTTTTTAATGATGATGGTTTTAATTTATATAGTCAAACCTGTATATGCGGTCACCTCTATTAAGCAGCCACCTGCAATAAAAGGTCACCTTTTGCTTGTCCGGTCATAGAACATTTCATATGAATTGAACCTCTTTTAAGAGGTAACCTATCTTATAAGGTCACTTTGTCTTTGTCCCAAAGGTGACCTCTTATTACAGGTTTGACTGTATATGTTTTAATAAGTACTGTCAAACCTGTCGTAACGGTCACCTTTGTATAATGGTCACCTGCTCATAACGGTCACTTTCGTGCTCTCCCTGTGCATTTTACTATATATTTTAATTCGATATAGTGGTCACCTGTTCAATGTGGTCAGCGGTCACCATTTATTAGTAATTTCCAGTGTAAAACCTTTATATAACGGTAAGTTCATTTTTAAATTAATACCGGAAGGGATTTCGAAAGTTCAGTGTTTTTCTCAAATGTACGAAAAATCCTGAGGTGTTACAAAATATATTGCTTAATTTAATTAACTAAATAAACAAACGCTATTCAATTTTGTGAGTAATAAATTACAAAAAGGAAAGTTTATACCCAGGGGTTATTGGAGATATTTATTCATTACGAAATCCACTCACCAAAAATATTTTGTATCTAGTGCATCATGTCAAAATCATCAGCATCTGTAAGTAGGAAAGCTTTGAAATTAGACGACAAAGTGAAAGTTATCTGTATGAATACATTGTAGAATCCCTGCTGGGCTTTAATACAACGGGTTATAAATCGTTGTGATCGATGGTGGGAAAAGGTGTTGGGCTGTGGGCGAGGAGAAAATGTTGGTCGTACCCAGATAATGAACATTCTTTAAAGAAAATGTGAGATTCAATCGACGATTTTGACAACAATGTTTCCAGTTCAACATTTTGTTACTGGAAATTGTACTTTTGTTTATTAAATATCTTTCTTTATTTCTTTGTATGTTTTATTCAAATCATATCAGATTGAGATAAACATAACATGTAATTAAAAATGTTTATTTACAACTACTGTAAAATATTTCGTCGAATAATAAACCCCTTCATATAAAGGTCACCTGTATATAGTGGTCATTTTGTCAAACTCCCCCAGGTGACCACTATAGACAGGTTTGACTGTATTTGATAATTTTGTTATAGTCTGGAGCAGAACTTCATCAAAAAGATCGCCAAAGTTTTACAGCTTTACACCATGCCTGTATTGGATGCTACCATGAATGTGTTCAAATTCTACTGAGTTATAGAGCAGATGTTTCAGCGGTAGACCAGGTAAATTTAGCTCTGCATGTTATGACAATGAGAACATTTTATCAATAAAGAAGTATTTTTTATACAAAAACAAAAATTTCTGGATAGAAAAGGTTGGTTGGTTTATGGTGTTTAACCAACCAAACTTTTCTATTAGAAATTTTTGTTTTTGTATTTAAAAGAAAAAGAAAAGAAAAGGATTTTTATATTTAATAAAGGACTTAAGTATTGAAAATTGCAAAAAGTATTAGTTTATTATCTTCTGAAACATGATGGAGATTTGAAATATTTTACACTTTGATAGATTACATTATTGTGTTTTAAAATTCAGATTTAGAAATACCATGGCATATCACATTTTCTTTCAGATCAATAGAGGGATTAGGATTATAGTGTTTAATGCCACTTTCAACAATATTTCAGTTATATCGTGGCAGTTAGTTTTATTGGTGGAGGAAACCGTAGTACGTGAAGAAAACCACAGACTAGCCGCAAGTCACTGACAAACTTTATCTCATAATGTCGTATCAAGTACACCTCACCATGAATGGGATTCGAACTCACAATTTTAGTGGTTATAGGCACTGATAGCATAAGTAGTTGTAAATCCAACTACCATACGATGATGACCACAGCGGCCCCTCTAGATCAATAGAAATCACATAATTTTTACCTTTACAGACAATAGTCAACTGTTAAGATTTATTAGATAAATGTTTACTATGATGTCTGATTTCTATTTATAGACTGGAATTTTATGATATTGTTTATTTCTATTTATAGACTGGGAAGACTCCCTTATATTTTGCGGCCTCATCAGGAACTGTAACTATCTGTAAAGATTTGTTAGATAATGGTGCAAACATCAACTGTGTTGACAATAATCAAATGTAAGTACTAGTTTATTTATCGTACAGTCAATTGACTCAATCCTCATTTCGTAGGACCGCAACGGTGATGTAATGATTAGCGAGCTCGTCTCGGTTGCAGCAGATCATGGGTTGAGCCCCGGTTGGGTCAAACCATAGACTATAGAATTGGTATTTACTGCTTATCAGCTAAGAACACAGCATTAAGGAGTTAGAGCAAAGACTGGTTGGCTGAGAATCAGGTTGATGTGTCCCAGTGGGGCGACATGTCTACCAGCGGACTGTTGTTTCAGTGAGCTAGCACTATAAAAATCCAACTAAGCGTGTTGGTCTAGTACAAAGAGGAAATCATCATCACCTCATTTGGCATTGTACAGTAATCACCCACTCATATCGTATCATGACACACAATGTCCTCCATTATTTAAACCATGGGAAACTATTTTATATCACCTGACCCAAGGTACACAAGTTGTTTTTCAGATTATTATCCTGAAGCCAATTAATTACAAGTTAAAGCTAGTAGTATTATTTGAATGTTAAAATTTGTGTAATGCTATTCACATGTTTTATTTTTAGGACACCTTTAATGGGTGCAGCTAATCAAGGCAGGAAAGAAGTGTGTGAAATGTTACTCAAAAAAGGAGCTAATAGGGATCTCAAAGATATTAATGGTAAGGGAGATAACTTTTAATTGATTCTACCTGTTAATAAAAAAAAGAATTTAAAATTTAATCATCAAATACTGTATTTACATCAAAATA
The DNA here is from genome assembly GCA_963680875.1 of Bathymodiolus brooksi. Lineage (NCBI taxonomy): Eukaryota > Metazoa > Mollusca > Bivalvia > Mytilida > Modiolidae > Bathymodiolus > Bathymodiolus brooksi. Next base: position 116,112,530 of record OY804577.1, read on the forward strand.
CATTAATAATTTTATTATTTCAACTTTGTTGATTTTTTTGTTAGTGATGGACAGGGAACATTCATCAATTTTATTTTTATGCACCAGTGTCAAACTATCAATGTGATTTGAAGTACTTTGTAAAGTAATTTCTGATATAGACAAAATATATTTTTCATATGCTTCTATAATTTCAAACATTTTAGGTATTTGAGATTATTCAGATGTAATCTCAAAACAACGATTTAGCAGATGTAATCTCAAAACAACGATTTTGCAGATTTAATCTCAAAACAACGATTTTGCCGATGTAATCTCAAAACAACGATTTAGCAGAAGTAATCTCAAAACAACGATTTTGCAGACGTAATCTCAAAACAACGATTTTGCAGACGTAATCTCAAAACAACGATTTAGCAGATGTAATCTCAAAACAACGATTTTACAGATGTAATCTCAAAACAACGATTTTGCAGACGTAATCTCAAAACAACAACTTTGCAGATATCATCTCAAAGCAACGATTTTATTTTGTAGGTGTGACAGCTTTAATGCATGCATTGACTGAAAAGCATGAAGAAATACAGAAAGTGTTTGATAAAGCTCCAACTATAGCATCGTGGGATATCCCTGGTGGTACATGTAAGTATGATCTCCTACTTATCATTAAAAAGCAGAATTCAATGTTATAATATAAGGGGGACCATCATGGTCGTGATCGTATGGTAGTTTGATTTACAACTACCTGTGCAATCAGTGCCTATCACCACTAAAGTTGTGAGTTTGAATCCCGCTCATGGTGAAGTGTACTCGATACATCATTATGTAATAAAGTTTATCAGTGACTTGCGACAGATCTGTGGTTTTCTCCAGGTAATCCAGTTCCCTCCTCCAATAAAACTGGCCACCACGATATAACTAAAATATTGTTGAAAGTGCCATTAAACACCATAATCCTAAACCATATTTCGTTCAGTTGCACAGAACCATTTGCCATTAGTGTAATGTTAAATCTTTAAATTAATTGCATATATTCGTTTAATTGCATAGTCTAATTCTTACCAAAAAAACTTATATAAAAATTAATAATTTCAGTGGAAAGAAACAAACAGGTAGTGAAGGGAGCAGAGGGTGGAGCAAGACAAGATACATCAGAGATGCTAGAAGCTGATCAGGTACTCCACATTGTGTCAAACATTTATAGTAAGGGGAAAGAAAAAAAAACTTATCTTATAACGAAACTACCTATATGATATTTTCTTGTAATTGGTCAACCCATTGAAGGTGTTTAAAAACCTGCATGGTATTCAGAAGATTTATCATGGAGCCTTCTATAAATGTCTGAAAATTTGGCTTGAATTTTATTATAAAGATGTAATTGTTGGCGTCAGTTGTTTTGTTCCTTTTTTAGTGAATAATATACTTATGTCCAGTTTCTTGAAAGTTTGACAATGATGAAAGACATTTTGCAATAATAAGGGGAAAAAATGATTTTTTTTATCTACCGTCTATACATATAGTCAAACTTCATTGTGTTGAAGTAGAAGAGACATACTACAGTGAAACTGGTCTAAACTGAACCTCTTTGAGACCAACTTTTGTATTCTGATTAGACAGGTCTTCGGTTTATACATGTTAAATGAACAAGATTCCCTACGATGGGAATATTTGTATTTTGGTTTATACAGGATTCTGTTGAGACAGGTCTCGCTGTATTTTAGTTTGAATTGGTGAAGTATTCAAACTGTGAGGGCAAATTTATATAACAATAACAATGAACAGATAATTTTCTTACTTCGCATTATTAAGGAAAACTTTTTACGTATTATTTAGGAATGGTTACAGGATGAATTTGTTATTGATTTAACTGACAAAATTGACATCACTGTTGGATGAACTAGGGAAACTGTTAACATAACATTATCAGTAGATTATATCAAATAAATCATTTCATTGGTCACTAACTTGCAAATACATTTTTTTCATAACAATTTTTGTAATAAGCAATACAAAATTATGTCTTCAGTAATAAATATGTAACTATGAAAACAGATGGGAGTATGTGTAAATGGAATACCTATCTTAATTATCGTACAATAGGGTCATAATTGATATTGTTATGAATACAGTTATACCTGCCCATGTGGTCACCTGTATTAAAAGGTCACCTTTTTCTTGTCCTCTCATAGAACATTTCATATGATTTGAACCTCTATTAAGGGGTCACCTGTCTTAAGAGACCACATTTCCTTTGTTCCAAAGGTGACCTCTTAATGCAGGTTTGACTATATCAGTTTTCAGCATCATCGAGTTGGTATTGATGCCAGATATCATGCTGTATTAGAACTTATTTTTAGTTATAATTTTAGATTGAGACGACTTTCAGACGTTGTCATTTTCTTTAATTCTAGGTTAATGGTGTAGCTAAATTCGTGGCAGATAACTCGCCTTCACCTCGACAACAAAGGAAAGATGACAATATACAACAGGTAGATAATTATACTATCACTGGGTTGATACCTCTGCTGGTGGGCTGTTAGTCCCCAAGGTTATCATCTGCCCAGTAATCAGTGCTTTGATTTACTTGTTTCCAAAGACTTTTAAATTATTTGGCTTTTGACATTCTATTGGCTATGAGTATACCTGATGAAGTTTTTTTCAGAAAGTGTCAACCACATTATATTGGATATCTACGTTTTTATAAATTGCATCATTATTCTTGTTTCAAGTTTTGGCATGGGTACAAAATTTTGTTAGAAAATGTTAGAACAATTGTTTGTATATAATGCCATTAATATACATATTTTGAGCACTTGATGTTTTTTTTTTTGCTTGATCTTTGGTTTACGATACTGGTGTCGTGTTTGATGTATTGTTCCTAAAAATCCAGAAACTGAATGTTTTCTCACTGTTTATATTTCATTCTGTATGTTTTAAAGGGATATTAAAGCTCATTTTGGTAATTTTTTGTATCTCATGAAAACTTGCAATTGGTTCTATAAATGATATTTATGAAACATTAACCTGGTTTTTATCAATGAAACTTTGTAAAAGTGACATAATTCGTTGATAATTCTGTCATATCTTGCGGTTTTTCCAATAATTGAATTTTTGCTTCCTGAACAAAAATTCATTTCGACCCTTTTAAGTGATATTTTAACGATATTAGGGATTATGTGGGCGTGCAAAGTATTTTTGGATTGTTTTTACAATTAAATTGAAAAGAAACAACCTTCGTCACGAGTTGAAAAAAAAATATGTTAAAACGAACTTTAATATCCCTTTATGAGTTTTCGAATTAGAATGACATATTCTTCAGTGACAAAGACATTGCAGTTAAGATGATTTTTAATATCTATTATTGAAACAACAAGTCGTACACTAGATAGAGTTATATTTGAACCAAAGAATTACACCAAAATATAGTTTTAACAGGAAATTTGGAGAGAATTTTTTTTGAAATATTTAAAATAGGGTATAATAGGAGTTAGCTAATATTTTAAACGAAATTCACTGCAATTTATACAAACCGTTACAAGCCCTGAACAGATTTTGTTCATATACACTAGGATACCAGCTGTTCCATATTATAATAGCAATGGTATTTTATTTTTACAGTCGTCAGTTAAAAAAACTTCATCCCCTGTACAATCAGCTGCTGAGCAGAAAGCCCTCCAGGCTTACAAGGTATGTATATAGTTGTTACAGTGTAGTAATAGTATTTCAATTCATTTTTATACATTTATTTTATTTTACATTTGAACACTAAAACAATTTTTTTTATAATGATTGTTAAATTTTACATCAATTTTCGCCTGATTTTAAAAGTTATTTTTTGATAAACAGTTTAAATGATGCAAAAATGATGATATCAAACTAGTTTATTTAATTATGAAATAGCTTTTAAAAATAATTTAATTATTTAATGTTAAAATAAATTTAAAGAGAAATATTTGTATGTTGCTGTATTTTTCACATGTTTATCATATACTTCAACAGAGGAAATAACTGATTTGTACCAAAATGTTTAGTCCTTTTGGCTAGAATTAAATACATGTATATAGTTATAGAACAAGAAAATTATTGTTTTATTATACAAATCCAATAAAGGCACGTTTTTTAAGCACTTTCAGTATCATAAGAGAGAAATTTGGTAGGTAATAATTTTCTGTGCAAATATTTTATAGAACAGTTGAATCTGCCGTGTCTGTAAACATAGTTTTCCGGAAATTCACGAAGTGAACTTACGGACATTGACGGAAAGGCATGTAATAACATTCCGGAAGAAGTTAATAAACTTGCTTTATCAGCCCGCTTGGACCATTCTTGTGAAACTGGGTGAAATAAACATGACCACTCTTATTATTCTAAACAAAACTCAAAGTTTTATTACAGGGTAAAATTTTAGCTTTATCATCTACAAGTATATGATAATATACTATTATCAACACTTCAACTCTGACTCCATTCAACAGAAATAGTTAGGTGTGAAGGAAGATCAGTAGGTTAAATAAGTGCATTATAGTTAGGTGTGAAGGAAGATCAGTAGGTTAAATAAGTGCATTATAGTTAGGTGTGAAGGAAGATCAGTAGGTTAAATAAGTGCATTATAGTTAGGTGTGAAGGAAGATCAGTAGGATAAATAAGTGCATTATAGTTAGGTGTGAAGGAAGATCAGTAGGTTAAATAAGTGCATTATAGTTAGGTGTGAAGGAAGATCAGTAGGTTAAATAAGTGCATTATAGTTAGGTGTGAAGGAAGATCAGTAGGTTAAATAAGTACATTATAGTTAGGTGTGAAGGAAGATCAGTAGGTTAAATAAGTGCATTATAGTTAGGTGTGAAGGAAGATCAGTAGGTTAAATAAGTGCATTATAGTTAGGTGTGAAGGAAGATCAGTAGGTTAAATAAGTGCATTATAGTTAGGTGTGAAGGAAGATCAGTAGGTTAAATAAGTGCATTATAGTTAGATGTGAAGGAAGATCAGTAGGTTAAATAAGTGCATTATAGTTAGGTGTGAAGGAAGATCAGTAGGTTAAATAAGTGCATTATAGTTAGGTGTGAAGGAAGATCAGTAGGTTAAATAAGTGCATTATAGTTAGGTGTGAAGGAAGATCAGTAGGTTAAATAAGTACATTATAGTTAGGTGTGAAGGATGATCGGTAGGTTAAATAAGTACATTATAGTTAGGTGTGAAGGAAGATCAGTAGGTTAAATAAGTACATTATAGTTAGGTGTGAAGGAAGATCAGTAGGTTAAATAAGTGCATTATAGTTAGGTGTGAAGGAAGATCAGTAGGTTAAATAAGTGCATTATAGTTAGTTGTGAAGGAAGATCAGTAGGTTAAATAAGTGCATTATAGTTAGGTGTGAAGGAAGATCAGTAGGTTAAATAAGTGCATTATAGTTAGGTGTGAAGGAAGATCAGTAGGTTAAATAAGTGCATTATAGTTAGGTGTGAAGGAAGATCGGTAGGTTAAATAAGTACATTATAGTTAGGTGTGAAGGAAGATCAGTAGGTTAAATAAGTGCATTATAGTTAGGTGTGAAGGAAGATCAGTAGGTTAAATAAGTGCATTATAGTTAGGTGTGAAGGAAGATCAGTAGGTTAAATAAGTGCATTATAGTTAGGTGTGAAGGAAGATCAGTAGGTTAAATAAGTGCATTATAGTTAGGTGTGAAGGAAGATCAGTAGGTTAAATAAGTACATTATTGTTAGGTGTGAAGGAAGATCAGTAGGTTAAATAAGTGCATTATAGTTAGGTGTGAAGGAAGATCAGTAGGTTAAATAAGTGCATTATAGTTAGGTGTGAAGGAAGATCAGTAGGTTAAATAAGTACATTATAGTTAGGTGTGAAGGAAGATCAGTAGGTTAAATAAGTACATTATAGTTAGGTGTGAAGGAAGATCAGTAGGTTAAATAAGTACATTATAGTTAGGTGTGAAGGAAGATCAGTAGGTTAAATAAGTGCATTATAGTTAGGTGTGAAGGAAGATCAGTAGGTTAAATAAGTGCATTATAGTTAGGTGTGAAGGAAGATCAGTAGGTTAAATAAGTACATTATAGTTAGGTGTGAAGGAAGATCAGTAGGTTAAATAAGTACATTATAGTTAGGTGTGAAGAAAGATCAGTAGGTTAAATAAGTACATTATAGTTAGGTGTGAAGGAAGATCAGTAGGTTAAATAAGTGCATTATAGTTAGGTGTGAAGGAAGATCAGTAGGTTAAATAAGTACATTATAGTTAGGTGTGAAGGAAGATCAGTTAAATAAGTACATTATAGTTAGGTGTGAAGGAAGATCAGTAGGTTAAATAAGTACATTTTAGTTAGGTGTGAAGGAAGATCAGTAGGTTAAATAAGTACTTTATAGTTAGGTGTGAAGGAGGATCAGTAGGTAAATAAGTACATTATAGTTAGGTGTGAAGGAAGATCAGTAGGTTAAATAAGTACATTATAGTTAGGTGTGAAGGAAGATCAGTAGGTTAAATAAGTACATTATAGTTAGGTGTGAAGGAAGATCAGTAGGTTAAATAAGTACATTATAGTTAGGTGTGAAGGAAGATCAGTAGGTTAAATAAGTACATTATAGTTAGGTGTGAAGGAAGATCAGTAGGTTAAATAAGTACATTATAGTTAGGTGTGAAGGAAGATCAGTAGGTTAAATAAGTACATTATAGTTAGGTGTGAAGGAAGATCAGTAGGTTAAATAAGTACATTATAGTTAGGTGTGAAGGAAGATCAGTTAAATAAGTACATTATAGTTAGGTGTGAAGGAAGATCAGTAGGTTAAATAAGTGCATTATAGTTAGGTGTGAAGGAAGATCAGTTAAATAAGTACATTATAGTTAGGTGTGAAGGAAGATCAGTAGGTTAAATAAGTGCATTATAGTTAGGTGTGAAGGAAGATCAGTAGGTTAAATAAGTGCATTATAGTTAGGTGTGAAGGAAGATCAGTAGGTTAAATAAGTGCATTATAGTTAGGTGTGAAGGAAGATCAGTTGGTTAAATAAGTACATTATAGTTAGGTGTGAAGGAAGATCAGTAGGTTAAATAAGTACATTAAAGTTAGGTGTGAAGGAAGATCAGTAGGTTAAATAAGTACATTTTAGTTAGGTGTGAAGGAAGATCAGTAGGTTAAATAAGTACATTATAGTTAGGTGTGAAGGAAGATCAGTAGGTAAATAAGTACATTATAGTTAGGTGTGAAGGAAGATCAGTAGGTTAAATAAGTACATTATAGTTAGGTGTGAAGGAAGATCAGTAGGTTAAATAAGTGCATTATAGTTAGGTGTGAAGGAAGATCAGTTAAATAAGTACATTATAGTTAGGTGTGAAGGAAGATCAGTAGGTTAAATAAGTGCATTATAGTTAGGTGTGAAGGAAGATCAGTAGGTTAAATAAGTGCATTATAGTTAGGTGTGAAGGAAGATCAGTAGGTTAAATAAGTGCATTATAGTTAGGTGTGAAGGAAGATCAGTAGGTTAAATAAGTGCATTATAGTTAGGTGTGAAGGAAGATCAGTAGGTTAAATAAGTGCATTATAGTTAGGTGTGAAGGAAGATCAGTAGGTTAAATAAGTGCATTATAGTTAGGTGTGAAGGAAGATCAGTAGGTTAAATAAGTGCATTATAGTTAGATGTGAAGGAAGATCAGTAGGTTAAATAAGTGCATTATAGTTAGGTGTGAAGGAAGATCAGTAGGTTAAATAAGTGCATTATAGTTAGGTGTGAAGGAAGATCAGTAGGTTAAATAAGTGCATTATAGTTAGGTGTGAAGGAAGATCAGTAGGTTAAATAAGTACATTATAGTTAGGTGTGAAGGAAGATCAATAGGTTAAATAAGTACATTATAGTTAGGTGTGAAGGAAGATCAGTAGGTTAAATAAGTACATTATAGTTAGGTGTGAAGGAAGATCAGTAGGTTAAATAAGTGCATTATAGTTAGGTGTGAAGGAAGATCAGTAGGTTAAATAAGTGCATTATAGTTAGTTGTGAAGGAAGATCAGTAGGTTAAATAAGTGCATTATAGTTAGGTGTGAAGGAAGATCAGTAGGTTAAATAAGTGCATTATAGTTAGGTGTGAAGGAAGATCAGTAGGTTAAATAAGTGCATTATAGTTAGGTGTGAAGGAAGATCGGTAGGTTAAATAAGTACATTATAGTTAGGTGTGAAGGAAGATCAGTAGGTTAAATAAGTGCATTATAGTTAGGTGTGAAGGAAGATCAGTAGGTTAAATAAGTGCATTATAGTTAGGTGTGAAGGAAGATCAGTAGGTTAAATAAGTGCATTATAGTTAGGTGTGAAGGAAGATCAGTAGGTTAAATAAGTGCATTATAGTTAGGTGTGAAGGAAGATCAGTAGGTTAAATAAGTACATTATTGTTAGGTGTGAAGGAAGATCAGTAGGTTAAATAAGTGCATTATAGTTAGGTGTGAAGGAAGATCAGTAGGTTAAATAAGTGCATTATAGTTAGGTGTGAAGGAAGATCAGTAGGTTAAATAAGTACATTATAGTTAGGTGTGAAGGAAGATCAGTAGGTTAAATAAGTACATTATAGTTAGGTGTGAAGGAAGATCAGTAGGTTAAATAAGTACATTATAGTTAGGTGTGAAGGAAGATCAGTAGGTTAAATAAGTGCATTATAGTTAGGTGTGAAGGAAGATCAGTAGGTTAAATAAGTGCATTATAGTTAGGTGTGAAGGAAGATCAGTAGGTTAAATAAGTACATTATAGTTAGGTGTGAAGGAAGATCAGTAGGTTAAATAAGTACATTATAGTTAGGTGTGAAGAAAGATCAGTAGGTTAAATAAGTACATTATAGTTAGGTGTGAAGGAAGATCAGTAGGTTAAATAAGTGCATTATAGTTAGGTGTGAAGGAAGATCAGTAGGTTAAATAAGTACATTATAGTTAGGTGTGAAGGAAGATCAGTTAAATAAGTACATTATAGTTAGGTGTGAAGGAAGATCAGTAGGTTAAATAAGTACATTTTAGTTAGGTGTGAAGGAAGATCAGTAGGTTAAATAAGTACTTTATAGTTAGGTGTGAAGGAGGATCAGTAGGTAAATAAGTACATTATAGTTAGGTGTGAAGGAAGATCAGTAGGTTAAATAAGTACATTATAGTTAGGTGTGAAGGAAGATCAGTAGGTTAAATAAGTACATTATAGTTAGGTGTGAAGGAAGATCAGTAGGTTAAATAAGTACATTATAGTTAGGTGTGAAGGAAGATCAGTAGGTTAAATAAGTACATTATAGTTAGGTGTGAAGGAAGATCAGTAGGTTAAATAAGTACATTATAGTTAGGTGTGAAGGAAGATCAGTAGGTTAAATAAGTACATTATAGTTAGGTGTGAAGGAAGATCAGTAGGTTAAATAAGTACATTATAGCTAGGTGTGAAGGAAGATCAGTAGGTTAAATAAGTGCATTATAGTTAGGTGTGAAGGAAGATCAGTTAAATAAGTACATTATAGTTAGGTGTGAAGGAAGATCAGTAGGTTAAATAAGTGCATTATAGTTAGGTGTGAAGGAAGATCAGTAGGTTAAATAAGTGCATTATAGTTAGGTGTGAAGGAAGATCAGTAGGTTAAATAAGTGCATTATAGTTAGGTGTGAAGGAAGATCAGTAGGTTAAATAAGTACATTATAGTTAGGTGTGAAGGAAGATCAGTAGGTTAAATAAGTACATTAAAGTTAGGTGTGAAGGAAGATCAGTAGGTTAAATAAGTACATTTTAGTTAGGTGTGAAGGAAGATCAGTAGGTTAAATAAGTACATTATAGTTAGGTGTGAAGGAAGATCAGTAGGTAAATAAGTACATTATAGTTAGGTGTGAAGGAAGATCAGTAGGTTAAATAAGTACATTATAGTTAGGTGTGAAGGAAGATCAGTAGGTTAAATAAGTGCATTATAGTTAGGTGTGAAGGAAGATCAGTTAAATAAGTACATTATAGTTAGGTGTGAAGGAAGATCAGTAGGTTAAATAAGTACATTATAGTTAGGTGTGAAGGAAGATCAGTAGGTTAAATAAGTACATTATAGTTAGGTGTGAAGGAAGATCAGTTAAATAAGTACATTATAGTTAGGTGTGAAGGAAGATCAGTAGGTTAAATAAGTGCATTATAGTTAGGTGTGAAGGAAGATCAGTAGGTTAAATAAGTGCATTATAGTTAGGTGTGAAGGAAGATCAGTAGGTTAAATAAGTACATTATAGTTAGGTGTGAAGGAAGATCAGTAGGTTAAATAAGTACATTATAGTTAGGTGTGAAGGAAGATCAGTAGGTTAAATAAGTGCATTATAGTTAGGTGTGAAGGAAGATCAGTAGGTTAAATAAGTGCATTATAGTTAGGTGTGAAGGAAGATCAGTAGGTTAAATAAGTACATTATAGTTAGGTGTGAAGGAAGATCAGTAGGTTAAATAAGTACATTATAGTTAGGTGTGAAGGAAGATCAGTAGGTTAAATAAGTGCATTATAGTTAGGTGTGAAGGAAGATCAGTAGGTTAAATAAGTGCATTATAGTTAGGTGTGAAGGAAGATCAGTAGGTTAAATAAGTACATTATAGTTAGGTGTGAAGGAAGATCAGTTAAATAAGTACATTATAGTTAGGTGTGAAGGAAGATCAGTAGGTTAAATAAGTGCATTATAGTTAGGTGTGAAGGAAGATCAGTTAAATAAGTACATTATAGTTAGGTGTGAAGGAAGATCAGTAGGTTAAATAAGTGCATTATAGTTAGGTGTGAAGGAAGATCAGTAGGTTAAATAAGTGCATTATAGTTAGGTGTGAAGGAAGATCAGTAGGTTAAATAAGTGCATTATAGTTAGGTGTGAAGGAAGATCAGTTGGTTAAATAAGTACATTATAGTTAGGTGTGAAGGAAGATCAGTAGGTTAAATAAGTACATTAAAGTTAGGTGTGAAGGAAGATCAGTAGGTTAAATAAGTACATTTTAGTTAGGTGTGAAGGAAGATCAGTAGGTTAAATAAGTACATTATAGTTAGGTGTGAAGGAAGATCAGTAGGTAAATAAGTACATTATAGTTAGGTGTGAAGGAAGATCAGTAGGTTAAATAAGTACATTATAGTTAGGTGTGAAGGAAGATCAGTAGGTTAAATAAGTGCATTATAGTTAGGTGTGAAGGAAGATCAGTTAAATAAGTACATTATAGTTAGGTGTGAAGGAAGATCAGTAGGTTAAATAAGTGCATTATAGTTAGGTGTGAAGGAAGATCAGTAGGTTAAATAAGTGCATTATAGTTAGGTGTGAAGGAAGATCAGTAGGTTAAATAAGTGCATTATAGTTAGGTGTGAAGGAAGATCAGTAGGTTAAATAAGTGCATTATAGTTAGGTGTGAAGGAAGATCAGTAGGTTAAATAAGTGCATTATAGTTAGGTGTGAAGGAAGATCAGTAGGTTAAATAAGTGCATTATAGTTAGGTGTGAAGGAAGATCAGTAGGTTAAATAAGTGCATTATAGTTAGATGTGAAGGAAGATCAGTAGGTTAAATAAGTGCATTATAGTTAGGTGTGAAGGAAGATCAGTAGGTTAAATAAGTGCATTATAGTTAGGTGTGAAGGAAGATCAGTAGGTTAAATAAGTGCATTATAGTTAGGTGTGAAGGAAGATCAGTAGGTTAAATAAGTACATTATAGTTAGGTGTGAAGGAAGATCAATAGGTTAAATAAGTACATTATAGTTAGGTGTGAAGGAAGATCAGTAGGTTAAATAAGTACATTATAGTTAGGTGTGAAGGAAGATCAGTAGGTTAAATAAGTGCATTATAGTTAGGTGTGAAGGAAGATCAGTAGGTTAAATAAGTGCATTATAGTTAGTTGTGAAGGAAGATCAGTAGGTAAATAAGTGCATTATAGTTAGGTGTGAAGGAAGATCAGTAGGTTAAATAAGTGCATTATAGTTAGGTGTGAAGGAAGATCAGTAGGTTAAATAAGTGCATTATAGTTAGGTGTGAAGGAAGATCGGTAGGTTAAATAAGTACATTATAGTTAGGTGTGAAGGAAGATCAGTAGGTTAAATAAGTGCATTATAGTTAGGTGTGAAGGAAGATCAGTAGGTTAAATAAGTGCATTATAGTTAGGTGTGAAGGAAGATCAGTAGGTTAAATAAGTGCATTATAGTTAGGTGTGAAGGAAGATCAGTAGGTTAAATAAGTGCATTATAGTTAGGTGTGAAGGAAGATCAGTAGGTTAAATAAGTACATTATTGTTAGGTGTGAAGGAAGATCAGTAGGTTAAATAAGTGCATTATAGTTAGGTGTGAAGGAAGATCAGTAGGTTAAATAAGTGCATTATAGTTAGGTGTGAAGGAAGATCAGTAGGTTAAATAAGTACATTATAGTTAGGTGTGAAGGAAGATCAGTAGGTTAAATAAGTACATTATAGTTAGGTGTGAAGGAAGATCAGTAGGTTAAATAAGTACATTATAGTTAGGTGTGAAGGAAGATCAGTAGGTTAAATAAGTGCATTATAGTTAGGTGTGAAGGAAGATCAGTAGGTTAAATAAGTGCATTATAGTTAGGTGTGAAGGAAGATCAGTAGGTTAAATAAGTACATTATAGTTAGGTGTGAAGGAAGATCAGTAGGTTAAATAAGTACATTATAGTTAGGTGTGAAGAAAGATCAGTAGGTTAAATAAGTACATTATAGTTAGGTGTGAAGGAAGATCAGTAGGTTAAATAAGTGCATTATAGTTAGGTGTGAAGGAAGATCAGTAGGTTAAATAAGTACATTATAGTTAGGTGTGAAGGAAGATCAGTTAAATAAGTACATTATAGTTAGGTGTGAAGGAAGATCAGTAGGTTAAATAAGTACATTTTAGTTAGGTGTGAAGGAAGATCAGTAGGTTAAATAAGTACTTTATAGTTAGGTGTGAAGGAGGATCAGTAGGTAAATAAGTACATTATAGTTAGGTGTGAAGGAAGATCAGTAGGTTAAATAAGTACATTATAGTTAGGTGTGAAGGAAGATCAGTAGGTTAAATAAGTACATTATAGTTAGGTGTGAAGGAAGATCAGTAGGTTAAATAAGTACATTATAGTTAGGTGTGAAGGAAGATCAGTAGGTTAAATAAGTACATTATAGTTAGGTGTGAAGGAAGATCAGTAGGTTAAATAAGTACATTATAGTTAGGTGTGAAGGAAGATCAGTAGGTTAAATAAGTACATTATAGTTAGGTGTGAAGGAAGATCAGTAGGTTAAATAAGTACATTATAGCTAGGTGTGAAGGAAGATCAGTAGGTTAAATAAGTGCATTATAGTTAGGTGTGAAGGAAGATCAGTTAAATAAGTACATTATAGTTAGGTGTGAAGGAAGATCAGTAGGTTAAATAAGTGCATTATAGTTAGGTGTGAAGGAAGATCAGTAGGTTAAATAAGTGCATTATAGTTAGGTGTGAAGGAAGATCAGTAGGTTAAATAAGTGCATTATAGTTAGGTGTGAAGGAAGATCAGTAGGTTAAATAAGTACATTATAGTTAGGTGTGAAGGAAGATCAGTAGGTTAAATAAGTACATTAAAGTTAGGTGTGAAGGAAGATCAGTAGGTTAAATAAGTACATTTTAGTTAGGTGTGAAGGAAGATCAGTAGGTTAAATAAGTACATTATAGTTAGGTGTGAAGGAAGATCAGTAGGTAAATAAGTACATTATAGTTAGGTGTGAAGGAAGATCAGTAGGTTAAATAAGTACATTATAGTTAGGTGTGAAGGAAGATCAGTAGGTTAAATAAGTGCATTATAGTTAGGTGTGAAGGAAGATCAGTTAAATAAGTACATTATAGTTAGGTGTGAAGGAAGATCAGTAGGTTAAATAAGTACATTATAGTTAGGTGTGAAGGAAGATCAGTAGGTTAAATAAGTACATTATAGTTAGGTGTGAAGGAAGATCAGTTAAATAAGTACATTATAGTTAGGTGTGAAGGAAGATCAGTAGGTTAAATAAGTGCATTATAGTTAGGTGTGAAGGAAGATCAGTAGGTTAAATAAGTGCATTATAGTTAGGTGTGAAGGAAGATCAGTAGGTTAAATAAGTACATTATAGTTAGGTGTGAAGGAAGATCAGTAGGTTAAATAAGTACATTATAGTTAGGTGTGAAGGAAGATCAGTAGGTTAAATAAGTGCATTATAGTTAGGTGTGAAGGAAGATCAGTAGGTTAAATAAGTGCATTATAGTTAGGTGTGAAGGAAGATCAGTAGGTTAAATAAGTACATTATAGTTAGGTGTGAAGGAAGATCAGTAGGTTAAATAAGTACATTATAGTTAGGTGTGAAGGAAGATCAGTAGGTTAAATAAGTGCATTATAGTTAGGTGTGAAGGAAGATCAGTAGGTTAAATAAGTGCATTATAGTTAGGTGTGAAGGAAGATCAGTAGGTTAAATAAGTACATTATAGTTAGGTGTGAAGGAAGATCAGTAGGTTAAATAAGTGCATTATAGTTAGGTGTGAAGGAAGATCAGTAGGTTAAATAAGTACATTATAGTTAGGTGTGAAGGAAGATCAGTAGGTTAAATAAGTGCATTATAGTTAGGTGTGAAGGAAGATCAGTAGGTTAAATAAGTACATTATAGTTAGGTGTGAAGGAAGATCAGTAGGTTAAATAAGTGCATTATAGTTAGGTGTGAAGGAAGATCAGTAGGTTAAATAAGTACATTATAGTTAGATGTGAAGGAAGATCAGTAGGTTAAATAAGTGCATTATAGTTAGGTGTGAAGGAAGATCAGTAGGTTAAATAAGTACATTATAGTTAGGTGTGAAGGAAGATCAGTAGGTTAAATAAGTACATTATAGTTAGGTGTGAAGGAAGATCAGTTAAATAAGTACATTTTAGTTAGGTGTGAAGGAAGATCAGTAGGTTAAATAAGTACATTATAGTTAGGTGTGAAGGAAGATCAGTAGGTTAAATAAGTACATTATAGTTAGGTGTGAAGGAAGATCAGTTAAATAAGTACATTATAGTTAGGTGTGAAGGAAGATCAATAGGTTAAATAAGTACATTATAGTTAGGTGTGAAGGAAGATCAGTAGGTTAAATAAGTACATTATAGTTAGGTGTGAAGGAAGATCAGTAGGTAAATAAGTACATTATAGTTAGGTGTGAAGGAAGATCAGTAGGTTAAATAAGTACATTATAGTTAGGTGTGAAGGAAGATCAGTAGGTTAAATAAGTACATTACAGTTAGGTGTGAAGGAAGATCAGTTAAATAAGTACATTATAGTTAGGTGTGAAGGAAGATCAGTAGGTTAAATAAGTACATTATAGTTAGGTGTGAAGGAAGATCAGTTAAATAAGTACATTATCGTTAGGTGTGAAGGAAGATCAGTAGGTTAAATAAGTACATTATAGTTAGGTGTGAAGGAAGATCAGTAGGTTAAATAAGTGCATTATAGTTAGGTGTGAAGGAAGATCAGTAGGTTAAATAAGTGCATTATAGTTAGGTGTGAAGGAAGATCAGTAGGTTAAATAAGTACATTATAGTTAGGTGTGAAGGAAGATCAGTAGGTTAAATAAGTACATTATAGTTAGGTGTGAAGGAAGATCGGTAGGTTAAATAAGTACATTATAGTTAGGTGTGAAGGAAGATCAGTAGGTTAAATAAGTGCATTATAGTTAGGTGTGAAGGAAGATCAGTAGGTTAAATAAGTGCATTATAGTTAGGTGTGAAGGAAGATCAGTAGGTTAAATAACAGCATTATAGTTAGTTGTGAAGGAAGATCAGTAGATTAAATAAGTGCATTATAGTTAGGTGTGAAGGAAGATCAGTAGGTTAAATAAGTGCATTATAGTTAGGTGTGAAGGAAGATCAGTAGGTTAAATAAGTGCATTATAGTTAGGTGTGAAGGAAGATCAGTAGGTTAAATAAGTACATTATAGTTAGGTGTGAAGGAAGATCAGTAGGTTAAATAAGTGCATTATAGTTAGGTGTGAAGGAAGATCAGTAGGTTAAATAAGTGCATTATAGTTAGGTGTGAAGGAAGATCAGTAGGTTAAATAAGTACATTATAGTTAGGTGTGAAGGAAGATCAGTAGGTTAAATAAGTGCATTATAGTTAGGTGTGAAGGAAGATCAGTAGGTTAAATAAGTACATTATAGTTAGGTGTGAAGGAAGATCAGTAGGTTAAATAAGTGCATTATAGTTAGGTGTGAAGGAAGATCAGTAGGTTAAATAAGTGCATTATAGTTAGGTGTGAAGGAAGATCAGTAGGTTAAATAAGTACATTATAGTTAGGTGTGAAGGAAGATCAGTAGGTTAAATAAGTACATTATAGTTAGGTGTGAAGGAAGATCAGTAGGTTAAATAAGTACATTATAGTTAGGTGTGAAGGAAGATCAGTAGGTTAAATAAGTGCATTATAGTTAGGTGTGAAGGAAGATCAGTAGGTTAAATAAGTGCATTATAGTTAGGTGTGAAGGAAGATCAGTAGGTTAAATAAGTACATTATAGTTAGGTGTGAAGGAAGATCAGTAGGTTAAATAAGTACATTATAGTTAGGTGTGAAGAAAGATCAGTAGGTTAAATAAGTACATTATAGTTAGGTGTGAAGGAAGATCAGTAGGTTAAATAAGTGCATTATAGTTAGGTGTGAAGGAAGATCAGTAGGTTAAATAAATACATTATAGTTAGGTGTGAAGGAAGATCAGTTAAATAAGTACATTATAGTTAGGTGTGAAGGAAGATCAGTAGGTTAAATAAGTACATTTTAGTTAGGTGTGAAGGAAGATCAGTAGGTTAAATAAGTACATTATAGTTAGGTGTGAAGGAGGATCAGTAGGTAAATAAGTACATTATAGTTAGGTGTGAAGGAAGATCAGTAGGTTAAATAAGTGCATTATAGTTAGGTGTGAAGGAAGATCAGTAGGTTAAATAAGTGCATTATAGTTAGGTGTGAAGGAAGATCAGTAGGTTAAATAAGTACATTATAGTTAGGTGTGAAGGAAGATCAGTAGGTTAAATAAGTACATTATAGTTAGGTGTGAAGGAAGATCAGTAGGTTAAATAAGTGCATTATAGTTAGGTGTGAAGGAAGATCAGTAGGTTAAATAAGTGCATTATAGTTAGGTGTGAAGGAGGATCAGTAGGTTAAATAAGTGCATTATAGTTAGGTGTGAAGGAAGATCAGTAGGTTAAATAAGTACATTATAGTTAGGTGTGAAGGAAGATCAGTAGGTTAAATAAGTACATTATAGTTGGGTGTGAAGGAAGATCAGTAGGTTAAATAAGTACATTATAGTTAGGTGTGAAGGAAGATCAGTAGGTTAAATAAGTGCATTATAGTTAGGTGTGAAGGAAGATCAGTAGGTTAAATAAGTGCATTATAGTTAGGTGTGAAGGAAGATCAGTAGGTTAAATAAGTACATTATAGTTAGGTGTGAAGGAAGATCAGTAGGTTAAATAAGTGCATTATAGTTAGGTGTGAAGGAAGATCAGTAGGTTAAATAAGTACATTATAGTTAGGTGTGAAGGAAGATCAGTAGGTTAAATAAGTGCATTATAGTTAGGTGTGAAGGAAGATCAGTAGGTTAAATAAGTACATTATAGTTAGGTGTGAAGGAAGATCAGTAGGTTAAATAAGTGCATTATAGTTAGGTGTGAAGGAAGATCAGTAGGTTAAATAAGTACATTATAGTTAGATGTGAAGGAAGATCAGTAGGTTAAATAAGTGCATTATAGTTAGGTGTGAAGGAAGATCAGTAGGTTAAATAAGTACATTATAGTTAGGTGTGAAGGAAGATCAGTAGGTTAAATAAGTACATTATAGTTAGGTGTGAAGGAAGATCAGTTAAATAAGTACATTATCGTTAGGTGTGAAGGAAGATCAGTAGGTTAAATAAGTACATTATAGTTAGGTATGAAGGAAGATCAGTAGGTTAAATAAGTACATTATAGTTAGGTGTGAAGGAAGATCAGTTAAATAAGTACATTATAGTTAGGTGTGAAGGAAGATCAATAGGTTAAATAAGTACATTATAGTTAGGTGTGAAGGAAGATCAGTAGGTTAAATAAGTACATTATAGTTAGGTGTGAAGGAAGATCAGTTAAATAAGTACATTATAGTTAGGTGTGAAGGAAGATCAGTAGGTTAAATAAGTACATTATAGTTAGGTGTGAAGAAAGATCAGTAGGTTAAATAAGTACATTATAGTTAGGTGTGAAGGAAGATCAGTTAAATAAGTACATTATAGTTAGGTGTGAAGGAAGATCAGTAGGTTAAATAAGTGCATTATAGTTAGGTGTGAAGGAAGATCAGTAGGTTAAATAAGTACATTATAGTTAGATGTGAAGGAAGATCAGTAGGTTAAATAAGTGCATTATAGTTAGGTGTGAAGGAAGATCAGTAGGTTAAATAAGTACATTATAGTTAGGTGTGAAGGAAGATCAGTAGGTAAATAAGTATATTATAGTTAGGTGTGAAGGAAGATCAGTAGGTTAAATAAGTACATTATAGTTAGGTGTGAAGGAAGATCAGTTAAATAAGTACATTATAGTTAGGTGTGAAGGAAGATCAGTAGGTTAAATAAGTGCATTATAGTTAGGTGTGAAGGAAGATCAGTAGGTTAAATAAGTACATTATAGTTAGGTGTGAAGGAAGATCAGTAGGTAAATAAGTACAT